>OX596272.1:2756204-3311890 GCA_951394255.1 Polyploca ridens | reverse complement strand
TTTCACTTTTCATACATTATGATCGAGCAAGGTTGACCTTCTGTTAGTAAAGTAAAAATTTCTTTTGAGAATTCAGTGTTGGTCCCATAGTAAAAGTTGTTCAGCATGACTTACCCAATATAGGTTTTGAAAATATGCCATCTCGAAATCTACATCCGGTATAATAAAGCGGAAGAGATTTTTTGACTGTATGTAACAAATTAACGTTCATAAGTGCCTTATCTGGGCCTTAACTGAATAAATGACTAAGGAACTACCAGTCGGATTAAAACAAGTGCAGGGGACGCGAGCCTTGTGGTAAAACTGCTGAATAAATAAGAATTGAAACACTTTAAAATAGGTATTGGTATTATTAGCTCATTGGGGAAGGGGGAAAGGTCGGTAACGCGTGAGCGATGCTTTTTGTGTTGCAAGCGTCCATAGGGCTACGGTAACCGCTTACCAGCAGGCGGGCCGTATGCTTGTTTACCGACTTAGTTGTATAAAAAAAAAAAGGTATTGCGTCTAGTTATATGATTGATGGATTAGCTAAATGAATGCGACCGCATTGCTGACCGAAAATGTACGCACTGAGGTAAATGCACACTTGGTGCGGCCTCGCTATATTAGTTGAATCGGGTATTTCAGAAACCACATAAGTCATATTTTTTTAAAAAAATGTTGTTTTAGTGTTTTTCTAAGACAACTTCATATGTGTAAACAAAAATCACATAAGTAACTGTAATATCAAAGGAACAGCGTCGAGTCAAATATCGCATGTATTAGAGAAACCCCATGTCTATGTTTATTTCATATGTCGGGAAAAGACCCATAAACGTTAACAAGATGCAAAATTTAAAAAAATTCTTCCTCAAGAACGAAAAGTCAAAGTATTTTATTTATGATAAAATATATCCGATTCAGTTGTTGGCTCAGCAAAACTTGTGTTCGATCGGAATTATATCGATCGAATAGGAAGCTACATAGTCCCCAAGTATTATGATATACTTTTTATCCCGGGAACGTGAAACCGCGGGGAACAAATAGTTTTTAAATATATTTTTTTTAACTATACCGGGTCGTGATTTATGGCATATTTTTTAAACCTATGTTGGTTTTATTTTTTGAGTAATTTATTTTGATCTGAAACTTTTTTACAGAGAGTCTGTACCTGATGTAGTCTTCACCCCCTTCAGATGTATATACCCTTTAACACGTTGTACCTATGTGACAGGTTGGCATGCAACGCTTGCGGCGCGTGGTTCAGTTCGGCGGAGGAGGCGGGCACCCATCACCGGCGCCACCGCAACAAGCCGCACCCATACACCTGCCCCCGGTGCGACACACATTTCAAACAACAAGCCACTTTTGACGTGTGAGTATACTTGATACTCCATTTTTGGCGGGTCACCTTACGCGCCGCAGGTCGTAGGTTCGATTCCCACACAGGACATGCATTTGTGTGCTTGAACATGTCTGTATGTCTTGAGTCTGGGTGTAATTATGTATATTAAGTATGTATTTACAAACAAAAAGTAGTATATGTATTATATCAGTTATCTAGTTTCCATAGTACAAGCTCTGCTTAGTTTGGGATCAGATGACCGTGTGTGAGGAATGTCACAGGAATATCCTGTGACATTCCTCACACACGGTCATCTAAAAAAGACAATTGATATGAGATCGTGCAATAATCAGGAGAAGTTTTTTTCAAATTTTTAAACCCCCCCGCTTTACGATATCTCCGCCCCCATACCGTACCTTAAAAAGAAAAAACGGAACACTTATAAGATCACTTTGTTGTCCGTCTGTCTGTCTGTCAAGACCCTTTTTATCAGGAACGCGTGGAGGTATCAATCTGAAATTCATATCAAATACTCAGGTCTACTGTCCCTTGGAGCTGTAAAAAAATCAAACTTGTAAGCCAACAATTTTCGACACTCGCAAGGGAATCAAAACCTACAGGGTACTTCCCGTGAACTCAGAATCTTGAAATTTGGTACGAAGCAACGTCTTATAGCACAGATAAAGGAAAAAAAAATCATATACGCGTAGAGGTATTAAATTTAAATTCATATCAAATATTCAGGTCTTACTTATATACGTTTTTAATTATATACTCAAAATCAATAAGTCATTTATTCAGTTTAGGCCTTGGGGCCCAATTCTCGGCCAATCGAAATTGATCGCTCGATCGAAAAAAGTACGAATTCGAACTTTTATCGTGTGTTAATCACGTTACGTTATTCCGGTAATTTCGAGGCCGGCATTTTTAGAAGGAAAACCACACAACTAGTCCTTTGATTGGTCGGGATCGTTCGAATTGACTCCGCGCCTCAAAATTTTGCAGTCGAATAGGACTCGAGCCGTAAGTTCGATTCGAAGGCTAGTTCGAGGGAAGTGAGAATTGGGTCCCTGGTAAGGCACTTATGATCGTTACATACAGTTGAATTTACCAACGATTCGGAATACACTTAAACTGAGAAGAAACCCGAAAAAGAATACTTACAGGTTTGTACGGAAGCCTCGGTGCGCGAGTCCAATTAGCACTTGGCCAGTTTTTCCCGAACCCCCTCCCCCTCTCACAGTATTATTGCACGACCCCTATACTTCATATACTACTTTTTTGTTTTACATAGTTAATATACATAATAACACCCAGACACAGGACATACAGACATGTTCATGCACACAATTGCATGTCCTGTGTCGGAATCGAACCCACGACCTGCGGCGTGATAGGCGTCTTACTAACCACGCTAACTGGCCTGAAGAATAACCATATATGTTATTATTTCAGACACTACAACAAAAATACTTGCGTGCCATCGAATGAGGTTCCAGATGTGAAATGTGAGGTGTGCTGGAAATACTACCCCACTAATAAACTGTACGAAGAGCATAAATGTGGAGGGGAGGACGCCAGGAGGGGGGGTGAGTAATGTTTTTACCCGACTGACCCGGAAGGAGGGTTATGTTTTTCGAATGTATGTGTGTCTATTTCTTTGGCACGCTCTGCAGCCTAAACGGCTTGTTGGCGCGCCACCTATCGACAGGCTTGGACAACTATCCAAACCAACCATAGAGAAGAGGGCGCCACTGACACGGATTTTTGCGCGCCAATACAATACGTCAATACGAAAATTTTATTGCTGAAATAATACAATCTTTATATATAAAATTCTACTGCATGTGTGTATGTCACTGAACTCCTCCTAGCAGCTAGCAGTCGATAATATAACCTAGATACCGACTGCAGCGCCATTTGCCGGGCTGATTTGTAAATCTAAACCATCCAGGGCGCCACCCAAACGCATACAAAAAAAAACATTCAAATCGGTCCAGCCGTTTAGGAGCAGTTCAGTGACATACACACGTGCAGTAGAATTAACTCCCTGGATGGTTTAGGTAGGGTGGGGTAGGGATGGGTAGGGTGGGGTAGCACCACACGAACAAAGTCGCATCGGGCAGCTAGTATTTTATATATTTTTTAATTGTAAACGTATAATAGTTATTTATGTAAACGAATAATAAATACGTCATTTCAACCCGACAAAGAAGAACAGCAATCGACTGACACCTTGGCGCATCACATCACAGCGTAAACACGGCTCGATGGATTTAAGCATATGAGGTGTCGTTAGATACGTCTTAACTGTGGGAGTGTCATAGGGTATATTATTTTTATATGGCGTCTACGATAAAATAAATTATTAAAAGAAACAAAAAGCCTGACTGCATATAACAAATAACTGAAAAGAGAAAAACAAACTCTTTAATCTATAGAATTTTGAATGTAACTTTTTTGTGTATTGTTTGTGACAACTTGTAAAGTCACGATACACAATTCATTTCACTTCACTGGTGCACATGGATTGATCTTTATTGGATAAAATACCACCGATAATACGCAATAAAACTCAAAATACAAAACGAAACCGCAACGTCACTGCAAGTTTTCACCAAAAAGTCATAATGACTGTGACATGTTGGTTATGATTTTAATTCAATAAACTTGGAAGCAAAAATTTGGTATGAATTTTTGAGTAATTTATTTTTAGCTGAAACTTTTTATAGATCATGTAGTCTTCACCCCTTTCTGATATACTCAGAAAGGGGTGAAGACTACATGATCTCAGGGTCGATAATACAAATGATACTGGTGCTAAAAAAAATACTTTATATTTTTTTAATAATAAAAATAAAAATTGAAAATCATGTAATAAGCTAAAGTGTAGACAATACTCAACGGGAGTACGAGGGAGTAAAGGGGTGGGGCGATGGCGGCTTGCGCCTAGCTCTAGTCTGTGCACGTGCCTAGTAACCATACTTTTCGGTAATTTTATTTTAAATTGAATAAGGTATTTCTCATCATATTTACAGTATTTAATGGAATTAAGTCCATTTTTGGGGAATATATATTTTGTACTACCGCTCCTGGGTCGCTTGTCGCCGACCAAAACAACACACTGTATATACCTTTTTCGTTATATTCAGTATAATATGAACGTGGTTTTCAGGTAAATGCTACAAATGCAATCGCAGCTATACACTACAGAAGAATCTCAAGAAACACGAGAGCACTTGCACCGCAAAGAAGAAAGGTATTTACCATTATTTAAGAGGCCCACACACGTACAGTCGAAGACATAAACATGTATACATTTTGTGACATTCAAAAGTAATTTTCTCGCGTAGTATAGAATCGTTGTTGAATTTCACTAAGTGATTACATATTTATGTAATTGACTGTACAGTGCGTATAAAAATAACAATACCAAATACGTTTTGTGAACAATAGTGTATACAAACGGTACATGTCTCCTCGGCAAAAATGTATGAAAAGTTGTAATGTTTTTGCGATTTCGAAGTTGGTCCCATAGTAAAAGTTGTTCGTGTTTATGAGTACTTTACGTGGATTCATTTATTGTCGTATCCACCCCGTATACCTTCGCTCTTATTTTGACATCACAAACATAATTATTTTTGCGGTACAGTCTACCCTTACCGTTGAATGATGATGTGTCATTTGAGCAGGTGAAGTGTCCCCGGAGCTGATGAAACACGTGAAGCCGCTGCAAGTGCGGGTGGCGCGCTGCGACCCGCTGCTCTCGAACATCAAACGAGAACACGTCGATGTTTCTGATGTTCATCACGTGAGTACATATCACGTACACTTGACGGCATTCATATGTATACATCTTCCCAATCACTTGTGGTCGGCGCAATATGTTCGCTTCTTCCATTCATCTCTTCTATCCGTCATACCAGCGGCTCCTTTCTTACCCATATCATCTTTCACACAATCCATCCATCTCTTTCGGTCTTCCTCTTCCCGTATATCCATCCACTTTCATATTCATAACTCTTAAATAAATAGGCATATGTATACACTTTGTGAAATTCAAAAGCATTTTTTTTATTCTAATGTTGAAATATAACACAAATCATAAACAGTACATGTTAAACGATTCTTCCTGCGTGATATATAATTATTTCAAAGAATAGTTTATAATAAAATCTGAAAGAATTTAAGTGTATACATATTTATGTCTTTGACTGTACTAGCATTGGCTATTTTTGCCGGAATAGAAGTATCCATTTTGTTGTTTTTAAGGCGATGATAGCTCAGTGGAAGTGACGTCGGATGCCGAGACGAAGGTTCGAATCCTACCATGAGCTTGAGCTTTTGGTGAAGGAAGCGATAGCACGATAGGGTACTTTTAGTGCGTTCGAATTGGGGTACGGTGGCAAAAATAACAGTCAAAAATGCCAAAAACGATCACATGTGGCGTTCGATTTGGAATGTTGTGGGCGAAATTGTCGTTTTGAACTGTTTTCGTTCACCGTTCGTTTTGCTTGGAAACAGTTAAAAACGACATCGTGAACTGCAAATTTTGACCCACCTCCGAGGCAGGGTAGTTTGTGATCATATTTTGACATCTTTGAACCTGACAGATAAGTTTTAGCTGATAATTCAAATGGGAGTCGAAAATTATAATTTTTATATTAAAATTTGATAGAAACTAACAGGCAAGAGAAAAATTTATCAGATTTGCTTTGTTTAAATAATAACTGAAGGAAAAAAGGTAGGTTGAGACAAGTGACAAGCAGGCGATGAGCATGCAAATGTCATTTTTGTAACTAATCGTTCGCTTTGGGAAAAATCGTTTGTGGCAAAAGTTGCAAAATTGTTGAAATTTTCCAATTCGGACGCATGAACAAAAATGCCCATTTTGTAACTGTTAAAAACGACATCACTCCAATTCGAACGCACCTTATGTAGTACCTGGCTGACTACCGCCTTCAAGTTGACAATCGGTCGTCAAGCACTACCGGTGTTTTCCTACAGCTTTACTTGAGAGCCAGTTCCTTCTATGCTTTGTGTGTGCACCACCTTCGGACACAGCATCACTTACCGTGGTGAGGTTGTGGTCAAACACGGGCCAAGTAAAAATAAGTTCTGTTATAAAAAATCCTTTTTTCAACACACTCGCTCGTAAAGTGACATTTATTGCACTGTTTTTAGTATCTTAATGCAGCTTATTACGCGCTAGTGCTTTTTACTTTACATTACCGCACAGTTTTATGATAGGTATAATCCTGTTTATGATAAGTTTGTACCTCACTGCAGGTGATGTGTGTAGGCCAAGCATTGTTAATTTAAATGGGTAAAATAGTTTGACAGCTTACGGCTGTGAGCGTGAGCGTGTTGATCATAATCTATATATATAAAAATAAAACCCGTTTTCCGTTGTCACGACATAACATGAAAACGGCTTGACCGATTTGGCTTATTTTTTTTTTTGTAGTTTTCTAATACTCTGTACAAGGTTCTTACGGAAACAAATATTAAGAAAATTGCGCAGAAACTTAGAAAATTTAAGAAAACTTAACGGTAGGGTGGCTTAGGGTAGGTTAGGTTATAGGGTAGGATATTACGCAAACGAAGTTGCGCCGGGCAGCTAGTGTACTATATATATCTTAACTAATTTCTCATTTGCTACAGGAATACGGCCTCGACAGGAACTGCGTGTACCCGTATATATCATACAGCAGTTTCCGTATCAAATCGGAATTCTCCTTCGACCAACGCGACGGAATGGTCAACATTGGCGACGGCATAAAGGATGAATTCTGCTCGGCATCATTCGTACATTGGGACTCTGACGACGAATCCGACAGCGACACAGAGATAAGTACCTCTGAACTTAAAAAACCTATAGAATCACTATCAGCGTTGACATTAAAAACTATCTTCTCACATAAGTTCCTCGGCAAGGTACCCAGGAGACGTAGGAGAGTTAAAACGGAGAAGTTCGATACAAATGTCGATTTGTATGGTGATATCAGTAAAAATATCGATAGTATTATCGATAATTTGGGTGACGATGATGATGTGGTCTGTAATGATGATATGGGTACGAGTAAAGGTGATTTAAGCATCGATTTTGATAACTTGTTAGGTGATGATAAAGATTCTAGTAGCGGGAAAAAAATGGGTGCTGATGATACAAGTAAAAATGATGAGAGTGCAGTAAGTTTTGATGATTTACTCAAAAATGATGATGATGAAGTGTGTAAAGCAAAGGAACATCAAGATGGTGCTGTCAAAGGTGATGAAAAAGAGGCAGACGTTGAAGATACAAGTAAAAATGATGAAAATAAATTCAGTTTTGATGATTTACTCAAAAATGATGATCAAGGCAGTAAAGCTGAGGAAAATCAAGATGATGAAGTTGTCAAAGGTGATAAAAAAGAGACGGATGTCGAAGATACGAGTAAAAATGATGCTAGTGCTGTCAGTTTTGATGATTTGCTGAAAAATGATGATCAAATCAGTAAAACTAAAACTGATCAAGATGATCAAATTGTCAAAGGTGATGACAGGACGGAAGATGATAAGAAAGAGAAGGAAGTTACCGATACAAATGAAAATGATGCAAGTGCAGTCAGTTTTGATGACTCACTCAAAAATCATGAAGCTCCAGTCAGTGAAACTAATGAAAAGCGTAATGTTGACGAAAATGTCAGTGAAGATGTTGAAATTTCTGAAACTAACACAGCTAAAGTAACTGATGAGATAATGGAGACAGATGATACTCCAAATAATGATAAAAATGTAGAATTATCAAGTCATGAAAAGAGTGATAGTTCCACAGATGTTAAAGATGGTGAGAAGAATAGTGAAGTAGTTATAAATAATGATTTTTCTAATGAACAAAGTAACGTAATAAGTGTTAGTGATAATGTAGATATAGCAGAAGATATAAGCAAAGACAGGAATGAAATGAAACCTAATGCCACAGATAAAGTTGAGTCTGAAAAAGTGAAAGAAACTGATGAAGATGCAAATAAAATGGATATTTCTGAAAATAATACTAGTTTAGAAAATACAGACAACGAAGTACCAATCCATGATGCTCTTAAGGATAAAACTAAGGAATCTTTTCAAAGTAACGATAATAATGCAACAGATATTAATGAACAAAGTACAAAAGATTCAAATGATGCTAGTGTAGTAAATGGCGAAGAACTTAAATCAGATGAATTGAACAATTTAGACGACGTAAGTGACACGGAAATGGACGACAAGAAACTAATGGAAGCTCTAGATGCTCAGATTGGCGAAAGCAGCGATAAAACTCACAATAATGATCATAGTTCGACCAAAAATGAAGTAAACACGGTTTGTAATGAGTCACAAAGCAATGAAAGAGAGGAGAGAAATGATGAGATAGGTGAAGAAATTAGGAATAGTGACAGTCAAGTAAATGACGAATCTGTAAAAGATTTGGACAGAAAAGATACTACTGACAAAACAGATGTTTCTGAATCAAAAACGAATGAAGACACTTTAGTTAATGATAATACTGAACAAATTAATGATAGAACTGACAGAATTAATGATAAAATTGCCGAAAATGATGATACAGCTGTCAAAGCTCACAATGATGCGAAAATCACACTAGACGATCTTATTTCGACGAAACAAAATACTGATTTGAAATCATTAGATCTGGACAATATTTCCGATGATGATTTTAATTTTGATGTGTAGTTTATGCCTTATTTTTTTGGGCATGAGATACAAATTAGAATAGCAGTAATATTATGATTCGATCACAAAAGTGCAGGTGGAATTATTTTGTTTTCGACTAATTTACAGTTCAGCCGTACAAGTGTCTTTTAAAATATGGATAAAGTTCAAAACGGGAAGTAATTACAAAAATAAAATTACCCATGTTCATCATCTTAAAAAATAAAGATGAACTTTTTTTTTACTTTTTTTACGTATTTTTTTTTTGTTTAAGAATTTGGACGTTAACCCTTAATTTGGCACTGTATATCCGGTCATACATGAACTTAGGAAAATATTTGGTTAAAAAATATACAAAAAGTGTTGATTTAATATAGGTACATTTATAGATTGCAACACTATCTTTAACATAACATAAATAAAGAAAAGTAATAACATAACATAAATAAAGAAAAGTCACTCAACATTATTTTTGACACAACTACAAAAAATAATTTCGCGGGGAAAGTCAGCTGTGCTGTCCAAGGCATTTATGTATTTTTTTTATTAGTATTATACATTTTATGACGAGTATCATAACATTTTTTTAAACTTGATGGTCTAACGGAATGGTTATAATAATAAATGCAAAGTTTTATCAAAATAATTTTGATCACAAACATGTTATATAGGTAGGATATAGGAAATTATTTAAAGTAACAAAAAACCCGACTGGGTAAAACAAAAAATAACAGTATCTAATCAAGCTAACCAAAAACCCATTTTCGATAAAAACATTTAAAAAGTATAGATTTTTTTTCCTTGCCAAATTAAGGGTTAATTATGTGAAGTAATAAATGCACCCAATATGACCCATCTTTGTAGAGAACAAGGGACACGACACAGTCTGACTCGCTTAAATCTGTTATTTTTTTAATCATTTCTTCTAAACTTAATCTAAATAGATTCTATATAGCTACCACGGAAGCATCGAACAATCGCCTTTACTAACGAAGCAATATTATTATCAAGTTCATTAATTGGTTTTGGACACTGCTAAGACAACATACTGCTCCGCTTATACTGTGATATATGGTTCGTTTAATACGGTGTTTTTCAATCTTTTTGATTTCGCGACCCCCTTACAAGTTGAAAAAGTCTGGCGACCCCCTTGACAAGAAATTTATAAATTAAAAGACTACGGTAATGATTTTCTTTATTTTGATACCTTTATAAGTCTGCAAGAAGCCGCGAGAGGTTTGTAACTAAGTAAGAGGTAAGTTGGACGCCCGCTTGCGCGAAGTCTACCTTTTTCTTTTGCCAGCGACCCCCGACTAAGGTTTCGTGATCCCCCCTGGGGTCGCGACCCACAGGTTGAAAAACACTGCTTATATCATGGTAAAATGTACTTCTGTTGTACTAATGTGATTGTCTGTCTTATACTTACATAATTGGCACAAATACAAGTGTTAACGTTACTATTTGCTTACTTTTGTGAAATGTTTCATCAATTTATTTTAAAAATTATTTTTACTTATTGTCAAAGTTGTAATTGATTAAACTTGGAAAGTGTACGCTATATTTTTCAAACAACCTGTATTTTAGCAAACATAGGCAGAAATGTTACATATTAATTATGTATGAATATTAATAAAATAGTAAACGAGTGATTTGTGCATGTTCATTTAACTAACATTAAGGGCGTCGTACCAATGAAGCGGTCTCACGCGGGATGGAATATACCGCGTGAGTTGGTTATAAACCGAAGCCGATTAATCGGCTATCACCACATCCTTCTGCCGAAACTGAACCTTATAAACCTAAAAAATTCAGTTCAAGATTGTTTGCTCTTAGTAGTAGCAAAAAAGAAGTGTTATAATGCTGCTGATTCTGTTGTTTACAACTAATTTTAATCTCACTATGTCTCTTTCTAACAAAGAACATAAGAAAAGGATGTAAGAAATTTAGTCCTGTCAAATTAGTCTAAAGCTTGTTTTCAATATAAATTTAGTCGCCATCTATCGCGGTTACACCTAAATACACGCAGAATAAGACGGCAAAGATTAATTTGACAGCTTTAAATATGTTCTATCCTTTTTCAATAATGTTCGTAGGAAAGAGATGAGATGTGACTAAAATTAGTTTAGTGCGATTTACAACAGAATCGGCACCAATGGCTACTGAATCCAAATTATAGTTACACCGCTTAACTGAGACGGTCCCGCGGTATGTACGAGGGAAGTAAATATTCTGATTTATAGATATATATAGTAATTAACGTGACATAATTTTTTTTCGTCAGAGAGGGACACCTGCTGAATTATGTAAAAAAAAGTTATTTTACCAGTTTTATTAGAAAACTAACTATATTGATTTGGAACTATATTGTGTTCTTTGTTTTCACGTTATAAATAGTTTGTATTACCGGCATGTTAGCCTTAGTGTAATGACTCCTTACGTCTCCTAACTATTTGTAGGCAGAAAAAAACTATTTTATAATAAAAATAAAATATCTCCTGGTACTTCTACTTTCTTATGGCACCGTCTCATCAAACGGTATACCTATACCTATTTTATTAACATAAAATATTAGTCACATCACATCTCTTTCTTACAAACATTATTGAAAAAGGATAGAACATATTTGCGGGTATTTAGACGTAACCGCGATAGATGGCGACTAAATTTATATTGAAAACAAGCATTGGACTAATTTGAAAGGACAAAATTTCTTTAATTGTTTTATTATGTTCTATGTTGAGACATAGTGAGAATAAATTAGTTTAGTTGTAATCAACAAAAACAGCAACATGTTCATTAAAAAAATCGTTTTATCTACGGTAAAGTGTTATGATGGATCATTGTAATCAAGTATAAGTATTCTGTCTTTGTCACCACAACTGTGCTAGAGCGGGACGAATGGTAATTAAGTTTATTTTTAAGTAAAAATATAAGTATAGTTAAGTTACAATTTTATATGTAAAAGGCAGATTTTTGGTTATTCAAGTAAAATAGATAAGTTTATTGTAAATATTTTATTTGAGAATATAATGTTTTGTAAAGTGAATTTGTTTGATTACTAGCTACTGCCCGCCGCTTCACCTGAGGAATTGAATGTTGTCTCAGGATAAAAAGTATCAATTATGTTTTAAATTTCATCCACTTCCTTAACGACTGCAGCGTTAAACTGCGCGTTGTATGCTCCAAACTGGCCTACGACTAACTTTGGTCAATAGGAAATAACTAGGAATAATACACTCAGTTTCGCTCTGAAATTGACAAGTACCGAGTGCTTTCCAGCGATATTTCTAATTCCATGCAAAAATAGTCTAAATGAGTTATAATCATAAAGCTTTGAAGACTTTGGCATACATTTCGGGCGCCATTTTGTTTTTTTTTAATGGCGGCACACTATGCACCTATATACCTACATCGATTGGGGACACTCATACGAACAAATAAAACACAAAATGGCGCCCGATAAGTATGCCAAAATCTTCAAATCCTTTATGATTATAATTCATTTAGACTATTTTTGCATAGAATTAGAAATATCGCAAAGCACTCGGTACTTGTTGAGTTCAGAGCGAAACTAGAATAGCATAGAGAGCAAGGATCTTACAAATCCTTGAAACAGTTACTAGTGATCAGAGCCCCTGATCAAGGTGGAGCGAGATTGTCTTCGCCACGCATCCCCGTGCTTAAACAAAAGGCGCCATCTAAAATTGTTTTTCCGATTTGGTATTTTGTCGCCACCTGACAACTAGATAGAGCGACCACTCCTATAGTTCTACCTATAGATGTGAGCCCGGAATAATTCGAATCATTCCGATTGGAATTATTCTCCAAATATGGAATGATTCCGTATTATTCCATAAAATGCCGTTTAATTCCTTTAGAGTTAAAAACTGAGATTTTTATAATAAAAACTATTTTCTTTTATTTTTTGAGGCATTTAAAGGGCAATTATAGAGTTTTTACCTTCAAGTATGGTAGGTATCATGTGATTTGAAGGTTTCCGTGAATTTTAGTTAAGTAACCTGCCTATGCTACCTGTAAATAAGCACTTTATTATTAAAACTGTGTTGATAATCACTTTTTTGTTTTCAATGTTTTAAATGGTATAATTCACATCGTTTTATTTCGTAAAATATGGTATCATTCCGCTGGGCGCCGAATTATTCCGAAAAATGCCAAATGCACACTCTCGCGCCGCGTGAGTGTATGAGTTTTGTGTACGTACGTATGCGACGGTTCACCAAAGTGTTGCCTACTGTTAGCCGTCAGAAAGTCACAATTAAAATCGAAATTCTCTAGACAGATTTTTTAAAACGGATAATTTCACTATACAGTTAAATATTATTAAGAATTTAATATTTAAGAAAAAATCTGTTTTATATCCACCTACTTTTCAAGTCTGCCAATGACTAAATGATAGCAAATTTAATTGAATTATTTATTTTTGTACTGCTTTACTTACGAAAACACCTCAAAAGGTTTGTAATAGGAGTAAGCGAAACAAAACAGTAGGTGGTGGTTATCAGTTTACATAATTTTATTAGTTTTAATAGTTATTTAGCTACTTTATATTGATTTGAATATTAAATCAAACTTCAAATTGTGTTTTCACAAAGTGTAAAATAAAGTATGTTTATTTTTGTAGGAGAGTATAATTCAGAATAATTCAAGAATGATTCGAAGGTCATTTGGTTTTATACGTATAATTCCGGGATTTTTACATTTGTAGTTCTACCCTAGGGCCGGCGCTGGTAGTTGGATTATAAACATAACATCGAACATTAGGACTGGGTGGGAAATCCCCGAAAAAAAAAATGCCACAAAGAAAGTGTTGCCACAGATAGAAAATAATACAACTAATGTGACAGGTATTGCTGTGTCGCATCGTGATCCACAGTTCGTGTAGAACATAAGAAAAATAGGTAGATATTTACTTATTATAAAAACGCGCCAGATTCAGCGCTAGAAGTTGTTAAAGCGCTCAGGTAGCAGCCCTGCTCTTTGGTTGTATAGTTATGCTAGAGACGAACCAATCGACTAATTATATGAATTTTAGTAGATTGGAATAAAAATATCTCACATTTAATAACTTCAATTTAATAAAATATGCATATTGGAATAAGTAGATTCTGCCGACGTATTTTCCATTGCATGTATACCTTTTCTTACTTGAACGACTAATGTCTGCATTATATCTTCTATATCCCACCTCCTGCCCTCACTCCATTGCTGCAAACTATTCTTAATGTCATGCCACTCTAATTTATTTGCCTCGTTACTTGGAAGTTTGGAGTCTAAATTATCAATAAGAACGAGAAATGCTACTGTTTTGTTAACACGTTCATCCATCTTTCCATTGACAGCTATAGGCTTATTCTTAAGTGCAATAGTATTCTTAACAATTATCAAGCCTGATCTTAATAAATCCGGTGGTAATCTTTCAACGTAATCTATCAATTTAAGGTAACGTTTTTCAGACGCCGGATTCATAAAGCTACCATATTCCGAAGTTTTCAATACCTCGGTCAAAGCATCGCATGCTTGTTTCATTTTTTGATTGGTATTGTGAAGTAGATTCGATAAAACATCGACTAAAAATCGACTAAAACCATCAGTTGAACGACAAAATCCAAATTTCTTGCATGCGTATTGTAATTCGGATTCTGTTTCTTTTGTTACTTCTTTTTGCAATACGTTTACAGCTGATATACCACTTCTAAGTGCACCCTTTCTATTAACTTCGCCCAATAAGTGATTTGCTAATCTTGTTAAAATTCTATTCGAAGTGTCAATTGTATCTAATATAACTTTCTGCGCTCCCAGTTTAGTTTTCATTTTTAGTTTTTGCGTTGCGTTGGAAAATTCTATAAATTTGTCTACATAGTTTTCCGATAGAGTATTAATTTTATTCCTGAAATGACGATCTGTAATTTCAGCTTTTACTGATTCGATAACTTTTAAATTTCGTGTGTATACATCTTCAATGAAACCTCTAACTAAATCATCGTGTTTAACTTTTCGTTCTCTACCGTATAGTTCTTTCGGTGTATAGTCTTCGACGTACCTCGTCACACTTTTCGGATGTTTCTTATTTTTTTTATGACCTTTTTTAATATGTTTTGTTGTTGTCTCATTTTGAACATACTGCGGTACTTTACCAATGTCATGGTCTTCTCTTAATTTATATTTATTTGCAGGTATTGTACTAGCCTGATCTTCTTTTTTTTTCTTACGTCTTTTCCTATTTCCTCTTATGCGTTCAGGATCAGCGTAACTACCTAATTTACTGAGAGCATCAAAGTCTGCAGCGAAAGGTTGTATTTGATACTTGTAGTTCCAGTTTTTCGAGCCTACATCGATGCTGCCGTCAAACTGAACGTCTATACCATCGATGATCAGCGGTAGATCTGTAATAGGTACACGTAAGGTCATTAGCAGTGGTGATCAGCTACTCATATAAACTGGGACTGAAGCCCATTGCAATCAACTCTTATTGTGATCCAACTTAGACTAAACTGAATCTTTTTTGTGTCAAACGAATTCAGAAAGTATGGAAGTGACTAAGGTCGCAATCGTCGTTAACACGAAGCTTAGTATCAAGTTGTAAGTGGAAAGTTGAATCGCTATATGAGTTAATGGTAGGTTGAAATCATTGGACGGATTTACTATTGAGACCGTTTTTTTTTTATTGCTCTTTAGGTAATGAAAGCAGCGTGTAGGATTCTACATGCTCGAGGATTCAAATAAAAAGGTAAGTATATGGATCTGTACTGGACGCGCGTGGTTGACCATGCTCTTATGTTAAGTATATCTTATGAAAAATAACAAAAGAGATGGATTCTTCTCAGTTTAAGTGTATTCCGAACCGGTGGTAAATTCAACTGTATGTACCAATTTAACGTTTATAAGTGCCTTACTAGGGCCTAAACTGAATAAATGACTTAGATTTTGATTTTGATTTGAAAATAAAGTTGTAAATAATTTACTTACGTAAGATCGAAGTAATAGTTAAAAAATAAAACATGGCATAATTCTTGACGAAAATCGTTGGATAATATAAACAATTTACTTTATTTTATGACTTATTTTTTATTGCACGTATAAAACTTAAAATAAATAAATGTAAGTGCAACTGTGAATGTTTTCTCATACTCCTAATACATATTCAATTTATGGATATCAAGAAAAACCCTTACGAAATTATTTGTTATATTTTAATGCAATGCTTGTATTGTGTTAGATTGAAATAGCAAATCCAGATGTTACAAAACGTAAATGAAATTGCATACACCAACGGAGTACAGGAAAAAATACACGGAATGCTTTATGTGAATCCTTAGTTCCTTAGTAGATCCCCTAGGTGCAGCAAGGGGTGAATGAAGCTACCACGTGACCTTGCGGAGTCTATTTTTCCTTTTTAATACTTCCTTCGTTTGAAAACGGTTGTGGCTGCTGTATCTGTATTTCCTGAAACTATACATTACTTTTATGACGGCACCATGGAAGTATACGTATTTGCTTTTTTGGCTTCACTTTCGTGTTCCGCGCGCTCCATCTGCCTTTTATTCTGTAATCTGTGCCTAAAAGAAACTAATTATAATATATTATAATAAGGTAGTTAGTAGCAAGTTGCAATAATGTGCCATATCGAGCATCCTAATATACGCATATGGTGTAATTTTGTGATTTTGTTCCTGAGAAAAATCTAATAAGAATATTTATATTCAAAAATAAATTATTCTCCTTTACGATTATGATATTAACATTCTTATATAAGCAATAGTTAGGTACACGTTAGAGGGATGTAAGTGAATATAATAACAGAAACAATCGTTAAAAAAAATATACCGGGGCATTTACCGGGAAAAATAACATTCATAGGTGACATACATGGCAGAAAAAGGCAACTATGGAAGCAAAGCAAGCGAATGACCTTACTGTTCAAAATCAGTGCAAAATCACTGACTAGATGCGGAACTGGATTGCTCGGTATTACTACTCCAAACGGATTATTCCTCGATGTATATACAGTACAGAAAGCAAGCTATGTATTCCATGCCACATACAGCAAATCACAACAAAAAAACTATAAAAATATACTTCATTTAAATATCAACCAAAAATATAACTTTTTAATCGACTAATATGACAAAGCGATCCAATGGCACACCTCTACGACTTAATTTTCTTTTTTATCTGTGGTCAGTTAAACATGCGTAGATCGTAGATGAATTTCGCATGTGATTTTTTGCCGAATTTGTGTATAAAAGTGATACAATCTGTGTTTTAACAATTTTATTACTAGTGCATACGTGTGTTTATCTATTAGGAGTACTTTGTGGCATTATTTATATGTAAGTTTTCAAAATATTTTACAATAAATCGGAGAAACTGTTTGCATTATGCTATCAAATTAAGCAGGTCAACCGTCTTCGAACCGTTCTGAAACCCAATATTCTTGTACAAATGTACGATGCTCAAAAATTTTGTTTTTTTTTTATCTAGCAGAAACCAAGTAATTAATAAAAATTTCCCATTTTTATAATTAATGTTTGTGCTATTAGTTTTAAAATTAAAGCTTGATCGTAATTATTCAACATAAATGACAAACCATTAAGTTTTCGAACGAACTAGCCAATTGCAATTTTGTTGCAACTTGCACTTTAGTCGGGTTATATTATACATACGTCATTTGAATTGTTTATCGTTGCAAACAAAATTCTTGTGATATTACGCTAAAACACGCAACAAATTCTTTGTTATTGTTATGAAACCTGTTTACTATTCAAAGCAATAATTTTTGTATGAGGTTGGTGAATTTATCATAAAATTGTTAGGTTAACTATGAACGACTTACAAAAAGTTGTTACATTTATTGGAGATGCATTTTCTTATACTTTCTATCATTATATTATTAATTAAAACACATAACCTGTTCTGGATGTCTGTTAGTAATAATTTCGCGGCAGAAAAGGTGATACTTCAAAAATAGTTTGACTAGGAGCCAATTTTAATATGAAGGTATTTGTCGTAAAATTATTATGAAACAATTTACCATGACTCATTCACTATTTATTGATTGAGTAATCATTATTGCACCAATGTTTGTAAATATCATGCAATACTTTGAGGAAAATACACACAACACTGTGTGGTATATAAACATCATACTGCGATGTAAGATTTCATTAACGAAAGAACCGTGGAACATCTCTATACCATCCCCTATCGTCTATATAACGTTAGATTTGTGTAAAACTGTGTTATAATTGTTAAATGTATATAATTTTGAAGGTAGTATTCAATTTCCAAGTCATTTTTAAACAATAATTACTATAATCAGTGTTTTAGTTTATATTTTAATAACTTAATTCTTTTACAGTATATTAAATGTACTTTACATTCATACTTGAGTATGTGTACTGTGCATTATTTGATTTAAATTTATTATTCCCAGATATTGATAATTTTTCTCAAATTTTGCCAATTTTTTTGTTTAACGAGTTATAATACCTCCTCTATGTAATCAATGCCTATAATATGTATTTGACTATCTTCATACCACGGTTCTACCGTCATGGATGATAAAGCGTCTGGAATGTATGACTAATGCTGCAAACTACATCAAAAAGACTGCACTAGATTCATTATCAAACGGACTATACAATTACACTGCATTCTGCAATTCTATCATTGTGTAACCTTAAGATGTTTATTAGACCCTTTGTAAACTGTTACAAAGCATCTACCAATGAGTATGGGCTGTAGGAGAGACAGTTTCCTTCTGTACTTTATGATCTTACCGCCTTCGGTCACATCATCACTCACCATAGGAGATTGTGGTCAATAAATCCTATCTACACAATTTCTCATGAACAATAAAGAATTTGTTCATGACCATGGATATAAAGTCCTTCAGTCTCATACATTTTATTTATAATATCACTATAATATAGTCTGCACATTATCTTTCACATAGTCCTTATGATCAGTCACCGTCCAGTCATGTTTTAGTAAAATGGTGGTCATTGTACTAAAACTTATCACAGACATTTTGAGACAACTTTTGTATTTTGTTATTTATAAAAAGACACACTTATTTTAGTACAATTACATGTTTTAAAATATTTGATTGAATCACTGCTTCAAGGATACTGCTCTGTTTTACCATTGTCAGTAAAAAAAAGTGAAAGGTTTTTTTTAATCAGGCCTGTTGTCCCTGATCAGCAGAGGTCGGAATTAGGTAGAGTTATTTATGTACCATCGAAATGTTGATATTAATATGGATCTTCCCGGGATTGTTCAACTTGATGCCCACGGCTACCTTCCACCATCGCAACTCTCGCCATCGACAGGGAGTCCATCCTCACATATTGAAACCAGAATTGTTTCGAACTGTGCGGTCTCAAAGGAGCTTTTTTCCGCGGACGCTCTGATTGTGGAATGAACTCCCCGCCGTGGTTTTCCCAATGGAGTACAGCATGGGGTTCTTCAAAAAGGGTGTCAAATTCAAATTCAAAATCATTTATTCAAATAGACCTTCGCAGGCACTTATGAAAAGTCTGACTCTAATACCGGTTCGGAAGGTTGCATTTGCTGAGAAGAGCCGGCAATAAACTCAGCAATTACTCTTTTCAAAACAAGCTTAGATTCATTACATAATATTTACATTCTAATCGCACTGACAACAATTGCGTGCCCCGGCGCGGCCGCAAAACTACAAAGTAGACTGAATCTATATTTAATAAGTAAATAAATAAATGGCAAACTTAAGCAGACCAACCCCCACAAGCAGCACCTGTTCACAAGTATGACGCGTGTGGCAGCCATCGCCCTCCTCGCCATATTGGTGGACGTGAGCGACCCGTCACACGACGCCGCCGCAAGCAAAGGCCAGCCAGTGTTAAGAGATTTCTGCAGGGTCGGCAACGCGCGAGTGACACCCCTGGTGTTGCAAGCGTCCATAGGCTGCGGTAACCGCTTACCATCAGGCGGGCCGTATGCTTGTTTGCTACCTAATTTGTATAAAAAAAAAAAAAAAAAAAAATTATACAATCCCGTGTAGCCAACAATATTACAAATAAATAATTTTCCGCTATTGTTTTCTTTTGTTCTCACAAGCTATGTCGTGCGAACTACAAATGTGGCAACATCGTGCGTGTGCGCATTGGAATTTTGCAATTTCGGACATCCTATGTCGGATGGTTTAAATTGTGTAAAAGTAAATAACTTTTTTATTTATAAATCATTTTTATTTTTCTGCTCTTTAAAATTAATCTTGGGATTTGAGGCATATCCACTTTATTCTTTCGCTGTATGAAAACAGTGTAAGTACATAAATAACTCTACCTAATTCCGAACTCTGCTGATCAGTAAAACATACAAAATATTCGGTTTTATTATATTAGTCTTAATTATTAACCTCTGCCTGTAGTATCTCAATAATGCGGGTGAACCGCATTATTGAGATAAAAAGAATTATTATGCAAAAAATCCTGTTGTTCGAAACAAAATACACACTTCGTTCGTGTTGTGCCCTACCCTACGGTAGGGTAGGGCACTATTTGGGATATTGGGTATTATTTGGGATTTTTATCCACACAGACATGTCAATCCCATCGTATCATGCACACCAGCACATGTTTTTCGTTTATTTCTAAATTCATCGATATATTATGTCTGTCTACTTAATTGTTATTTATACCTAAATGATATTTAGTATAAACTTGTCAATAGTCACAGTGATAACAAATTGCGTGTTTAGTAGTTTCCCTTTAGTTTATTTTTTATTTTTAAGGCAGACTTAAGTAAGTCATGCTCACTTTAAGGCCTTTGCTTGCAGCGGCGTCGTGTGACGGGTCGCTCACTTCCCTCCAATATGGCGAGGAGGGCGATGGCTGCCACACGCGTCATACTTGTGAACAGGTGCTGCTTGTGGGGGTTGGTCTGCTTAAGTTTGCCATTTATTTATTTACTTAAATATAGATTCAGTCTACTTTGTAGTTTTGCCGCCGCGCCGGGGCACGCAATTGTTGTCAGTGCGATTAGAATGTAAATATTATGTAATGAATCTTAAGCTTGTTTTGAAAAGAGTAATTGCTGAGTTTATTGCCGGCTCTTCTCAGCAAATGCAAACTTCCGAACCGGTATTAGAGTCAGACTTTTCATAAGTGCCTGCGAAGGTCTATTTGAATAAATGATTTTGAATTTGAATTTGAACATAGTTTCTCAAC
Organism: Polyploca ridens; assembly: GCA_951394255.1. Classification (NCBI taxonomy): domain Eukaryota; kingdom Metazoa; phylum Arthropoda; class Insecta; order Lepidoptera; family Drepanidae; genus Polyploca; species Polyploca ridens. Next base: position 3,290,641 of record OX596272.1, on the reverse strand, counting down.
AGTACACAGTATAAACAAATGAAATAATTATATTATGTAAAAGAGTAAAGAGAGCGTCACTAGTGAAGGAGAGTAACCGGAGAAAAAATTTTTTTTGAATGAATTATACCTACCTATATTTTTTTGGCAACTTAGCATTTACAATCTGCCTTTAATAGTACATCTAATGCGTTTAATTTTCTTCTTCTCAGTCGTACACTCCTGGCGGAGTGGTCGTGGTTATGGATCGTCTGATGAGTTTGTTGCGGCTTTTGCGAGGCTTCTCCATCTTTCTCTATTCGCGGCACTGCGTGTACATTCACTGAGGGAACAACTTGTTGATGTTTTTATGAGGTCTGTCCATCTTGTGGGTGATCGGCCGCGGGAACGTTGACCTTCTACTCTTCCTTGTATCACTAATCGTTCCAATGAGCTTTCGTTGCGGATGATATGTCCAAACATCTTAAGAATTCGCACTTGCACAATCGACGAAAGTCTTTGTTTGATGCGAAGCTCTTTCAGGATGGAAACGTTAGTGCGGTGAGCAGTCCATTTTATTCTCAGCAAGCGCCTCCAGCACCACATTTCAAGGGCGTCAATCTTTTTCCGGCATTTTTGATGGATCGTCCATGTCTCAGCTCCATACAGGAAAATAGGAAATATTAAGCATCTCATTAGGCGAACCTTGGTGTTTTTAGTTATGCGGCGATCTTTCCATATCTTCGCGAGCTTTTCCACGGCAGATCGTGTCACAGCACACCGTCTTCTAATTTCTTCCTCGCAACTTCCAGTATTTGTGATTGTGGATCCCAAGTAGATGTAACTCTGGACAACTTCGCAATTAGCTATTTCACGTAGGTCAGGGCGATTGTTAGTTTTACGGTCCACCACCATCATTTTGGTTTTATCGCGGTTTATAGTGAGGCCAAAGTCGGAACTGGTTGTTTCTAGAAGCGAAAGAAACCCTTCTATGTCTGTTTGTGACGTCGTAAGGAGAGTAGTATCGTCCGCATATCTCAGGTTTGATATCAACCGTCCTCCAATTGATACACCTTTGTCCCAGTTTTCCAAAACTATCCGCATTATGTATTCGGTATAAATATTAAACAATAGAGGGGAGAGAATACATCCCTGACGAACACCAGCCTGAGTTTTGAAATTCCCGGAATCGATTCCGTCCACGCGAACAGCAGCTGTACCGTCTTCATATAGTCTATAAATGAGATGAACTAGATGTCGTGGTACACCCATTGTCAATAGTACATCCCACAGCTTCCACCACTTAACGGTGTCAAAAGCTTTACGAAAATCCACAAAGCAAATAAACAGCGGGTTATTGAACTCCCGCGCTTTTTCTATGATTTGCCTTAGGTTGAGAATTTGTTCGCGTGTTCCCTTTCCCTTAACAAAACCGGCTTGTTCTTGAGCAATCTCCCGGCCCATATATGCCTGTAGCCTCGTATTCAATATATGAAGAAGGACCTTGCTAGCGTGAGATATCAGAGATATTAGACGGAAATTGTTACACTTTTTAGTTGAGCCTTTTTTGTGGAGCGGGATGAACAAAGAATGTGACCAATCCTTAGGCCACTCTCCTGTTTTCCATATTTGCAGACAAATGAAGTGCAACATATCCAGTATCCGCGTTTAATTTACTTTATAATTAATTTAATTTGCACTTATTTGGGTGGACTGTTATGAGTTACGACTAATTAGGGGCGGTCGAATTACAATTGGCAGCTCGCGCTCGGGCCGCTTGTGCGGGACGACACTCTTTGAGACATAGCGACGGTCTTTGCCGGCTAGGACAGCCCTGTTTATTCACACGACCTGTTCTTCCACAGATAAGAATCATGGATCACGTTTGACGCATAGATTTAAGTGGAAAGTGACAAGTGACACAGTTCAAGTCTTCAGGGAATCGGAAATCACTTCAAGATGTTTCAAAAACCGGCGTTCGGTAGCAACAGCTCAGGGTTTGGTAAGTTGATCACTATAAGTTAATAGACTTATGGAGGTGCAAGGTGCATGATACCTCCATTTAAAATGATATGAATATTAATTTCCAACATTGCAACTCTCGCCATAGACGGGGAGTCCATCCTCACATTGAAACCAGAATTATTTCGAACTGTGCGGGCTAAAAGGAGTTTTCTTCCGCGGTCGCTCGGACTGTGGAATGAGCTCCCCGCCGTGGTGCACCCAATGGAGTAAAGCATGGGATTCTTCAAAAAGGGTGTGAAGAGATTTCTTCAGGGTCGGCAACGCGCGAGTGATACCCCTGGTGTTGCAAGCGTCCATAGGCTATGGTAACTGCCGTATGCTTGTTTGCCACCTTATGGAAAAGAATTTAGGCATTTTTGGCGGGCCATTTGTCTAACATCCTACCTATCACGCTGCAGGTCGTGGGTTCGATTCCCACCCAGGACATACATTTGTATGTATGAACATGTCTGCATGTCCTGAGTCTGGGTGTAATTATGTATATTATATTAAGCATGTATTTACAAACAAAAAGTAGTATATGTATTATATCAGTTATCTGGTTTCCATAGTACAAGCTCTGCTTGGTTTGGGATCAGATGACCGTGTGTGTAGAATGTCCCAGGATATTTATTTATTTTACAATATTTTTATCAACTTGCAAGGTATGTATGTTCGGGTCATATCATGCAAGTCGAATTTCAGTGGTCGGATTGACTTGATATTTGGTATACATTAGTATATTGGATGACAATGCAAGTACAGTCACCAAAAAAGCATAAAAAAAATATTTTAACAAAAACTTATTTTATTTATAGTTCTGCATGGAAAGTGTTTATTACGTATCTGACTGAGTTTTTTCTATCAGGGTCGTTCAACACGGCGACTACAACTTCCCCATTCGGCGGTTTCAAGCCGACGGCGAGTACAAGCGCGTTTGGAGCCCCGCCTGCCTTCGGGGCCACCGCCGCCGCCCAGCCTGCCGCTACTGGAGGTATACTACACATCTCTAGCCTACTTATATCCTTACTATTATACAGGATGTTACAAAATTACCCGTAAAGCCGAAAGAAGGTTAAATGGGGCCTTATAACGAGTCCATTCACAATATTTAAGAACCGTAGTAACGCTGTATAACATACCCCAAAAAAATTAAAAAATATTATTTTCACGGATGTACAAACCCTATTTCAGTAAGATTTAAGAGTAAGCTATGCAGAATGCATGGCCGCCGTATGCGGGCGTGCAAAGCGTGCAAAGGGCAAATCGAGCGGCTCATACCTAATTCAAGTCATTGTACCCCTGACCATGGCCGGTCGACTCCTACGACATTGAGCTATTATTACTACGTATAGAGAAGCTATCATAAGGCTATGTCCCATTTTATTTCAACGAAAGTTCTCTTTAGCGCTGAAACAATAATTAGACCGTAGAAACACGTAGAGCTCTATCAGAACGCTTTTAGGAGTATTGTTCTCGCAAACACCGTGATTTCCACGGCGCTTACGCGTTTCGTTCATCGTTCTACAACAATAAATGTGGCCTCACTTGAACGGAACATAGTTGTGATGTCTGGCGTCTTTTCTATACGTAGTAAAGCGCAATGCAATGATTTCAAAACTAAGGATAGGCCCACTGGAACATTTTGCAAAAAACTTCAGTCAAGTAAACAGTACCGCCATTTGTATAAATCGATCGAACTACGAAGTGCCGCGTTGCATAGGCGTATGATGTAACCTTGTATATGCGTACAATGCACACATACAAGAAAATATAAACAATAAACGAACGAACTGTTCCGCGGACCGCACACGACTGAGTCGCGTTGGCCCTAAACTGAACTTTTAGGGCCAGCGCGTTGGTGCCATTTCGTCGCGCGGTTGGCCCGTTCCTTACGCCAGTAATATATAACTCAATGGCTGATGATGACGATGAATGATATAACCGTGTACCCAGGTCTATTCGGTCAGCCGAGCACAACGGGCGGTCTTTTCGGCGGCACGACCGCTTCCCCAGCTGCTCCGGCGTTCGGCGCCACAACTAGTGGGTTCGGTTTCGGCGCGTCCACATCCACAGCGGGCGGTCTCTTCGGCAACACCTCCACCACCGGTCTCTTCGGGAACACGCAGAATGCTAGTACTTTCGGAGCTAAGCCTGCTGGTGAGTTTTGAACCTTATCAATTCAAAGTAAAGTCAAACTACCTTAAGGGTAGAAGCCACGTGAATATGGTCTTAGGAAACTTTCCCAAACTTTTTGAGTTATTGCTATTGGCATTTACCATTGACCAGACAAGTGCACAGTGTAGTACCTGAGACCAGGTTAGTAGTACACAGTGTAATACCCGAGACTATACTAGTAGTACACAGTGTAGTACCTGAGACCAGACTAGCAGTACACAGTACCCAGGACCGTCTGGTCCTGGGTAGGTCTGGTTATTTACTAGTTGTCTAACTAGTAAATAATAATAATCATTTATTTACCAATATAAATTTACACATAATTATAAAATTAGTACATAGAATAGTACCCGGGACCGTGATGGTATGGCTGAAGGTGGTAAGCACACAAAACCTAAAAGTTACAGGCTCTCAAGTACACATTGTAGTACCTGAGACCAGACAAACAGTACACAGTGTATTTTACCCAGAACCAGACAACTAGTACACAACATAGTATCGTATTCGCCTCGGAAATTGTTGACTCCGTTGCCGATATCGAATCCAACGTTTTTTTTTTTTTTTTTTTATACTACTTAGTTAGCAAACAAGCATACGGCCCGCCTGATGGTAAGCGGTTACCGCAGCCTATGGACGCTTGCATCACCAGGGGTGTTACTCGCGCGTTGCCGACCCTGCAGAAATCTCTTCACACCCTTTTTGAAGAACCCCATGCTATACTCCATTGGGAAAACCACGGCAGGGAGCTCATTCCACAATCTGAGCGTCCGCGGAAGGAAGCTCCTTTGAGACCGCACAGTTCGAAACAATTTTGGTTCCAATATGTGGGGATGGACTTCCTGTCGATGGCGAGAGTTGCGATGGTAGAATGTAGCCGTGGGCATCATCTTAAACAATTCTTCAGAACACTGTCCGTTATACAAGCGGTAGAATACACATAAGGAGGCAAAGTCTCTCCTCAGACTGAGGGGCTCTAGACCGCTTGTGAGCTCAGGATCGTTAACAATTCTAGCGGCACGTCGCTGAACCGAGTCTAAAGGCCCAAGCTGGTATCCAGGTGCCCCTGCCCACAGATGACAGCAGTACTCCATATGAGGCCGTTTACAACGTTTTAAAATAACGCTGCAGATGACCGTATGTGAGGAATGTCCACGGGATATTTATTTATTATTTATGTTTAGGTTTCGGTTTCGGCGGCGCGGCGCCGAGCGCGTCAACGAGCGGGGGTCTATTCGGCGCCACTCCCACCACTGGAGCTGGCCTGTTTGGACAACAGACCAATAACATGAGCGGGGGCGGACTGTTCGCTAACAATACTGGTATGTATTACTGTTATATCTGAAGGTGGGAACTGGAATTAACAAAAGAAACAACCGTTATGTTTTAGTACGTGTATTCGACTGACAGCAGTCGCCAATCGTTTTTGATCTACCTTACAATATTTAATATAAATAAATAGTGGGTAGGCACCTACTTTAAACCGCCATAACATCCCTCCACCTTAATCCTAAAATAATTTCTTATAGTCAACTATGTTTCTCGGACGTTTAGAATGGGTAGAGACATTCTGAGCATGAAATCTCAATGTGCTGTTTTGTGCACCTACATTAAACCGCCATATTAATTACTGTTTTATTTTTCCATGGCGTCACATCGTATATTTTGCCAATTTCCAGTTATATTATAAGTTCTAGTCACAATAAATCTCTTTCATTTAGTCCTCAGTCAGTCACCTCCATAAAAGTCATGTTTTACTACAATGATGGTTGTACTAAAACTTTTCACGGACTTCTTGAGACAACTTGAGTCACGATACACATGATTCATTTCATTTCACTTCACTGGTGCACATGGATTGATCTTTATTGGATAAAATACCACCGATAATATGCAAAAACTCATAATATACGAATTTATGACAATAAAAATGAAAACACAACGTCACTCTGCAAGTTCCTGCCAAAAAGTCCGTATTAGTGTTTTATTTACTGTTTATATATATATTTTTATACCACGAAGGTGGCAAACAAGCGTACTGCCCGCCTGATGGTAAGCAGTTACCGAAGCCTATGGACGCTTGCAACACCAGGGGTTTACTCGTGGTATTACAAATTTTCCTTGTCTAACCTGCCTAGTAGAGTACTTATGCGTTCTATATTCTTTATTATCTTGTCTAGAATATTGTTCAATAGCTATAAGGTGATACTTGTGACCCCCAGGTGCATTCGGGCAACAACAATCAGCTCCAGGCACAGCCCACGTCAAGTACAACCCCGTGGTGGGCACAGACGTGGTGGTCAAAAGTGGCACCTCGCAGAATATCAACATTAAGCACCACTGCATCACTTGTATGAAGGTAAGCGGGCTTTTTATATGATGGGGTGCCGTAGGCAACTGAAGTTGAATGGGAGATATTGATGCTATTATAGCTATACCCATCTTATCCCCATCTGTACTAATATTACAAAGCGGAAGAGTTTTTTGTTCATTTGTTTAAACGGGCTGATCTCAGGAACTACCAGTTGGATTCGAGAAATTCACTAATAGGAAGCTACATTATCCCCGAGTATTATAGGGTACTTTTTATCACGGCAACGCGGGTGAAACCGTGTGAGACAGATTGTTTTCTAATATGGATGATTCTTGGGTAAAAATAATCTAATTAGTTCGTCAGTAAGATTATCAAAAAATATTAGACACGTATTTTTTGCTTTTCCAAATCATTAAACATTTACAAAGATAAAGCGAGTCAAAGTTCGGGAGTGGGGGCTCGTGACGTCACGCGGAACTTCAACACTTAATAAAATACGTGTCTAATAATTTTTTATAATGTAAATGTCGGACTTAATTGAATTTTTCAGTCATTTCGCCTATTACGTAAAATTCTTAGTGGGATAAACTTGGGAGCAAATAAATCGAGCCCTTGAACCGAGCTTTTTCTTACAACCTTTTATTTAACTTGCAATGTATGTATGTATGTGTGTTCGGGTGGAATCTTTCAAGTCGAATTTCACCCACTACCAGTGGTCGGATTGACTTTATATTTGGTATACATTATGCTTGATATCTGCGACAGTTGTTTGAGTCATATGAAAATTAACCTTATAGCTTTACAATAAGGTTTATCTGTTTAATCTGTGGTTGATTTTATGATGACACAGATAAACCTTATGCCATAAGGTTAATTTTCATATGACTCGTACAACTGTTGCAGAGATCAAGCTATCTTTTATAAACCATAGTATATATTTTTAAATTTCATGATGATCAGTTGAGTAGTTGAAGCGTGAAGGCGTAACAAACAAACAAACTCACTTGCGCATTTATAATATTAAGTTAGGATAAGCAAGGGACGCAAAATGATAATGACCCTCATCGAGCGGTGACACGTTGGTTATGATTTTACTTCAATAAACTTGGAAGCAAACATTTGGTGTGAATTTTTGAGTAATTTATTTTGAGCTGAAACTCTTTATAGAGAGTCTGTACCTGATGTAGTCTTCACCCCTTTAGGATGTATATGTCACCGTATTTTTGTGAAAACCGTTAGTTTATAATCTACCTAGCGAGATTGTAAACTCCCCGATAAATTGTGAACTGTACCATACTGCTGACAATATCACGTATTTATTGCCGATAGTTTATAATCTATCCGCAACAAACTGTTATATTGTGAACTGGCATCTTACTAGAACCCGACAGAATGCTCTTTGCGCGCTGATTGGTTGAACATCATGTTTCCCGCGCCGCCATTTTTACCTAGCTGTCATTTGTTATTCACCGAACGTAAACAAACATATTTTCTTGTGTTTTTAGTAGATTTTGTGTTTAAAATAAGTGAACGTTATCATAAAGTTACAATTATTTGTGAAAATAAACTAGGATTTAGATAATAAGTCAAGTTTCTGTGAAAAATAACTGTTAGTAGCCGAACATAACCTGAGTTATACTTTTCATGTTTTAATACAATTTCTCATGTAAGTAAAGTGTTTTTATTATATTTGTGAAACTATATTTAATTAAAAATTTCGGCTATTGATTCTAGTATTCTAAAAAACGCTCTACCCCCAAGACTGATCAATCAGGGACGGTTCACAATATTACGAGTGATAAAATCGGACAGATTGTGAACACTGTCGGCAAGTGCAGCTTCGTTTGCAATATGACGGTTTGTCATGGATAGATTATAAACTATCGAAAATGAATACGTAATATTGTAAGCAGTATGGTACAGTTCACAATTTTTCGGGGAGTTTACAGTCTCGCTAGGTAGATTATACACTTAACGGTTTTCACAAAAATACGGTGACATACAGGTCGTTGTTTTGGTCAGCGACGAGCGACTCACGGTCGATAATACAAACGATACTGGTGCTAAAAAAAATATTTAAAAAATCCTTTTTTTTTTAATAATAAAAATCAAAAATTTAAAATTTTGAAAATCATGTAATAAGCTAAAGTGTAGACATAATACTCAACGGGAGTACGAGGGAGTAAAGGGGTGGGGGCGATGGCGGCTTGCGCCTAGCTCTAGTCTGTGCACGTGCCTAGTAACCATACTTTGCAGTAATTTTATTTCAAATTGAATAAGGTATTTCTCAACATATTTACAGTATTTAATGGAATTAAGTCCATTTTTGGGGAATATATATTTTGTACTTCCGCTCCTGGATCGCTTGTCGCCGACCAAAACAACACACTGTATATACCCTTTCCGTTACACACAGTATATGTAGGTGTGTTACTTTTATACTTTACAATAATACACTTATTTACAGGAATACGAGAACAAGTCTCTCGAGGAGCTCCGTCTAGAGGATTACACAGCCGGTCGTAAGGGGAACACGTCAGGAGTTTTCGGAGGTTTCCAGCAGCCCACAGAGAATAAACCACTATTCGGTGCTACAACCAGTAAGTATACAGAGATAAACATTGATATATCACATCAGAAACGGGCGTGTAAACTGTCGAAATTGCAAGTTTTTTATGTATTAGTCGTTTATAGTGTTGTGGTTGCTTTCGGATTGTATTTTGTGATGAATTTTTGTATCGAAAAGTGAAGATTGTTAGTCTTTCACGCACAAACTGGTAATATATGTTCTGTATCAACACAGGGTACTTAGCTTAGCTCAGGCAAACCTCTTATTATGTTTTTAAATCTGTTTTTTCTTTAAGTGAATAGTAAGTAATAAATGCTTAACTGTAATTTAATAAAAAAATATGCTTTTGGTATATTATTTGATTGTAATGTTTGTAATAAAATATAATACACATTTTTATCGGTTTGGTCACTTCATTTATTATTATTATTTTCTTATAGAATTATCAGATTAAAGACTATTTATGTATCTCGTGGATTTTAAGCAATATAAGACAACTAGCTTCTGCTCGCAGCTTCGCCCGCGTGGCCTACAGGAATCAAATGACATATTTTTCTTCAACAATAAAACAAAACAACTTCATCCCGCTTCGTGGGTGGAATTATTAAAAACGCTGAGACACGGTATACATTAATTTTCAAACTTCAGCCTAAACACAAAATTTCATCCCCTATTTTACCCCCTTAGGGATGAAATTTCGAAAAACCCTTTCTTAGTGGATACCTATTCTTCACAAAGAATATATCCTCTAAATGTCATGTCTCAGTCAATCAGTCAGTCAGGACTTTGAATTTTATATACAGGTTGTTGTTTTGGTCAGCGACGAGCGACTCAGGGTCGATAATACAACTGATACTGGTGCTAAAAAAAATATAAAAAAAATACTTTATTTTTTTATAATAATAAAAATTAAAATAATATTATTTTGAAAATCATGTAATAAGCTAAAATATAGACGTAATACTCAACGGGAGTGCGAGGGGGTAAAGGGGTGGGGCGATGGCGGCTTGTGCCTAGCTCTAGTCAGTGCACGTGGCTAGTGACCATACTTTGCGGTAATTTTATTTCAAATTGAATAAGGTATTTCTCAACGCATTTACAGTATTTAATGGAATTAAGTCCATTTTTGGAAAATGTATTTTTTGTACTACCGCTCCTGGGTCGCTTGTCGCTGACCAAAACAACACCCTGTATATAGATAAGAAACAAATGCGAGATGTCCTCTACATTGTACAATGATTAAAAAACCCATCGAGCTTCATAATCACGTAATGGAAGTACACTTACACCATATAGCCTGGTAAATTAGATGTGACACTACATTTTTGAATATCGACCGTTTTTCGGAGCTTACCGCCGAGGGGTGGGGACTTTTAGTATGTTTATCTTACAACTAGTCCAAACAAAGTTCCGAAGTAAAACATTCAGCTCAACCTTTCACAACAACTCACGGACAACTCTTCATAATCATTCGTTGCCCGGACATTACTGTACAGTCAGCAACATAAGAAGCTGAACAGATTCAAATTTACAATACACCTGTATAGTGAATGAAATCTAGATTTTTTTTTCAGTTTTTTATCGATTTTGGTTAAACTTTGTTATGAAAGTTGAAAAAAAAAATGAGAATTCACTATTGGTTCCATAGTAAAAGTTGTTCAGCATGACTAACCCAACGTAGGTTTCGAAAATATGCCATCTCGAAATCTACACGGTATTATCACTTATTGTCTTATCATTTAGTATTGTTGCATAGTGCTGCGGTATAGAGTCGATATTAGACTGACGGCGCTTGCACTCGGTGCGATTTTTAATCGACTTCATCACAACACGGTTCAGTAAGGGCAAACTACTTTACCCCTTTCGCACCTGAGATTTTTTTCCGTCCAAATCTTTTTCTTTTCTATAAAATCTTATTATGTGCGGTAAATATCATGGGAAAACATATTTAGAAAATATACCATTTACACAACATCTAGAAAGTGCATAGCACGTTGGTGACATCCAAGTGTGTGACTACGTTGTAGAATTTTAGAAAGAAAGAACTCACTATCGTATTATTCAGGTGCGAAAGGATTAAGGGGTGACGCCCCGCGAATATGGTCTGAGGATTATCCCTAAATATTTGAGTTATTGAATTTGAAAAAGAAAATACACATTCATTTTCCTAAAAAAAAAAGTGACTGAAATGTTGAGAGGAGACGTTTATCATTGTATTGACATGTTATGAGGAGAAGTGAAAGTCACGTCACTAAAAAATTTATGAATATGAAAGTGGATGCGGGAAGAGGAAGACCGAGAAATAGATGGGCGGATTGTGTGAAAGATGACATGGGTAAAAAAGGAGTGTATGCTGGTACAGTACCCAACTGATATGGCTTACCGATGTACCTGCGCAGAAGATACATTTTGAAGCGCGGCACACGCTGTTAGCGCCATGTGTGCGGAGCGGCCTCGCGCGTCACTCACACACAACTAACACCTGCACTGTATTATGAACCTTATACTAGTGATCTAACGTTGATTGTAAGTTTTAAGCATTCTTTCGTTAATCTTCAGGGCTACACTTTCTTTTCTGTGCGAACGAAGATTCACGAACGCGCCATATCAGTTGGGTAATGCTGCTATGACGGATAGAAGAGACGAATAGAAGAAGCGTACATATTGCACCGACCCCAAATGATTGGAATAGGACACGATGATGATTTTCCTAAAAAATAAACTTTTTTCGATTTGTGACGTTTCTAGTACCCGGCCCCCCTAGACAAGATGATTGTCGAAAATCGTCATCATTAGTAAACGATCAACCTTTGTATGGGATTGATATAAGAGATTGTTAAAAATTACGTGATATCTGGATTTGAAATGTCAATCCCATACAAAGGTTGATCGTTTACTAACGATGACGATTTTCGATAACCATCATGTCTACTGGCCCTGACCTTAGTTGGCTCCATAGGTTTTGACCCTTGTCGGAGACAGGATCGATGAAGATAATACTATTTTTGTTTCGAAAAACGTCGTTTTCCCGCCCATAACTTGTAATAACGTATATGATACTTAGCCCGGGATAATATTAGATCCTCGGGAACGCACGTGAAACCGCGGGCGATAACTAGTTGTTAATATATTGTATGTATTGTTAGGTTTCGCACAGCCAGCGACTACGAGCGCGCCCAGCGTATTCGGCGGCGGAGGTCTCGGCACTTCGGCCGGATTCGGACAGACGAGTGAGTTTTTATTAATATATCTTACAGGGACCCAATTCTCACTTCCCTCGAACTAGCCTTCGAATCGAACTTACGGTTCGAGTCCTATTTGACTGCAAAATATCGAGGGGCGGAGTCAATTCGAACGATCCCGACCAATCAAAAGACTAATTGATTGGTTTTCCTTCTAAAAATGCCGGCCTCGAAATTGCCGGAATAACGTAACGTGATTAACACACGATAAAAATTCGAATTCGTATTTTTTTTCGATCGAGCGATCAATTTCGATTGGTTGAGAATTGGCTCCCAGGTCGAGTAATAGCCCGGCTACACGCACAGTTTGCGCAGTCGTGCATGCAAGACGGAGCGTGTAGCAGGGCCTATAAGGACCACTTGCCTGGGTTTTTAAATAACCTGGGGTTAAATATAGGGTAACTATTCAAAGGGTAGCCAATTTATCAGAGAATTTTAGTCATCATTATGATCAACTTTTAATATTGAACAAATTCGCTGAGTTGCTGAGTTTCTTGCCATCTTCTCAGTTTAAGTGTATTACGAACCGGTGGTAAAATCAATTGTAACGTTCATAAGTGCCTTATTAGGGCCCATATTGAATAAACTCCACCTTACAGAATACCGCAGCCAAATAACTTTATGTTGTGTAAAGTTGTGTTCCTGCGCGTAAGTAAGGTCGCCAGAGCTCATAGGGGTGGGGGGTAGGTCGGTAACGCGTGAGCGATGCTACGTGTGTTGCAAGCGTCCATATGGCGACGGTAACCGCTTAACATCAGGCGGGCCGTATGCTTGCATGCAGACTTGGTCGTATAAAAAAAAATCAATTTTTGAATTTGAACTCTGAAAAAAAAACAGTACATATTAATTTTTAAACAGCTAATGACCGCCAATAGGGATGATTCATGGACAAAAAAAATCTAATTAGTCCGTCAGTTAGATTATCAAAAAATATTGGACACGTATTTTTTGCTTTACCAAATCATTAACAATTGATGAAGATAAAGCGCGTCAATGTTCGGAAGTGGAGGCTCGTGACGTCACAGTAAAATATTTTTATTTTATTTTGACAACATACAGTCATTAAATAACATTTTTACAAAGTATTATCTTAACTTAAAATTGTAGACTTTGAGTGTCAACTATTGTTTTGTTAATTACACAGAACAGATAAATAAGGTTAGAATGGTAATGTGGGCGGGGCAAGCGCGCCACAGTTATGATTCGATAATCATAACTCGACCGATTCGCGGTCAGTGCGCGTCGGATTACATTGGAGAACAGAGCTCTGCTTATAATGCCGTGTTGTGCTATTATAACGTGTAAGACAAAAAAGTCAGACCTCAAGTATAGAGCGAGGAGGTATATCTTTCCATTGGTAAGTCGAAAATAACATTTAATTACAATATTATTAGTAAAAAACATAAAAACATATTGAACACTATGAAATACCAAACATTAACAAAATTATTACAACAAGTTATGAAAAACATACATTGACCGATGTGTACTCGCTCAATCAGCGCAATGACCAAATCCGCTTTCAATGTACTGCATACATTGCGTCTTCTACACTTCGTCCTTTGCCCTGATTGGCAGTGATGTAAGGCGCAGCATGTTTACCGATAGTGACGTGACCATGTGGTTTGGTTAAATAAAATCATCGATAGAATTCTAGACTATATTATAATATAATTACGTTTGACAAAGATAATTTTGGAATTATTTTATATTTAATTAACGATAGTACATTTTTAGTTAGACGTATTTTGAAATTAGATATTATATTAATCATTGAATGAATGTGACCGAATGATATAAATGGACATATAAGACCCCTCCTCATCTACGAGTATTTACTATGATGTATTTAGTATTATAATCTAAGTAAAATGTAATTTGACTAATGCAATAAATTATAAATTGTAGGTTTCCTAAAGAACCTAACGCCAGGGAACAATGGATTGGCGTGACAGGTAGAGGTAACTGGAAGAGCCGATAACCGATGTGGAAGAAAGGTTCTCGAGTGGCGACCACGTACTGGAAAGTGCCGAGCGGGACGACCTCCCACCAGGTGGACCGACGACCTGGGGCCCAATTCTCACTTCCCTCGAACTAGCCTTCGAATCGAACTTGCATTACGAGTTCTATTTCGACCGTAAAATTTCGAGGGGCGGAGTCTATTTTTCGATTCCTGTATTCTCGGCACTAATCGAACTAACTTTCGAAATAAGTTCGAGTGTAAGGAGTAAATGTTGCCATTATGATGGATACAAATTGCACGATGCGTTTCGTTTCACTTGATAATTGCGTTTTGTTAACGTACGTGATAATTTTATATCTTAAATTAAAATTTAAAAGATTTTAATGAATATTTTTATAAAATATTTAAAACAACGTTTTACTCTTATTATATCCTAATATATCCGGAATTCATAAGTTAATCAATTTTATATAATAATTATAAATGAATATGACAAAATATTTTCTGTGAGTAACGGAAATCCTTAGGCTTATCTGTCATTACGTTTCCAAATGACAACCTAACTGTTTGTTTGACGTTTGATAGTTCGCATTCGAAATACGTTTCGAACGGTCCCGACCAGTCGAAGTAGTTCGAGCGCTAGCCCTCGAAAAATAAGAGAAAATGGCGGCTTCGAAATTCTCAGAATAGCCTAACTTGATTTTCACTCGAAAAAAGTACGAATTCGAACTTTATTTGGAACAAGTGATTAATTCGAGTGAATGAGAATTGGCTCCCTGGTCAGATCTACTATCCGATTCAGTTCTACACATTGTGGTACACTTTACGAAAAAACGATCACACCTCTACAGATGATGCACAATCAAGAATTGAAAGTATAGGATCAAATCTATATTTGAAATTTAGCATAGGTAATTAAAATGTTTGTCTAGATGATAAGACTTACCATATACATTGAGCTATAGTGATAATAGCTCAATAACCATATATGGTTTTCCGGGGTGTGATGATGAAGTAGGAGGGCATGCGCTGGATGGGGTTGTTGGAATTGTCGTGAGATGAACTTTGACCACATGTGGTATCCCTGGTCTGATGATGGAGTAGAATGGTAGGTATTTAAACTGTATAACGGAGCAACTTATCCTAGCCGTGTTTGGGGTTGTTGGAATTGTCCTGAGAACAGCTTTGACCATATATGGTTTTCGGGCTCTGATGATAGAGTAGGAGGGTAGGTAATGGAACTCCATAGCGCAGCAACGTATCCTAGCCATGTTTGGGGTTGTTGGAATTGTCGTGAGATGAACTTTGGCCATATATTGTATTCAGGGTCTGATGATGGAGTTGGAGTGTGGGTAAGCACTGAAACTCCATAGTGGAACGACGTATCCTTATCCTAACCATATTTGGGCTTATTGAAATTAAAATATTAAACTTAGTTACAAAAAAATCTTACGAGCCCTTACAATGCTGCGCTTTTAGCTAGTATATAGTAAAAAAATAAAATAAAATAATTTCTTAATATTAATTTCATGTTACATTTTTCCCCACGCATTCATCAGATAATTTATCGATAAAAATATCGACTTTATCAAGCAAATCAAATCTGTCAAATTTAGCTTCATAATTTTAACAGCTCACGCCTATGAAGTATCGTATTTTTTCGGTAATTACTTACTAACGATAATGTCGTTCTTCATTGACGGGTTCCACCCACTTAGTGAAGTGCCACGCACAACGAACAACCAGACTATCAATAATCAGTTTAGAAATAAAACAAATCGAACATTAGAAGTTAAGATTTAGTTAACTATATAATTTGTTGTAAAAATTTTCGTTATTTGTTATTTGTTAATTTTTGTTATTTGTTAGTTTTTATAATATATTATATATCTATCACGCAGTTATCCGTAAAAAAACCACTACATACCCTAATAGTTTTATTAGTTTTTAATTGTCACAAATTGATTATTGCCGGTCCAAAAAATCATTATGCTGAATAATAATATAATTAATTCAATAGAAAAAGATATGTTAGTTTTGTGTAATCCGTACAGCATAACCATGCAACTATCGATTCCAAGTTCTATGAGAATAATAATTGATAATCGAACCGATTCATTAACGATTATACACTACCCATCCCTACTGTAAGTTGTCAACATTTTTGACAGGTGTATGCATTTTTGCGTGTGTGAGTGTCTATGCCCACGGTAGCTTAGTGCTAGTGGGCGAACGAATATCTGCCCTGAGATTTATGTGTGCGTGATTTGGTTGTGTGCGAAATATTTGTAAAAATATGATTGCGTATGTGTAGAAATTAAAATAGTGGGGGTCAAGCGGCGACACTGGTCCTAGTACAAAATTGGAGCGAGGGCCTTTCCAACCTTATTTATCTATTCCGTGGTTAATTATATATATTAGTAGGTAATACACAGACAGAAAGGTTGGCTTATCATGTAAAATATGTACCATAGCGTGACGTCACGCGGAACTTCAACACACAAAAATACGTGTCTAATATTTTTTGATAATGTAAATGACGGTCTAAATAGATTTTTTCAGTCATCTAGCCGATTGATCTGTTCCCAAAGCTAAGTTTTGGTCTTAGAAAAACGTCTGTCTTTTTGTTTTAAAGTCTAATCAAGCCTCAAGAATTGTGTTAATCGAAAATACACCCAAATACAATTGTTTTAATCTCGACTTAAAACTTCACTTGAGAATTGCTGACTTGACGTTCTAAAAACGACCTTAATGTTATATTTAACAGGTACATTCTCGTTTGGCGGCGCTGCACAGAATGCAACAAACACTACAGGCTTGTTTGGAGCTAACAAACCTGCGTTTGGAGCCACTCCTACTACCGGTAACATTATATTTACCTTCTCTTTTCTTCTTTAGTTATAGTCACTGTTTTGTCTCTATCTTTCAAAGAGTTAGAATATTATAACGTTAACAGCGTTACCTAAGCGTGAGCAGTGTTTACGTCAAAATGTCCTTGTGTAACCTATTATTTATCTTACCTATTGTTTGTGTTACCTATGGTATTTGTTACCTATGGTTTGTGTTACCTATGGTTTGTGTTACCTATGGTTTGTGTTACCTATGGTTTGTGTTACCTATTGTTTGTGTTACCTGTTGTTTGTGTTGCCTATTGTTTGTGTTACCTACTATTGTTTGTGTTACCTATTATCTTGTGTGACCTATTACCTTGTGTGAAGTATTATTTATAATTACCTACCTTTACAGTCCGCTTTTAAACAAGCAGTTTCCATATAGATGCATTCACAGATATATCGTACATTAGTTGATTTACGGTCAGACAAAATGTCGATATAGATTCCTTGTCATTTGTTCTCGGTAAAAGTATCGATAATAAACGAGGAGCCATTCAGTATATGTATTTTAGTCGTTTAAACTATGTACAGTAGTACCCAACTGATATGGCTTACCGATGTACCTGCGCAGAAGATACATTTTCAAAGCGCGGGAAACCGCTATTAGTCGGCAGTTACTGCCATGTGTGCGGAGGGGCGTGACTTGCGAGTGAGACGGAACTAACAGCTGCAGTGTATTATGAACCTTATACTAGTGATCTAACGTTGATTGTATGTTTTAAACATTCTTTGGTTAATCTTCGGGCCATACTTTCTTTTCTGTGTGAACGAAGATTCACGACGCGCCTTATCAGTTGGGTACTACTATACACGCACTTCGTTTCAATGGATTTAGACTGTACCGGTGCTGACGGCCTGTACTCCAGTACAATCACTATTAATATCCTAACTCTATACTGTCTTTCTTTTTTTTAACTGAATGAAATATGAACGAATAATTTAAAAGCTTTTATTTAGTTTCACCTGTGTCTATAATCAAATCTTGTGAGTTACATTTGACCCACTTCCCCATTTCCAATTGATCTGAAATGTTGCATGCATATGTAAATCGGATGACAATGCAATATTATTATGACATAGAGCTGATCTGATGATGGAGCCGGAAGGTGGTCATGGGAACTCTGTAATAAAACGTCGCAACCCCATCGAGTTTTGACTCGCTTGATTCGTCTTGACAAGAACTTGCAGTGAACATGTTAATTCCCTTTTGTATCAGTTCTCTTCCATTTGTTTTATATACTATACGGGCTGGATACGACAATAAATGAAACCACGTAAAATACTCATACATTTCAGCTTTTCATACATTTTTGCCGACGAGACATACCGTTTGTATGAAAAGCTGTAATTTTTTTTTTGCGATTTCCAAGTTGGTCCCATAGTAAATATGAGTACTTTACGTGGTTTCATTTATTGTCGTATTTTGCCACTTGGAGCGGTAGGCTCTCCACCTATCACGCCGCAGGTCGTGGGTTCGATTCCCACACATGACATGCATGTCCTGAGTCTGGGTGTAATTATGTATATTAAGTATGTATTTACAAACAAAAAGTAGTATATGTATTATATCAATTGTCTGGTTTCCATAGTACAAGCTCTGCTTAGTTTGTGATCAGATGACCGTGTGTGAGGAATGTGCCAGGATATTTATTATTATTGTGTGTTATAGGCACGGGCCTGTTCGGCGCGGCGACGACACAAGCGGCGCCATCTTTCGGCACGCCCACCTCATCATTCGGCTTCGGCGCCACTACACAAAATCAGGTATGTTTTAAATAATATTCAAATTGATATCACGAACCGGTCCCAGCGGAAGACCAGCGCTGGTTTATTAACGACCAGCATATGCTGAGTTGGGACCGGTTTGTGGCAATTTTAATCTTTAATTATTCATTTTTATTTGTTTTATTTTTCTAAGAATTTGTAATACTAACTATAGGTCTATGTTATGTTATTTTTATTTTAAACTCTGTTGGTTTTTTTTAATTTTACTTGCCACAAATAAATAAATTCATTTTCATATTCAATTGCTAAAAATATGTTTTTGGTGTTCACTATAAAAGCGATATCGTATCGGTAAATTATTTGACGGAAAAATCTGGTTTTTTACTAGAATTTTGGTACCCAAAGGGTGCCAAACTCGACCCTATTACTAAGCCTCCGCCATCCTCTGTCTGTCTGTCAGTGGGCTGTATCTCATGAACATGGTAAACAGCTGAAATTTTCACAGAATATGTGTTTCTATTGCTGTTATTACAACGAATAACAAAAATTAAAATTAAAGGGAGAAGTCAAGGCCATACAAGAAACGTCTTTTGGTATTTTTTTTTATGCGCCTACTCTTCGTTTCACAGTCAATTCGAGTAAGGTAACATTATTATTGTACGGAACCCTCCGTGTGCTAGTGTGACTCGCACTTGGTCGGTATTTTTATTATTTGTTGCGTATAGCGTCAATAGAAATATATATTCATTGAAAATATAGTCTACTTATAACGGTTCATGAGATTACAGCCTACTGATAGACGGACGGACAGCAGAGGTATTAGTACCTAATAGTTTCGTTGGCATCCTTTGGGTACGGAAATCTAAAAAGTTACAAATTTTTCTGTTCTTTTTACAAGCTTTTATTTAACTTGCAATGTATATATGTAAATATGTTTGTTCGGGTGGAATCTTGCAAGTCGAATTTCACCCACTTTCAGTGGTCGGATTGTCTTGATATTTGGTATACATTAGTGTATTGGATGACAATGCAAGTACAGTCACTCCAAATAGCTTGTATTTTTTTTATTTGTTGGCGTCACACGGCTTGTGTATTTTGCTATTTTCCAGTTATATTATAAGTTCTAGTCACAATAAATCACTTTCACATAGTACTCAGTCAGTCACCGTCCATAAAAGTTATGTTTTAGTGGTGGTTGTACTAAAACTTTACACGGACTTCTTGAGACAACTTGAAAAGTCACGATACACATATTCATTTCATTTCACTTCACTGGTGCACGTGGATTGATCTTTATTGGATAAAATACCACCGATAATATGCAATAAAACTGAAAATACACGAATTTATGAAATTAAAAATGAAAACACAACGTCACTCTGCAAGTTCCCGCCAAAAAGTCAAAGCTTGTATTAAAAATGTAATTTTTAACAAAGAAGTATTTTTGTAGCAACCCGGCGGTCTTTTCGGCGCGAAGCCGGCGACGACCGGGTTCGGCGCGGCGGCCCCCACCACCGGGTTCGGCGGCTTCGGTACGCAGGGGGCCCTCTTCGGGGCCAAGACTCAGCAATCCGCCGCCCCCGCCTTTGGTACCACTACTAACGGTAACATTTATTGTACTGCCTCATCTGACGTTTTTTGGGATTATAGAATAGCATATAATTAAATCATTTTTTTTTTATATTACTAATTCGGTAAACAGGCATACGGCCGCCTGATGGTAAGCGGTTACCGTAGCCATATGGACGCTTGCAACACAAGAAGTATCACTCACGCGTTACCGACCTCTCACCCCTCCCCTATGAGCTCTGGCGACCTTACTCACGCGCAGGAACACAACTTTACACAACATAAAGTTATTTGTGTGCGGTATTCTGTAAGGTGGAGGTACTTCCCCAGTCGAGCTGCTCTTTGAGCGAATAAACGCTATGCTATACCTCTCTCATCATCATCATCAGCCTATAATGCCCCACTGTGTGCGGGAATGTGCAGATACTGCACCACGCGTGCCCACTGCGGATCGGTGGAGGTAGGCTAGTGGTCAACCTACTGTTGGAATTTTTCAAGCCGCCTAGGAGGCATCCAACTAGCTTAACGACTATCACAATTAATTGATAACCGGGACCAACGGCTTTACGTGCCTTCCGAAGCATGGAAACGCTCGATTCGAAATACCACTAGGAGGTCACCCATCCAAATACCGACCACGACGGTGGTAGCTTAACTTTGCCGATCGATTAAGAACGGCTAATCATGCTACACCACGAGAGCTTCTATATAATGAAATGAAATGAAATAATTTATTCATTCGAATAGGCCTTCACGGGCACTTATAAATAGTCAAATTCTAATACTCTAATGTACGGTTCGGAAGGTTGCTTTTGTTGAGATGAACCGGCAATAAACTCGGCAATTACTCTTTTCAAAAACAAACTTAAATTTATTACATCAGATGTTTCCTGCGAGAGCGAGCGCTACACCCACGCATTTAATATTCTAACTATGAATATAACGTTTACACAGCATTCGGCAATATGGCGGGCGGTTTCGGCACGAACACGTCGACAGCGGGCGGCATTTTCGGCGCCAACAACACATTCGGCAAACCCACCACTACACAACCAGCATTCGGCTTCAACACACAACCTACAGGACTTGGTAACTTATTTTACTACTAGCTTAAGTCCGCGGCTCTGCCCTTTGCCCTTTTTTTTTAACAATAACTTATTTGTCTAAATTGCTACTCTAAAAGCTTAGCTATTTTTAAGATCTAGAGCTTTCGGTGAAGGAAAACATCGTGAGGAAACCATAGCATGGTGGTAGGGTACTTTGTAGTACCCACCTGGCTGGCTACTATCCTCAATCTGTCGCCAAGCACCTATCGGTATGTTACGACAGCTGCACTTGAGAGCCAGTTCCTTCTATGCTTTGTGTGTGCACCACCTTCGGCTACATCATCACTTACCATGGTGAGATTGTGGTCTATACACAGTGAAGATGTCCATGTTGACTGACCAGCTGGCGCGGTTGGTTATGACTGGTTAAGATTCCACCTTACGCGTCGCAGGTCGTGGGTTCGATTCCCACATAGGACATGTATTTGTGTGCATGAACATGTCTGTATGTCCTGTGTCTGAGTGTAATTATGTATACTTAGTATGTATTTACAAACAAAAAGTATGTAGTATATAAGGTCCTAATAAATTAGTGAACTTCCTCTTGAGGGATGAATGATAAGGTCATTAGTACTCAAAAAATAATATTAGAAAAAAAAACCGAGGGAAAAAAATAAAAAAAATCTTTGACTTGCATAGAGACTCTCCATACAAGACAAAGAAAATTTTTTTTTTCCCCTCGCATTGACCTATACATTCATCCCTCAAGAGGAAAATCTCTAATTTATTAAGACCTTATATATCAGTTATCAGGTTTCCACAGTACAAGCTCTGCTTAGTTTGTGATCAGATGACCGTGTGTGAGGAATGTCACAGGATATTTATTATTATGATCCGTCCGTCCAGGCGGCGGTCTAGGTTCGGGTCTCGGTGCCACCGCGTTCCAGGCGAAGCCGGCCGCGCCGCCATTCGGACAACTCGGACAAACAAACATGTTCCAACAGCCGCAACCCGCCAACACGTTCAGAACTGGTAACTATACTATTTCTTATCCTTACTAAAAGGTTAGATTTCTGAAAAAAAAAAAAAAAAACTTTTTAGTCCATCATTTATATCAGTGCTTTTCAATCTGTGGGTCGCGACCCCTAGTCACGAAACCTTAGTCGGGGGGTCGCCGGCAGAAGGATAAAGGCAAGGTAGACTTCGCGCAAGCGGGCGTCCATCTTACCTCTTACTTAGTTACAAACCTCTCGCGGCTTCTTGCAGACTTATAAGTAAAGGTATCAAAATAAAGAAAATCATTATCGTAGTCTTTTAATTTATAAATTCTTTGTCTGTCTGACAAGGGGGTCGCCAGAATTATTAACCAGTAAGGGGGTCGCGAAATCAATAAGATTGAAAAACACTGATTTACATTATCAAAAAATATTAGACACGTATTTTTTCTTAGCTGTCCCCCGCGGTTTCACCCGCGTTCCCGGGATAAAAAGTAGCATATGTCCTTCTCCATACCATAGATGCGCGGTGGTAGGGTACTTTGTAGTACCCACCTGGCTGGCTACTAACCTCAAGTTGAAAATCTGTCGCCAAGCACCTATCGGTGTGTTCCGACAGCTGCACCTGAGAGCCAGCTCCTTCTAGGCTTTGTGTGTGCACCACCTTCGGCCGCATCATCACTTACCATAGTGAGATTGCGGTCAAACACAGGCCTATAAATAATAATACAAAAAATAATGATATAAATATTAGTTAGGATGTTGTGGAGTGTACATGCCTGAGCAGTCTATGTATTTGTTTTCCATCAGGTCTGGAGGGTAGTTTGGGCGGTGGTATGTTCAGCAACCCGGCCTCGCTGGGCGCGCCCACTCTGGGCATGGGCGCCCTAGGGAATAACACCGCCTTCAACAGGTCAGTTTGTTTATCACTTATATAGGGTGTCGATTTCGAGATGGCATATTTACGAAACCTATGTTGGTTTAGTCATGCTGAACAAATTTTACTATGGGGCCAGCACGGAATACTCATAAAATGTACTTTTCATACATTATTATCGAACAAGGTCGACCGTTTTTATGAAAAGTAAAAAATATATTTGAAAATTCAGTGTTGGTCGTGAGTTATAGGGTCCGCAATGCGCGAGTGATAGCCCTGGTGTTGCAAGCGTCCATAGGCTACGGTAACTGCTTACCATCAGGCGGGCCGTATGCTTGTTTGCCACCTTAGTGGTATAAAAAAAAAGTAAGCGAGCCAGAGCTCATTGGTGTAGGAAAGTATTGGTAACGCGTGAGTGCGGCCTCATGTGTTGCAAGCGTCCATATGGCTACGGGAACTGCTTACCATCAGGGCCTTACGCTTGTTTAACGATTGCGTCGTATAAAAAAAAAGTAATTTTTTGTTCTTATATGCACTAGAATTTGACCAAGGTTTTGAGATGTTTTCCCTTTGACACCACACCCGTAGTACGTATCAATAAGCAAGGCCGTTACACATATTCGTCCATGTCTTGAAAACTACTGAACCGATTTTGATGGAACTTGCACTGTTCCCTAAGTTGAAGTTAATGTAAACCAATAAAAGAGTCACAATCCGATTAATAGTTTTGGAGAAATGCGTGGACAAACATTCATCATCATCATCAGCCTATAATGTCCCACTGCTGAGCACTGGCCTCCTGCACACAAACGTGTGTGGTCGGGAATGGGCAGATACTACACTACGCGTGCCCACTGCGGATCGGTGGAGGTAGGCTAGTGGACAACCTGCTGTTGGAGTTGTCAACCCGCATAAGAGGCCTCCAACTAGCTTAACAACTATCATAATTAGCTGATAACCGGGACCAACAGCTTTACGTGCCTTCCGAAGCACGGAAACGCTCGATTTGAAATACCACTAGGCGGACACCCATCCAGGTACCGACCACGACCGTAGTAGCATAACTTTGCCTATCGATTAAGAACGGCTAATAATGCTACACCACGAGCGCTTCACATACATACACCTATGAAATTAAGTAATTTGTTTGGAAGCCAAAATAGACTACATATACATACGTGTCGAATTGATAATCTCCTTGTTTTGAAGTCGGTTCGGACGTACTGAAGATTCTGACACGTATTTTATTTTAGCAGCGGCATGCTGGGCGCTTCAGCGGCGGGTAACGTTCACGAGCAAATACTCACTTTAGCCGCGAGACCGTACGGGGATTCCCCGCTCTTCAAGGATTTATTGCCTGACACATGTAAGTATACAGTAATCCACTTTTTTGGTACTAGGCGCACAGATCGCGGAAGAGAACATTTTATATTAATTAGCAAGTGCCGCAAAATGATAATGACCCTCATTGTGCGGTGACACGTTGGTTATGATTTTAATTCAATAAACTTGGAAGCAAACATTTGGTATGAATTTTTGAGTAATTTATTGTGAGCTGAAGTCTGTACCTGATGTAGTCTTCACACCTTTCGGATGTATATACCTTTTTCGTTACACACAGTATATTTTTTTACTTTTAATAGGTCTTTGTTTGATCGCAATCTCACTATGGTAAGTGATGATGTGGCCGAAGAAGCACACAAAGTCATGAAGGTCCCGGGTTCAAATCGGTGAATTTCTGTGAAGGAAAATATCGCGAGGAAACCATAGCACGGTGGTAGGGTACTTTGTAGTACCCAACTGTCTGGCTACCACACACTATTTGAAAATCTGTTGCCATACACCTATCGGTGTGTTCCGACAGCTGCACTTGAGAGCCAGTTCCTTCTAGGCTTTGTATATTATTTGTATAGAGAATTTTTCGTATACTAAATAAAGTCACAGAGGATTGTATTATACAGAGCAACACCTCCCTACAAGCGTCTATTATATTAGCCTATTCTTGTAGGGCTGTCACTAGCAAATAAATGTAATTAGAAAGTTGGGTAATTTTTTTACTAATTATAAATTATAAGTATAATTTATTGATTCTCACACACTCCATAATGTATTGAGGTGCGTCTACGCTAGGCGAGCCGAGCACGAGCCTAGCCGCTTTGTACATTGTCATCGCGGTATCAAGTGTAGATTTACAACGAGCCTAGCCTTACGACATGCTCGCCCAAACTCGTGGGATTTACTAGTTCCCAATTTCCCAAACTCCAAACCTACTAAAATTATTAGGCGTTACAATACCAAGATGACACAAATAATGGCGTTTTGTTCACACTAATATGAACTCTTACTCGAAAGTAATAAGGGCAAATATGAATTTTTACATTTGATAAATTATTAGAGTGAAATTCGTTCATTGCAAGAATTAATGTTATTATAAACGTTTTACATAACGTTCAACTGTACCTAATCAGTATTACAACCATTGTAAACAATGACAATAATGTCATTATCACACACTCAAAAACCTAAAATTACAGTGTCCACATTATTATATATGTACCTAAATTATAACAGTTTAAATACATATAAGTATTGCAGTAAAAGATATCTTGAACTTGGCTTGACACACTACCGCGTGTCTAGATGACATGACTCCAATTTCGCCCACCACTAAAAATATTACTCGTACCTACATACTTACCTACCTAGTAAAGAAAATTACTTCATTTGGATAAATTATAATTACTTGTCTCGATCTTTGAGGTAAGTATGTAAAAAAAGATATATTTATATTCCTCCTGGAATTATTTATGCACGCACTGCAATAAATAACCATTTTGTTTATAAGTTCTTAAAATTATTAAAAACAAAGTAGTATCGCGGTAACGAGCAGCGAGCGACGACGTACGTACTGCAAGCGATGCATGTAGGTATTGTCGGGTGCCGCTCGGTCGCGAGTCGCCCCCGACTCTCAGACCCTCGGGTTCGCCGGAAACACAAAGCCTACTATAAGGTGGCTCATTACGTGGATGACAAGAATATATGGTTGTAGTAGCTTCTCTCTGCACTTGCATCCCCCTGGCTAAGTGACAATTGTACGAATAAGCATAAAATAATACTGTATATATTGTATAAGTATTTGGGAAAAAAGCTGTAATATTAAATTAAAAGATCTTCCACAAAAAAAAACCTTGCTGAGTTTCTTGCCGAAGTCTTCTCAGTTTAAGTGTATTCCGAACCGGTGGTAAATTCAACTGTATGTACATAACGTTCATAAGTGCCTTACTAAGGCCTAAACTGAATAAATGACTTTTTGATTTTGATTTTGATTTTGACACCCGAAGCGACTTCTCGGCTCTCGTACGTAAACCCGTCGGTGAGCGCTCACGCACACATCGATGGTCATGTAGTGAAGCACATACCATTTCGCGTTCTTAGGAGCTGTTTATCTGTATGGTAATCTGTGATAAAGTTCTATATTCTATTGCTATCTAAGCTTGAAGCATCGCGTATTGGTGTGAATTGACCCTTATAAATTCTGGTCAAATAAAGGCCTAATTGAACTATTTGGAACTTGCAGATGTTGTGTTTAAATGTTTATTTTCATAAATTCGTGTATTTTGAGTTTTGTTGCATATTATCCGTGGTATTCTATCCAATAAAGATCAATGCATGTGCACCAGTGAAGTGAAGTGAAATGAATTATGTGTATCGTGCCTTTTCAAGTTGTCTCAAGAAGTCCGTGAAGAGTTTTACTACAATGACCACCATTGTACTAAAACATGACTATTATGGACGGTGACTGACTGAGGACTATGTGAAAATGATTTATTAAGGCTGGAGACTATAATATAACTCGACTCGATTCGGTTACCAAACTTAAAACTAAGAAGAAAAAACTGCACCCAATATTTTTTTGAATTGTTTTCTTTATTACAGCGACGGCGGACGATGTTTTGAAACCAACGAACCCGGCGTGTATGAAGGCGGTGCTGGAGCGGTCGGGAGGGGGAGTGGGAGGGGGAGGGTCGTACCGCGTGTCCTCGCCCCCCTCCCGCCTCAGGCTGCACCCGAAACCCGCGGCCCTTACCAGGGATAAGGTAACAGATAACCTACAGTCTCACAAAAAACTATAGCACATAATTTTAAATATAACTTGAATTTTATAAGGTTTTACAGTTGGGGACAAACCAATAACCTAAGTGGGTGTGTATTTTTTTTGTAATATTTGTTTATCCCCGACTGCAAAACCTTATAAAATTCAAGTAATATTCAAAATTATTTTTTGCTTTTCAGTTTGGTGGTTTAATTTTTTTGTTATAAAGTATTTATTATATATTTTTTTGTGGATTTAATCTACTAATTAATACTTGCTTAATTTTTGATTTCTTTTAATGTAATACACAACTCAGCATTAAAATCTGTGAGTGAACAATAAATCACCCCTATTTTCCCACCCTTAGGGCAGGTTTTTTGTATTCAAATTTGTATGGGACAACTTTGAGGTATACCCTATTAAATAAAAAAAGAATTATCAAAATCGGACTACTCTGTAAAAAGTTATGCGTGATCATACATAAAAAAATACGCGTTGACTCCTCGGTTTTTTCGTCGGTTAATAATGGAGACGCCACTGTGGTGTGTTATGGCAACTCCAATGAGAGCGCTTCAGTAGTTTTGATACTTTGTTATTAATTTCCTTCAAAATAAACAAGTATTTCAAAATCTTAGCTGATATACTTTTCTTATAATGTATATGTCACCGTATTTTTGTGAAAACTAGTTTTAAACTATTAGTTTATAATCTACCTAGCGAGATTATAAACTCCCCGATAAATTGTGAACTGTACCATACTGCTTACAATATTACGTATTCATTTTCGATAGTTTCTAATCCATATGTTTTATCGGGATAAAACGTATCCTATGTGTTAATCCACAACATATTCTATGTGTGTGCCAAATTTCATCCAAATCCGTTCATTAGTTTATGCGTGAGAGAGTAACAAACATACTCACAAACTTTCGCATTTATAATATTAGTAGGAAGTAGGATTTATATTCAACATTATCTTACAGAAGTCTCTATTCGACGGTCTAGAAGAATCCGACGCGAGTTTAGAAGATAAGCTCAGTTTGAAGCCGAGCAGAAAGCGGCTGTCCCTACGTCCCAACCAGAGAGGGGACCATAATGGATCTATGGATCAACCGGACTCCACTACCAAGTATGTACTATTTTTGAGTTGCTATTTTCTACCAGGCTTTGCCTTATCGAGTGATCAGATGTTTTCAGGTCTTGATAATTAGGCAGTATTTATGACTAGCTGCGTCCCGCGGGCTCACTTGTAAAATTGTCGATGGTACAGTATTACCCAACTGATATGGCTTACCGATGTACCTGCGCAGAAGATACATTTTCAAAGCGCGAGAAACGCTATTGGTCGGCAGCTGCCGCCATGTTAGCGCGCGCCGTGCGAAGGGGCGTCACGCGCGAGTGAAACGGAACTATAGCTGTAGTGTATTATGAACCTTATAGTAGTGATCTAAGGTTGATTGTAAGTTTTAAGCATTCTTTCGTTAATCTTCGGGGCTATACTTTCTTTTCTGTGCAAACGAAGATTCACGACGTGCCATATCAGTTGGGTACTACTGTACATGCAATGGAACACTACCACAGAATATTAAATAGTACTTATACAGGGCGTCCCACGGCTATGCCACATGGAGGAAAGTACCGTAAATATTGTAGATGAAACATTTTCCTGAAAGAAGACATTATTTTAATTTAAAAAACAATTTAAACTGCATTCATAGATTTTGAAATAGTTACACGGTTGAATCGGGAATCGAACCCGTTACATGAGAAAAATAATTACCCTGTAGCTTTATCATACCGATCGAAAAGCTTCATCATAAGGATTATTTTTTGCTAAATAATATAGTCTCAGAAAAAAAGGAAGTCCATGAATTTTAATATTATTAGTAATAGGTACTTATGATAATGTTTTTTGTATGTCCTTACCTATCTCGTCTTCTTTCAGTAAAATGTTTCATCCACAATATTTAAGGTACTCCATGTGGCATAGCCGTGGGACGTCCTGTATACATTACAGGATGTTTAACTGAGGGTACATTCCGAATTGGATAATATCGCTCACAGCGCTCACAGCAATAATTTGCGTACCGAGTTATATATCACGTTAATGACAGTTGAGAAATGTCAACAATTCGGAACGCTCGTGAACGCGCTCAGTATTCAAAACAGAACAATTGAGAAATTAATTAAAATCTGAATTAACAAGGGCTTGGACTCCTTATATCTTTTATAATTTGACTCGCAATAATTGGACTGTTTTACAAAAAACTTTAACGCACACTAAGAAGTAATCAAATCCTGATCTGATGACAATGGGACTAAACGGGAAGTGTACCCTTTCAAATAAAAAAAGAAATTTCCAAATCAGTTAATAAATGACGAAGTTACGAGGTAACAAACATAAAAAAAAAACAACCGAATTGAGAACCTCCTCCTTTTTTGAAGTCGGTTAAAAAGGAATTTCCTCGTTTTTTATTATATTTCTGTCATAAAATCATAAAAAGTATCTTTGCTAAATAGAAAACCAAGAATCATTGCTATGCGGACGACAGTACAGGGGACGCTCAATACACGGGCCGTGCTAATATCCCTCTATCCGACGTGGATTCAATTTAATTCAATTCAGTCTAATTCACTTATTTATAATATATTTTTAATCTCAAAGCAGGTCAGCAGAAGACCCCCCGCCGCCGTCGTCGTCTGCAGACAAGGAGAACTGTGTGGAGCGCTCCAATAACACTGAAGATATGGAGCGGGTCAAGAGACAAGTCAACTTTGCAGCCAGAAATAGTCAGTATATACCTCATTTATATATACTAGCTTTCCCCTGCGGTTTCACCCGCGTTCCCGGGATAAAAAAGCAGGGGATAATGTACCTTCCTATTATTAGCATGGGGTCACAGATATAGATATAGTTAGATAACGCAAGAGCGTGTCAGATTAAGAGCACTCAATTCGCCATACTTTACATACAAAACCTCTGTACTTATTATGGCGTTGTTAAACATTTTTCGTTAGATGTTTTGAACAAATTAGTATCTTGTGCACCATATCTAGCCGTGTATCTAGGCGAAATTAAAAAAAAGTGTGAAACAAATTCAGTAAAAGCCTCCGAAAAACTGCGTTTTTGCTCAAATTTTACCTGAACTTTGGCCATATCTAATGTACCTATAAATTTTAAAAGTAAAGAAAACATTTAGATTCCAGGCTTGCAAATGTATTGGAGATTCTAAATAACTAACTTTTTTTCACAAACTTGATATGCGAAATCATGAATGACGACCTAGCGAAGCGGCCGCGAGTGATCAGCGGAATTTACCGACTGATAACCGACGGCTCTGATGCTGTCTCTCTTTTTTCGCAGTCAAACATTACGTTGGATGAAACAACAAGCTTTTAGACTTGCTTGCGTTGAAGTTGCGCCGGCCACAGAGGGCCGCCTTAAGCATAAAATGCTTAACGTGGCCACTATCGCACCCTCGTTGCATCGGTGTACTTGAATTGATTTGGTTTTTTCTATCACTAAATAGTGTTTGTGACGGGATAGTAGGTAGTCAAAAAATGACACGCTTGGTTTTATACAGATTGTGATACTTGCGTTATCTAACTATATCTATATCTGAAAAAGGGTGTGAAGAGATTTCTGCAGGGTCGGCAACGTGCGAGTGATACCCCTGGTGTTGCAAGCTACGGTAACCGCTTACCATCAGGCGGGCCGTATGCTTGTTCGACAACTTAGTAGTAAATAAAAAACCGACAAAAAATCTATTCTATTTTTATGAAACCATACTAATAAATATTGTACTTATGATTATATTTTCATTCGCAGATTCGGAAGGAAACTCTGATAGAAATGGCAGTTGGTGAGTTACTTAATATTTCACTTTTGGGCGTGTACAGATACTTGTAGCGTGTGTTCTGAAGGTCTAGGCTTAATAGGGATAATTCTTGGGTAAAAAAATCTAGTTAGTCCATCAGATTATAAAAAAATATTGGACTCGTTTTTCTCACAAGATTGTAAACCAGAGGTTCCCAAACTTTTTTCTCATAGATCACTTTTAAAATTTTCTGGTTTCGGTGGACCCACTGCTACATTTTTTCCATATTCCAAACAAAAATGTGAAGATAAGATCTAACGTAGACCTCCGTCGAGTCTCCCGTGGACCGCTGGGCCACTTTGGGAATCACTGCTGTAAACTGTCGATAAATTGTGAAATGTGCCATATTGCTTGCAATATAACGTATCCCACCAAAAACATTTTCATGTAAATTGTTGCCAAGACGAGACCATATGGCTCGCACTGTCAAAAAGTTATCAGATCTCATGTTGAGCCAAGCTTATAACTCTACACGCCCTAAATTCACAAACTCTACACCTTAGTCAAAATATGTGGCTTGACCGTTTCGCTACGGTCACATGGGCGTAAGGTGAAAAATTTATTCACAGTTAATTACTTTTTTGTAATACAATAGTTCTTGTAGTAGCGAAACGGCAAAGAGATTTGACTAAGGTGTAGAGTTTGTGAAGTTAGGGAAAGGGAGTGAAGAGATTTCAGGGTCGGCAACGCTATTTATACCATTAGTGTTGCAAGCTTCAATAGGTTACGGTGACCGCTTACCATCAGGTGGGCCGTATACTTGTTTGCTACTTTAGTAGTATAAACAAAAAAAGTTTATCTCGCAACTTACAATCATATTACGTATTTACGTGAAGTATTTTTTTTTTGACATTCCTCACACACGGTCATCTGATCCCAAACTAAGCAGAGCTTGTACTATGGAGACCAGACAACTGATATAATACATATACTACTTTTTGTTTGTAAATACATACTTAATATACATAGTTACACCCAGACTCAGGATATACAGACATGTTCATGCACACAAATGCATGTCCTGTGTGGGAATCGAACACACGACCTGTGGCGCGTAAGGTGAACCTTAACCAACTGCGCCAACTGGCCCGTCATCATCATGAAAACCAAGCTTGTACTATGGAAACCGTATAACGTATATCAGTTATCTGGTTTCCATAGTACAAGCTCGGCTTAGTTTGTGATCAGATGACCGTGTGTGAGGAATGTCCCGGGATATTTATGAAAATATTGTTTAAAAACAGGCTCAGCTCTTCAAAGTTACCGTGGAACGACAAGGAGAAGCCGATGGACGGAGAATCAACTCCGAGACTATATCCTAATTTAGGTAAGTTGTTAGCTTATAGCCCCTGACTCGGTGTAACCCGCTAACATTCATAATTATAAAATCGTTTATTCAATTTAGGCCCTAATAAGGCACTTAGGAGACGTTATTTGGTAATACCACAGATATAAATCTATTTAGATTTATGTCTATGGTAACTACGGTTTTTAAGGCCCGGTTTCAATAATTTACTGACCGGTATCGGTTAAGATTTATTAAAATTAAGACTCTTATATCTTTACTAATAATGAAGCAAAGATCTCAAATCTTTGCATAGCAGACCCTTCCAGATGGAAGTAGCTATCACAGGTAAAATTAGCTTACGAAATGATCTATATGCCCAGTTTGGCAATAAAAAAACCTACCATTGGTAAGCAAAACGTTTCGTTTTTGTTTATTGAAACCGGGCATAAGTCAATAATTGCTCAGTGGTCGAGACGTCGGATGCCGAGAAGAAGATCCTTGAGCTTTCGGTGAAGGAAAACATCGTGAGGTAACCATAGCACTGTGGTAGGGTACTTTGTAGTACCCGCCTGGCTGGCTACCACACTAGTTGAAAATCTGTCGCCAAGCACCTATCGGCGTGTTCCGACAGCTGCACTGGAATCCAAATCAATCCGACCACTGGAAGTGGGTGAAATTCGACATGCAAGATTCCACTCGAACAAACATACATACATTGCAAGTTAAATAAAAACTTGTAAAAAAACGAGGGAAAAAATACCCATATACAAGCCTGTGGGTACCCTTAACGTTCACTAGAATACATTGTTTTTTTTTTTTACAACCTTTTATTTATTTTGCAATGTATGTATGTTCGTGTGGAATCTTGCAAGTCGAATTTCACCCACTTCCAGTGGTCGGGTTGACTTGATATTTGGTATACATTAGTGTATTGGATGATAATGCAAGTACAGTCGGCAAAAAGTACAGTCACTCAAAAAAAAAAAGCTTGTAAACAAAGAACTTATTGTGTTCTTTATAATTTCCTCCTATAAATGTTGCTGTATTTTTTGTTTTAGATAAAGAGCTGCCGGATCACTCCTCAGAAAGGCGTGCTAGTTGGTAAGTATATCTATGTATATGAAAATGTATGTTTGTCTGTGGTCCACGGGTGAAACCGTGGGGTGGAAAGTTAATACAGTAGTACCCAACTGATATGGCTTACCGATGTACCTGCGCGAAGGATACTTTTTGTACATTTTCAAAGCGCGGGAAACGCTATTGGTCGGCAGCTGCCGCCATGTTAGCGGAGGGGCGTGACACGAGACGGAACTAACAGCTGCACTGTATTATGAACCTTATAGTAGTGATCTAAGGTTGATTGTAAGTTTTAAGCATTCTTTCGTTAATCTTCGGGGCCATACCTTATTTTCTGTGCGAACGAAGATTCAGGACGCGCCTTATCAGTTGGGTACTACTGTATTAATTCTGATTTTTTATTCCGTGAACTAAAATGACATTATGTTAGTTTGCCACCTTATCGTAAAGTAAAAATAGTGTTGTATCCTGAGTGAGCACTCATTTAATTTACTCATTTTTGTCACACTACATTGTATCGATCAATTAAAATACACTATAGTACATTATGATACATGTGTGCAAAATTGGTCGTTACCCACGAGGCGATATTAAGCGCGCACGATAATGGAGCCGAGAGTGTAATGATCAACGCACACGCGTTTCATACGACGTTTTTCAATACACTTGCGAGGAAAAAACAGACATGTATTTTTTTAAGTAGATAACCACATAATGAGAACGTTAAGTAATATGGCTTGCAGGTTTTTTTATGACAGCGGTGAGCTGTCAAACTGTTTTACCCGTATAAGTTAAGAATGCTTCGTCTACACACATATCACTTGCAGTGAGGTACAAACTTAACATAATCGGGATTATACCTATGAAAATGCGGTAATGTAAATAAAAGCATTAGTGCGTAATAAGGTGCATTATGAAAATAAAATCGGTGCAATAAGTGTGACTTTACGAGCAAGCGTGTTGAAAATTTATATCATTTAGGCTAACGCGCTAAATACCGCCTCGTGTGTAATGATACTGGGTGTAGATTTCGAGATGGCATATTTACGAAACCTATGTTGGGTTAGTCATGCTGAACAAATTTTACTATGGGACCAATACGGAATACTCATAAAACTTTTATTACTTTTCATACATTATGATCGAGCAAGGTTGACATTTACTATGGAAAGTAATTTTTTTTTTTTTGAGAATTCACTGTTGATTCTATAGTAAAAGTTATTCAGCATGACTAACCCAACATAGGTTTCGAAAATATGCCATCTCGAAATCTACACCTGTTATATCACAATGTAATATTATTGTATAATTGTTTATATTCTGAATAAATAATAGCGTGTTATGTTACGTTAGGTTAACAACTAAACCTCTTCGTGCGCCGGTATCGAACAACGAGTGCGCGGAGAGTTCAGTGCGGGAGCTGGCCGTGCGACCTCCCAACACCACACAAGACAAACACGACACGGATAACATTGACACCTTGTCTGGTAAGTCATGTCCAAAGAAATTGTATGTACAAGAAAAACATAGCCAGGTAAAATGAGACGAAAATGAATGTTAGGGATTTGTATGGGAAAAATAATAACTAGTCTCGAGTTTTTTTTTTATATGTTGGCGCACACGGCTTGTGTATTTTGCCATTTTCCAGTTATAATATAAGTTCTAGTCACAATAAATCACTTTCACATAGTCCTCAGTCAGTCACTAGTCATTAGAGTCATGTTTTAGTACAATGGTGGTTGTACTAAAATTTTACACGGATTTCTTGAGACAACTTGTAAAGTCACGATATACATGATTCATTTCACTTCACTGGTGCACATGGATTGATCTTTATTAGATAAAATACCACCGATAATATGCAATAAAACTCAAAATACACGAATTTATAAAAATGAAAATGAAAACGCTACGTCAATGCAAGTTCCCGCCAAAAAGTCCTAGTCTCGAGTTACATACTTATATTTTTAGATATAAATAAATGGATATACTGTTGTAAAACTGATTTTGGTGCCGATTAATGCCTATATTGTGATAAAATATACACTCCTTTGCAAAAAAAACGGGCGGTTTGGATTTTTCTACATTATTGGTAATTATTTAGTTCTAAAGTAGTTTTAATAGCCAAACTATGTTACTGACACTTAATAAAGGGTCTGGGTATGATAAAAAGTTAATTTCAAATTCGAAACTTTTGTTTTTAAAAATAATGATCCCTTTTTCAGTGTGTGACTTTTTACTTAATTTTCGCGGGTTCGCGGTTAAAAGTTTATCAGGCAACTTAAACTAACTTTTAGTAGAATAATTTATGTTTGTTGCATAATCCTGCCTTATAGTGACTTAAAACAGATATCTTTGTGTCGACTGTAATGGCAGAGAAAGCAATAAGAGCTAGTAAAATTATAGCGCTGCTGGAAGAGGGGTGTAGTCAATGTTACGTCTCACAGCGGTTAAACGTGACTCGTTCAACCGTCCAAAGAACCTGGACTCGATACCAAGAGACGGGTTCCGTTCAGAGAAGGCAAGGTTCTGGGAGAAAACGTCGCACATAACCACGAGATGACCGCTTCTTAGTGACTCAGGCGTTGAGGAACCGCAAATGCAGTTACATAGACCTAAAAGAAACCTTGAAGAGGTACGAGGAGCACAAGTTAGCGTATGGAAAGTGAGGAGGAGGCTTTTAGCGGCTGATATAAATAAATAAATAAATGAACGTTTATTTGTCTCCAACTTAAAAATAACATAATAAAACAAAAGTAAAAAGTAATAAATAAAAGCAGAGACAAAAAAGGTCTAGTGCTCAGCCATGGCTGTGGATAGGCATATCGCACAACCGCTGATATTCTGCACTAGCCTGATATTAAATGATGAGTCTGCATTCAATATACAATAATATATTATATGATATACGCAGTTGACGACCAGCGCGGGCCCCCAAGTTACTCCGTGAGCATCGAATAGTTCGATTGAGGTTCGCTAGAAATTGCCTATCTTGGACACTAGGTAACTGGAGTAACGTACTCTTCTCCGATGAGGCTCGAATTGGTCTGAATGGTGAGAACCGACGTTGGCGAATGTTACGAAGACCAGGGGAACGCTATGCCGACGTGTGTTTTGAAGAAATAACCCCTTATGGTGGAGGGTCCATTATGTTTTGGGCGGAAGTAACTTCCCGCTATCGTAACGAGATAGTATTAATTGAAAATGACTCATTCAATGCCTTAAGGTACACAACAGAAATCCTTTGTCAACATGCACAACCCGCACTGACTGTAATTGGTGAAGATGCCATTTACATGGACGATAATGCTTGGGCCCACCATTCTGGCGACGTAGATGCTTATATGCAAGTGGTCGGTATTAGTCATTTGGACTGGCCAGCGCGGAGCCCCAACCTTAACCCCTTTGAGCACGTCTGGGACCACCTAAAAAGGCGAGTACGATCTGTCCAACCACTTCCACAAAACAACAGGGAGCTTAAACGTGTGATCTTGGCTGAGTGGGAACACATTCCACAGAACAGAATCAAAAGTCTGGTGTAAAGCATGCCAAGACGATTACATGCCGTAATCGCTGCAAGGGGAGGTCATACTCGTTATTAATTTTTATTTAGTATGTCTTTTTTTTTAATAAAAATACTCGTAGTATTAATTTCATTATACCCATAAAAATTACCATTTTCTGTTTACATTGACTAAAAACCCGATTCCAGGATTTAAACTGTTAAAAACTATATTCCCATTGATAATAAGAAATTTATAGTCATGTATGCTAATGACATACTAAAAATATTAATATTATCCATAGAAAAGCAAATGACTGTAAGGTGCCCGTTTTTTTTGCAAAGGAGTTTAGTTGAAAACGAGCAATTGAACTAATTAAACGGAATACATTTCTTACATCCTTTTCTTATGTTCTTTGTTAGAAAGAGATAAAGTGAGACTTAATTCATTGATGAATCAGCACTATTATATCACAATGGCCCTGATTCTGTTGTTCACAACTAAAATAATTTTAATGTCACTATGTCTCTTTCTAACAAAGAACATAAGAAAAGGATGTAAGAAATTTAGTCCTGTCAAATTAGTCGCCATCTATCGCGGTTACGCCTAAATACACGCAAAATAAGACGGCAAAGATTAATTTGACAACTTAAAATATGTTCTATCCTTTTTCAATAATGTTCGTAAGAAAGAGATGAGATGTGACTAAAATTAGTTTAGTGCGATTTACAACAGAATCGGCACCAGTGTATTATATTAAAAATGGTCTTAGTAGCCGATTCTTTATAAACTATTTTCAGCATGTGGATTTATGTTACATGCTGTAACTGTATATAATTCCCCGAAATACCAGTATATACAATGCGTAACGGAAAGGGTTTATCAATCCGAAAAGGGGTGAAGACTACATCTATCTATGAAAACTATCATTTAAAATAAATGAAACAAAAATTCATACCAAATTTTTGCTTCCAAGTTGTGTTCCTCAATAATTCTTTTCACGACACAATTGCTAATATTATAATTATTATTTTCTATCGGTATCTGTTCTCCTAGTACCGAAAAAGTCGTGTACTTTAATGCAGGGGTCGGCAACCTGCGGCTCTTTCGATGTAAAGTTGCGGCTCTTCAGATCCATACGCTAAAAATAATAATTTTATCAAAACCTTTCAACCGTGCATTCGATCCATTTGAAGTGCTGACGATCTTCAAGTTAACATATTCTTGCGAGAGATTTTTTTTTTGCATGAATACAATAATAAAAAATTGTTTTTAAAAATGTAGCTCTTTAAAAATTGGGAAATTATGTAAGTTGTAAGTTTTGGCTCTTCCTTCTCAAAAGGTTGCCGACCCCTGCTTTAATGGATATACCCTTTCCGATAATGATTAATTAAATCTGGCACGTTCAACACATTTACACGTGTCGCTTGTGTAGTGTGTGTGAAGCGCGCGGCGTCACGTCAAACTGCATGCGCATCATCAACACTGTCCGTCTCTCTCGCGCAAGGTCAAGCTTATTTGAATGAACGAGACAGTTATTGTTAGTGCTACTGCTCATAAATATAGTGTTCTTTTTTTGCATTCGTCGATTAGAATTGACTGACTGATTAGAAGCAATAATGTAATAGAACAGACTGTATCGTGAAATTGTATATGTGTGTGTACTGTGAACGTGCCGCATATAAGCAAAATCTACCAACTGAGTTTTGGATGTGGCTTCTTATTAGTCGTTATACTCCCATGGTAAACTTTGTCTATAAAATCCACCAATTGAATATCAATAATCCAATCAGCGTTCATTACTGGTCCCATTGTAAAAATTGTTCAGCATGACTAATCCAACATAGGTTTCGAAAATATGCCATATCGAAATCTATACCTAGTATAATGATTCCCGTTCCCCGGTCTACATGGGTAGGTACCCCCGAGCGGCTGCAGTTCTGCCGGCACCGCTGGGGCGAGCAGGCCGGCTGCTGCTCCTGCGAGAAGATTCAGCACCAGATACAGGGCCTATACGGTTATACCTACACATTGTGTTACATTCACCTGTATACCACTTTAGTTCGGTAGACGACACATGTATTTTAGGCGGTTATCACACTGCCCCGCACCACGCAGCGTAATGCGTTAATGCGTCTTTTAACGTTGCTTGTAAGTATCTCCGTTTGTATAGGAAACACGCACAGGCCAACACACTGAAAATGCATCTACGCGCGTTCATACAGATCACGCGCCGAGACGCAAGGTATGGCACACCGAGTCTTGTAGTGCCGTGCGTGATTTTGTATGGAATGAGTCAGAGCCGCCGTCAATCCACAGAACACACTCCGCAGACCTGCACTCCCGCAAGTAGGCGCGGGGCTGTGTGATAATCGCCTTAGTGTCGTGTATTTAGTCCTATTAGTGTTATCTTTTAAAATTTGAAATATTTAGAATCAAGCCCGTCACAGACGTAGCTATAATATGTTATTAATATGCCGAGCTATAATATAAATTACAGTACAGGTTGGCGAAGAAACAGAAATATATATTACTAGCTGTCCCCCGCGGTTTCACCCGCGTTCCCGGGATATAAAGTAGCCTATGTGCTTCTCCGTACCATAAACTATCTGTATGCCAAATTTCATGATAATCCGTTTTGTAATTGAGGTGTGAAGACGTAACAAACAAACAAATAAACCCACTTTCGTATTTATAATGTTAAGTTAGGATATATTATAGCTACTTATTAGATTGAACTATCTCTCTGCCAAAAATTTTAATCCGTGCAGTGGTAAAGCTGTGAAAAGGTAACAAACGGACTGACACATAACCTGAGTCGCGCGGTTGTCAACAAAGACGTCATCGTTAATGAACAAGCAGGATCGAGCGTTTTAATTAAGCCGTTTTGAAAACTTTAGTAACTTCGTCATTTCTTGACGGATTATAATCAATTATAAAATAAAATGTGTAGAAATGTTATGTGCATCCTTCGTAGTAATCAAACAGTTAATATTTTGTTATGCTAATGATCTTCATTAACTGTAAAAATATGGTCATTTTGTTATGTCGCTTGCTGTCTCGGCTAGTTTATCCATAGTTGTATATAGACAAATAAATAAATAGACTGTGTGCGTACCTCCAGATTACAGTACCGTAGCCAAATAACTTTATGTTGTGTTCCTGCGCGTGAGTGGCGGTCACCAGAGCTCATTGGGGAGGTGGGGAGGGTCGGTAACGCGTGAGTGATGCCTCGTGTGTTGCAAGCTTACATATGGCTATGGTAAAAAAAAATCTAAGGCTCTATTCACACGTACCACAACCACACCACGCGGGCGGTCGCTAATTTGTATGAAAATTAATAGTTGAATTTACGCGGACCACATTTTGCCGTTACTATCGACCCACAAGCGGTCGATAGTGACGGCAAAATGATACACACCGCAGCCACGTCGCAACCACAACGCAACCGTCATCGACACCGGGCACTAGCGATATAAACATTTTATAGCTACCAAAATGCAACCGCAAAAAACCGCAGCGACACTGTTCACACGTAACCACAGCTTAACTTCATTTTGTCGCGACGCTGTCGTGTGGTTACCGTACGTGTGAATAGATGCTTACTGTCCTTAAAACCGTCTAGTATTCAATAAAGTAATATAATATTTATTATTGCAGTATCGGAAGAAGAGAATGTATCGCCC
Organism: Polyploca ridens; assembly: GCA_951394255.1. Classification (NCBI taxonomy): domain Eukaryota; kingdom Metazoa; phylum Arthropoda; class Insecta; order Lepidoptera; family Drepanidae; genus Polyploca; species Polyploca ridens. Next base: position 3,249,785 of record OX596272.1, on the reverse strand, counting down.
TGCGACGCGCCGCCGCACCCCACCGGTGTGAAACTGACTCGTCCCGGGTACTACACCATACCGACACTAGACGAGATGACCAGTAAGTATTACTTATTTAGTCGGTTCCAGGGCCATCGTCAAGCCACGTCGGGGCCCTTGGGCATACAAAATGTGTGTTAGAAAATAAAAAAGTGAAACAAAAAAAAAACTTTTTTCTGTTATGGTTTTATTATGATTAAAATTAAAACGTGAGCTAGTGTCCGATTAAAATTTTAATTTAGGATGTTGAAATCTTACTATTTACCTAAAATAGAAAAAACATTGTGTAGTGTAAGCGAATTTAATTTATTGGCCCTTAGGTGCCCCTAAGTGCGCGGGGTTTTTGGTGGGTTATGTTGCTTATGACTCTATTTTTTTATTTTGTTTAAGTTTGTATGGGTTTTCCCATTATTTAAAGGGTTGGGGGTGATTTACTAAAAATCGTGAAATATGTATTATAAAAAGGAGTCCCTATATAGTGCAGCTTTATGCTGAGGTAGGGACCTGTTGACCCCACGCAACATACTAATTAATTATAAGCAGGTACTTATGTGTGTGTGCAGGTACATAGATTATGTTTCTGTTTTTTTTTTTTGTTCTCTTTTTCTGAATAAAATTTTGTTAATTTAAGTGTGTACTTTCACCCTGTGGGGCAATAAATAATTTTTCTTTCTTTTCTTTTCTCCTCTTTTCTTTCTATATATTTTTTTTGAGAATTTCTTTCTGGTCTCATAGTAAAAGTTGTTCAGCATGACTAACCCAACATAAGTTTCGAAAATATGCCATCTCGAAATCTCCAGCCAGTATAAATAATAATATGTGTATTGTTCAGGCTACATGCGTCCAGACGGTTCGTGCGTGGTGCCGCACCTCACGATCGGGCGTAAGAACTATGGGAACGTGTACTACGAATGCAGTATTGACGTCGCCGGACTGGATTTGGATGCATTAGGTGAGTATTAGTTTATTATTATATATGTTGAATGTGCTTGCGTTTGACCTTCGACTGACCCCATGAGGAGTTATGACGAGGCCGAGGATGTAGCACGCTTACCCAGAAAAAGCCTATTCACTGTGGCCTTTAATACATCTAGGTTATAAGTGTCGGGAAACAGACCCCGGAAGAGAGTTCCACTCCTTTGCTGTTCGTATGAGAAACGATGAAGCGAAGCGTTGTGTCCGGGTACGCGGGATGTCGACAACGTATGGGAGGAAATTCTCCCGGCGTCTTGTGTTTCGATGGAGAATTGGGGATGGAGGAATTAGATTGAATAATACTGTAGCACACTCTCCAATATATATACTATAGAAGACCGACAAACACGAAACCGAGGCATGTTCAAGGCTCGTTAATTTCGTCTCAGCGAAACATCGCCGACTAGTCTCCTAGCACGACGGTCTATTGGTATATTGCTATGTTTGTATGTATGTGTGTTCGGGTCAAATCTTGCAAGTCGAATTTCACCCACTTCCAGTGGTCGGATTGAATTGATATTTGGTATACATTTGTATATTGGATGACAATGCAAGTACGGTCAACAAAAAGTGCAGTTACAAAAAAAGCTTCTATATTTTTTTTTTAACAAAAACTTATTTCATCTTGAAAATGCTATGAAGTTCACTTGCGAGCCCGTTGGCTTCTAGATCACAGAATAAATAGTACTGAAATCAGCAAGGACTGTTTTGACAACATATATACACGCAGCTTTTAAGATACCTGGAGGATCACGAGTTGTTGAGCGACCGACAATATGGCTTCCGCCACAGTCGCTCAGCTGGTGACCTCCTTGTGTATCTCACGCACCGTTGGTCACTCGCCGTCTCGTCGTTTTTTCGCAAATGGTACGTAAAGTAGAGTATTTTCCTCGGTGATAAAGCTGTCTTAGTCTTAGGTGAACTTAAATCCCTCGCTACACTCAGGACTCGTCTCGAGAGTCAAGGTGAGGCTCTGGCAGTGAGCCTAGATGTGGCGAAGGCGTTCGATCGGGTCTGGCACAGGGGTCTTCTCACGAAGTTACCAGCATACGGGCTTCCCGAGGGATTATGCAAATGGGTCGCCAGCTTTTTGTCCAGCAGATGCATAAGAGCCGTCGTCGATGGTAGCTACTCCGATAGCATGGACATAAATGCCGGCGTCTCGCAAGGTTCTGTGCTGTCCCCAACACTGTTCCTTCTGCATATCAATGATATGCTGTCTATTGACGGTATTCATTGCTATGCGGACGTCAGTACAGGGTACGCTCAATACACGGGCCGTGCAAATATCCCTCGTTCCGAGGTGGAGGAAAGCCGCGAACGGCTGGTGTCTGAAATCGAGAGTACACTAACTAGTGTCTCCGATTTCAACCCCACCAAGACTCAAGCCTGCGCGTTCACCGCTAAGAAAACCCCATGGTTTGTGGCTCCAAAATTCCAGAACACTTCCTTGAACATCAGTCAAAGCATCGGGATCCTTGGCGTCGACATCTCCAGCGACGTTATGTTCCGAAGTCATTTGGAGGAAAAGGTTAAGCTGGCATCCAAAAAGCTTGGAGTGCTCAACAGAGCGAGGCAGTACTTCACATCGGGGCAAAGGCTGCAACTTTATAAGTCGCAGGTCCGGCCTCATATGGAGTACTGCTGTCATCTATGGGCGGGAGCTCCTGAGTACCAGCTTGGGCCTTTAGACTCGGTTCAGCGACGTGCCATCAGAATTGTTGACGATCCCGAGCTCACAAGCGGTTTAGAGCCACTCAGTCTGAGGAGAGACTTTGCCTCGTTATGTGTGTTCTACCGCTTGTACAACGGAGAGTGTTCTAAGGAATTATTCGACTTGATGCCCACAGCCACCATTCACCATCGCAACTCTCGTCATCGACAGGGAGTCCATTCACACACATTGAAACCAGAATTGTTTCGAACTGTGCGGGCTAAAAGGAGTTTTCTTCCGCGGACGCTCGGACTGTGGAATGAGCTCCCTGCCGTGGTTTTCCCAATGGAGTACAGCATGGGGTTCTTCAAAAAGGGTGTGAAGCGGTTTCTTCAGGGTCGGCAACGCGCGAGTGATACCCCTGGTGTTGCAAGCGTCCATAGGCTACGGTAACTGCTCACCATGAGGCGGGCCGTATGCTTGTTTGCCACCTAAGTGGTATAAAAAAAAAACAATATGGCAAAAAGAGACACACTCTTGTCAAAACGGGCCTCTTTGGCTGTATTATCGAACGAGATCAATACTGAGGTAGTCTCAAGAATAGATCGTATTAATCGAAAATAAACCTAATGGCATTGGTGTAGGTTCCAAATTGTTTTAATCTCGATTCAAAATTTGACATGAGATTTTGCTGAGTTTCTTGCCTCAGTCTTCTCAGTTTAAGTGTATTCCGAACCGGTGGTAATTTCAACTGTATGTAACAAATTAACGTTCATAAGTGCCTTAACAGGGCCTAAACTGAATAAATGACTTTTTGACTTTTTTGACTTTGATGATGATAACTCTATCATACTGAACCATCATAACAATATTCCATAATAAAATATGTGTCCATATAAACATTATACCACAGATATACATCTAAATAGATGACGCGAGTGTATTACTTCGCGCGTCAAAATCTGTGCAAAAATGGGGCACAATGTTCTTCTTTTGAAACTGTTTCTCGCGGACAGACAACTCGCATGCGGCTGCATGTCTACCAAAAATGAGTAGCGAGGAATGTGTTTAGCTGACAAATAGGATAGCTTCATTTTCACGTTTTAAATTCTAATGTCTAACTAAATCTTGTGACATTATGGTAGGAACCACATACCACATTTGTTGTTGTAGAACGGTGAACGAAACGCGTAAGCGCCGTGAAAATCACGGTGTGTTTGCGAGAAAAATACTCCTAAAAGCGTTTTGATAGCGCTACGTGTTTCTACTGTCTGCTTAGACGTCTAAATATTGTTTCAGCGCTAAAGAGAACTTTAGTTGACTCTAAAAAAATGGGACATAACCTTTGCTTATGATAGCTTCTCTATACGTAGTAATAATAGCTCAATGTTACACGCTTGGTTTTCATACGGATGGAGGGACTTGCGTTATCTATTTAGATTTAGGTCTTATCGTATTAATTTATGTACCTTTTTTCACCAACAGTCCACTTCCTGAACAAAGAAGTGATAGTGTACCCGGAGGACGCGGAGAAACCGCCCGTCGGTACCGCGCTCAACAGACGGGCGATAGTCACTCTCGACAGGATCTGGCCGAGGGACAAGACTGAAAAGAGACCCATCACTGATCCCGATAGGTAAGAAGGAACATTCCTCACTCACTCTGTTCGTCTCACTCGCGCAAGGTCAAGCTTATGAGTATGAACGAGACGGTTATTGTTTTGCTACTACTCATAAATATAGTGTTTTTTTGCATTCGTCCATTAGAATTGACGTCAGTCAATTATTAGTATTATTATCAGTCATGATTAGAAGCAATAATGTAATATAACATACTGTATCGTGAAATTGTATATGTGTGAGTACTGTGAACGTGCCAGATTTAGTTAACCGACCTGTACAGTAGTACCCAACTGATATGGCGCGTCGTGAATCTTCGTTCGCACAGAAAAGAAAGTATGGCCCCGAAGATTAACGAAAGAATGCTTAAAACTTACAATCAACCTTAAATTACTAGTATAAGGTTCATAATAATACAGTGCAGGTGTTAGTTGTGTGTGAGGCCGCTCCGCACACATGGCGGCAATAGCGTGTGCCGCGCTTTGATAATGTAGCTTCTGCGCAGGCACATCGGTAAGCCATATCAGTTGGGTAATACTGTACACGGGTGAAAAAGTTTCACACCCGAGCGGATTGGGTTCTGCGTTGATGAATCAGACGGATAGTTTCTCCGTATTTGCTAATCAACAATTTGTGTCACGTATGATAAACCCATCTTTTTTCTTGTTAGGTTAATGAAAATGGACTACGAGGGCAAGTTGCGGCGCGTGTGCGACAAGCACGACACCAAGTTCATAGAGTACAGACCGCAGACCGGCAGCTGGGTGTTCAGAGTGAGTATACATACCTACTTATTAGCTAAAATGTAGCTAAATACTTTTAGTTCGTTTTAAAGTTAGTTATTTTATTACTGTACCTTCCTACTGTACCCACTGTACCTTCCGTACAGCGGGTACAGTACATCAAGTACAGTTACTTGTTGCCCACGGCTACCTTCCACCATCGCAACTCTCGCCATGGACGGGGAGTCCATCCTCACACATTGAAACAAGAATTGTTTCGAACTGTGCCTCAAAGAAGCTTCCTTCCGCGGACGCTCTCCCCATAGTGGTGCACTCAATGGAGTACAGCATGGGGTTCTACAAAAGGGTTGTGAAGAGATTTCTTCAGGGTCGGCAACGCGCTAGTGATACCCCTGGTGTTGCAAGCGTCCATAGGTTACGGTAACCGCTTACCATCAGGCGGGCCGTATGCTTGCCACTTAGTGGTATAAAAAATTTTTTTACTGAAAATGTTTATCACTTTTCAAACTCGATTCCATCTCATACCGCGCGCAATAAGGTCTAATATGTTATATTAACAAACCTAATACATTTTAAAATTGTGAAATCGGGCGGTCCCGAAACCAGAAGACTCCGGTTCGAGTCCATATGATTATGATTATTTTTTTCAAGATCCTTAAAAAAACGAGTAAAGTTCGGTCATCCAGATACTATTTTGAAATCCTGAACGTTTTTTTTTTAAAGTAATATACTGATTATGTGAACAGGTGGAACACTTCAGCAAGTACGGCTTAACAGATTCCGACGAAGAGGACGATCCGACGCCGGATGTGTTGAAACGACAGCTCGTCAACCAGGCGCTGCAGAAATCTGCTGCACCGGGTGAGCACACTAACATTTTAGTTTTATTCATTTTCTTTTCATACAAAACGTGTAAAAATGTATCTATCTGAAAAAGGTGAAGACTACATCAGGTATATAGACTCTCTATAAAAAGATTCAGTTTTAAATTACTCAAGAAAATACACCAAATGTTTGCTTCCAAGTTTATTGAATTAAAATCATTACCAACGTGTCACCGTTCAATGAGAGTCATTATCATTGTCATTTGCTAATCCTTACTAATATTATATACGCGAAAGTTTGTATGTATCTATGTTTGTTACTCTCTCACGCAAAAACTACTCAACGGATTTGGATGAAATTTGGCACACAGATAGAATATGTTCTGGATTAACACTTAGGGTACTTTTTATCCCGGGGAAACATACGATCCCTCGGGAATGTGGGTGAAACCGCGCGGGTCAGCTAGTATTATTATAAAATTGTCTCTTTCGTGATCTGTGCGCCTAGTACCAAAGAAGTCGTGGTTTTGTGGATATACCTTTTCCGATACACGTTGAATACTGAGTGACATTTTGAAAGTCCCATCTTTTTTTTTTACTGCTGATAAGCCTGTGTTTGACTACAACCTCACCATGGTGAGTGATGATGTGACCGAAGGTGGTGCACACACAAAGCACAGAGGAACTGGCTCTCAAGTGCAGCTGTCGGAACACACCGATAGGTGCTTAGCGACAGATTGAGGGTGGTAGCCAACCAGGTTCCTTATCACCGTGCTATGGTTTCCTCACGACGTTTTCCTTCACCGAAAGCTCAAGGTCAGTGTAGGATTCGAACCCGGGACCTTCGTCTCGGTGTCCGACGTCACTACCACTGAGCTATCATCGCCTTAACCCGCCGCGCACCTTAAACAGACCATTTACGTTTAAGGGGAACCGCGGCCATTGTGCGCGAAATGCCACTGTGACGTATAAGACACAAGGTTTAATATTAACTGTCATTTATTTATTTATATTTATTTATTTATTTACTCTTAGGGAGATTTACAGCTTCATTTCTACAATAAAATAAACATATAGATGATCCTATGCCATTTACAAATCTCCACCTGTATAATTTTAGTTACTGTTCCATATAAATTTTAACTCTGGCAGGTCTCTCTTGTCTGGTCATCGCGCCTGACGAGTTAAATCCATGTTTTTAGTGAACATGTTATCTCGTTTGTCCGTCAGGTCAAAAGGCCCCGGTGGCGGCGCCGCTGGTGGCCGGCCTCGGCGGCCTCGGAGGCCTCGGTGGTCTCGGCGGCCTCGGGTACAGCGCTATGGTCCCGGCTGAGGACAATCTGTTCGCGATGCACCAAACCTCACTCAACTTACTGAATGGCGCTGCTAAAGGTAATATGTTATTTGTAACTTTTTTATTTTTTAACTGACTTCAAAAAAAGGAGGAGGTTCTCAATTCGGTTGTTTTTATTTTTTTTTATTTGGTGGGCCCCTATGAAAATTCGATACATAAATTCATCGATATCGACAAATCTGACATAAGCTGAACTTAGTTCTAGCCGGCTAAAACTAGCTAACTGACTACCACTTCGGTTTTTAGCCGTATCATATAGATATCGCCACAATTGTTTGTATTATAAATAAATAAATATCATTCATTCCTCACACACGGTCATCTGATCCCAAACTAAGCAGAGAATGTACTATGGAAACCAGATAACTGATATAATACATATACTACTTTTTGTTTGTAAATACATACTTAATATACATAATTACACCCAGACTCAGGACATACAGACATGTTCATGCACACAAATGCATGTCCTGTGTGGGAATCGAAACCACGACCTACGGCGCGTAAGGTGAACCTTAACCAACTGCGCCAACTGGCCCGTCAAATTATAATACTTGATAGTCTCAATATCATGTAATATCTACATGTTTGTTACAGCGTTCGAAATGGACACAACTGAAGACAATGCTGAGTCTCAAAGCCTATACCAGGATAACAGAGGTATGTTGAATCATGATCCTAATGAGAATCTACTAACTTTTGACCGTTACCGTCACAGAGCATAAAAAAACTTGTCTCGCCCCTCGCTTAGAGACTCCTTTCTCAACAGATTCCATAATATTCAAGTGTCATATAGAGATGGCATATTTTCGAAACCTATGTTGGGTTGGTCATGCTGAACAACTTTTACTATGGAACCAATAGTGAATTCTCAAAAAAAATATGTTTACTTTCCTTAGTACATGTCAATCTTGCTCGATCATAATGTATGAAAAGTAAAATTTTTTTTTGAGTATTCAGTGTTGGTCCCATATTAAAAGTTGTTCAGCATGACCAACCCAACATTGGTTTCGAAAATATGCCATCTCGAAATCTACACCCAGTATAGGGTGTAACGGAAAGGGTATATACATCCGAAGGGGGTGAAAACTACATCAGGTACAGACTCTCTGTAAAAAGGTTCAGCTCAAAATACATTACTCAAATATTCATACCAAATGTTTGCTTCCAAGTTAATTGAATTAAAATCATAACCAACGTGTCACCGCTCGATGAGGGTCATTATCTTCACGTCACTCGCTAATATTAATATAAAATGTTCTCTTCCGCGATCTGTGCGCCTAGTACCAAAATAGTGGATTACTGTAATGGTAATGTAATACACTTTCCGTTACACCCTGTATAATTGCCTTATCATGTAGTACTGTTTATACATAGTGCTGTGGTATGCAGTCAATATAACCCAGGATATTTATTATTTTTCAACACACTTGCTCGTAAATGACATTTATTGCACCGTTTTTAGTATCATAATGTAGCTTATTACGCACTAGTGCTTTTTACTTTACATTACCGCACAGTTTTATGATAAGTATAATCCCGATTATGTTAAGTTTGTACTTCAGTGCAAGTGATATGTGTGTAGACGAAGCATTCTTAATTTAAACGGGTAAAACTGTTTGACAGCGAATAGCTGTCAAAAAAAAACTTGCACGCCATATTTGTTGACGTTTTCATTGATTATGATCAAATATCTACTTTAAAAAATACATGTCTGTTTTTTCCTCGCAAGTGTGTTGTTAAACGTCGTATGACACGCGTGTGCATTGATCATTACACTCTCGGCTCCCTTATCGCTTAATACCGCCTCGTCTGTAATTACCAACTTTGCACACATGTATCACAATGTACTATTATTTATTTATTTATTATATTTCAGCGTACGGTGTCAAAAGTCCGACAAGTGAACTGGCGCGCCTGGAACATCGACAGAGTCACAATGTTCAGTTGATGAAGGCTTCGCTATATGCTGACACTGGTGAGTTATTTTTTCTATCAGTTGCTGATACCGAAGGTTCTGGGTTCGAATCCTACAATGAACTTGTGCTGAGGAAACCATAGCACGGTGGTAGGGTACTTTGTAGTATCCACCTGGCTGGCCTCAAGTTGAAAAGCCAAGCCACCTATCTGTGTGCTCCGACAGCTGCACTTGAGAGCCAGTTTAAAGCCTTTATTTGCGGCGGCGTCGTGTGGCGGGCAGGGTTGCCAGCGCTTCAGAGGGTAAAAAATAGTAGAATAGTGACTTTCTTTCACAAAAATAGTGACATAATAGTGAGTTCTTCGTCTAAATAGTGACCAAATAGTGATATATTCTCAAACAATTTAGGAACTTTTGTGAAACCTAGTAGACTTTTTCACCATTTCAGAGCTCATTTGCAGTATATCCGTGAGAAATTTGTAGGATGTGGGATGTAAATGATTGACCAGACAAATACTACAATAAAAGTATAAGAATATTTATTACGATATTTTTTTTTCTTTTTGGGGATTAAAGTTGCTCGCGTCCGTAAGTTTACCCTCATGATCCCTGGGTGGTGCTAAACGAGCAACAAATTCTGATGGTAGGCTTCGGCCGCGGCTTGTCACCACCCCCCGAACTAAGCTACGCCGACAAGCGTCTGCCGTGCTCCGGCGTGAAGTTCGGAAAAGCTAATTGTGGGGTTGGGTGTAAGCAGTTGCGTTGCACTAGTGAACCGGTCTAGACGATGTAGGTGGATGTGTACGGGTAGTCTCGTCTTGGAGGGTAGCTGGATCCGAAGCATTGTTTTCCGCTGGCCGACAGCAGTTAGAAGGGAGCCCAAGTATTAGGCCAGCTATCTACGAAAGGCTGCCCCGCCAACTTGCAAAAATCCCGAGGTGCTCCATCGTGCCGGTTGGCAACCGGGTGAGAGAACCCGATGGCCACTGCAGTTCGTCCCCGCAGGCTCCAGACGAGCCTCCCATCAGTTCATCTTTCCAACGTTTGTCCCATGGTTCCTATTGCAATGCCTTGCTTAACTGTCACTCACCCACTCACCTATTCACTCCACATCAACATGACCAAAAGTAAAAGAGTAGCGTTAAACAGCGGAAGCACGTCCTCTAACTCAAAGTGCACCTCTCTAATATTCGAGGTCTGCACTTCAATCTCGACGCCGACCATCCCCACCTTGAGAAGGACAAGCCTAACCTACTCTTTCTCACGGAGACGCAAATCAGATGTCATTCAGACGCGGCATACCTATATTGCCCAGGGTATACCCTGGAGCACAACTTCAAACCACGCGCTGGGTTCTGCGTGTATGCTCGCGATGACATCTGCTGTCGGCGTCTCCGTGGCTTTAAAAAAACAGGTTTTTCCGTCCTGTTGATATTGGTGGGCACTGGTATAGAGCAAATCCTCTATGCCTCTGTCTACCGATCGCACAGCGGTGACCAGAAGATGATCGGGCTTTTTCAATACCTCGGCGAAACGGCGGACGTGGTCCAGCGAAAATATCCGAGTGCGCAGGAGAGTGGTTGTACCTATACCAGGAAAACGACCTTGCTGGGAGAGAGGCGTTGAAACTACCAATTATGCTAAATCTCTCTCAGCTCGTTTGCGAAGCTACGCGCATTCTGGTTGTTGCTGATCACACAGCCAACTGCTTCAGTCGGAGAATGCCCCATTGGGAATCTCCGACCACAGTCTGGTGAAAGCTGTGATGTCGTACTCTCCACCTGCCCCCGGCCTAAAAAGCTCCAGGCGAGTTTTGCGATACAATTCAGCAGATTGGGATGAGATTGAACTTGCTTTACTTCCGATGTTTTACCCGTCCAGCTGTGTGAGTGCCATATTAGATGTGATATGTTGAGCTATGGAGAATATTATATCCCATTCTCCGACATATCACACAATAGCGGTCTCCCAAGTGGTACAATGCTGATTGTGCCTCTGCTGTTGTGATTTTGAGCATGAAATAAATGCAAATATAAAGGACAGTGGTACTCTATGGAGAAACCTGAAACGATCAATTACAGATCAAAAAAATCTTGCTGATTTGCCTGACCATCTTAGCGATCCTAATATAATTAATGCGCACTTTCTGAATGTGCCAGGCGATAATGCAGTTTCAATTTCAGATTTAACATATTTTGAATTTCATCGGTTCGGCACTTCTACTTTTCATCTCGAAGCAGTCAGTGAAGATCTTGTTTTAAAAACGACTCAAAGTCTCAAATCAAATGCTCAAGGTGTTGATGGCATCTCACTTGACATGCTTCTTCTAACCCTTCCTCGCACTCTTAGCATCATTACTGCCATAATAAATGTGTCAATAAAAACAAATGTCTTTCCTGATAGCTGGAAGATTGCGGTTGTAAAGCCCATACCAAAAACCAAAAATGTAGTTGACATAAAAGATCTGCGACCGATTAGCATTTTGCCCTGTATCTCTAAAGTGCTCGAAAGAATTGTTTGTCTACAGTTGACGGCATATCTTGAAAAATGCAATATGCTTCCTGATAAGCAGTCTGGGTTCAGAAAGGGTACTGCCACTGCATTGATAGATGTAGTGGATAATATACTTACTGCTCGAGACAAAGGAGAGGGTACTATCCTGACGCTTCTTGACTTTTCGCGAGCTTTTGACTCCATTAACATTGATTTACTTCTTTCTAAGTTGATATATTATGGGCTAGAAATAAATTCTGTGAAGTGGTTCTGCAGCTATCTGTCTGGACGCACTCAAATGGTAGAACTTAGGAAAAATGATGGTTCTTGTTTACGCTCTTCCTCCTGTGCTGTCACGCGCGGTGTTCCCCAAGGATCAATACTAGGTCCTTTGCTTTTTATAGTTTATAGTGCTGACATTATAAAATGCATAAAATCTTGTAATTTTCATATTTATGCTGATGACACACAACTTTACATTTCGTTTCGACCTGAAGATACTTTGACGGCTGTGGACAGCTTATGTCGAGATTTGGATCGCATTTCTCTATGGTCTATGAATAACTCGCTGGTTTTGAACCCCTGCAAATCTAAGTTCTTAATTTTAGGTTCCAAAATTCAAACTGATAAGATACTGGAATATGATCCCACTATTACCATTATGAACAAAATAATTGAGCGTGTCGATGGGGCTCGCAACCTGGGTTTGTTAATGGACAATGCATTACGTTTCGAGGATCACGTTCTCCAGACAGTGCAACAGTGCTTTTACCGGCTAAAGCTACTGTATCGTGTTCGTAATTATCTGAGCACAGATTTTCGGGTCAAGTTGTGTGACACTCTTATTTTGTCCAAATTTAATTATGCTGATACTGTTTTTGGCCCTCGTCTCCTCGCCCGCAGTGTCAAAATCATACAACGTGTGCAGAATGCCTGTGCTCGTTTTTGTTTTAATATTCCACCTAGGGCACACGTCACTCCATATCTGAACAAGGCAAATGTTCTGAAAATGTCATATCGTAGAGAGTTTCACCTTGCAACTCTCCTCTTCGGTGTCATTAAAACCCAATCACCAAAATATTTATATGACAAGTTCAAATGGGCACGTGATCACAATCCGTATGGCACTCGTGCATCCAAGTACATGCTTTTGACACCACATCACAGAACAGCTACTTTTAAAGGCAGTTTTCGATACGCCGCCACCAAATGTTGGAATAATTTACCTCCACCACTTCGTGATTGTCTAACCATATCCAGTTTTAAATCTAAATATAAAATAATGGTGAAATCTTTTTAAAAATCTTTTCTTTTTTTTTTTTCTATATTGTTTAGTTTTGCGGCGGCGGCGTATAAATTCGATAAATCGATAGAAAGTATTAAAAAGGTTATTTAAATGTATTTTAGATTTTTTATTATTATTACATTAAACTTATTTATTTCTGCTGTGTTAATTGCTGCTCACTGTTATAATTACTTTATATTTAATTTTAGCATATTGTTTTTTTCTAATTTTTAAGAGCATCCATCTGTAGCAGTGGCGTCCAAACGTCAACTAAGGTTGCCGCTGAAAATCAGCGTTGTGGCTTAATACCACAACAATATTGCTGAGCGGTTACCCTTTTTTGGCAGTATAATAAATTATTTATAATTAAGTATGTATTAGCATAGTTGATTGTTTTACTGTCAAATAAAAAGCTATTCTATTCTATTCTATTCTTCTGAGGCACGTAAACAGTCAGATTACCGGATCTGGGCGGATTCTCGCACTCGCAAAGCTCCTGACACGGGCTTGAAGAAGAAAGGCGTTAACATCGCTGCCAAATAGTACAAAAAAGGCCCTAAAGAAGGCGCGTTTCGACCATGTTGGCTGGATCGGGAAAAAGCTATCATCTTACCCCTGCCCTTTGGGAGTAAAGCTTTCTGGTCCGTTGCCTAATCGGTCGAGACTAATTTCTGCCACCCGTCGCTGCCACCATTGCTGAAGCTTGATGGATCACTAGCATACACTGCTGTAGAGAAGAAGGCCAATTGGTTTGCCTGTCTATTTGCGGAGAATTCATGTCAAGACGCTGGTTTACAAACACTACCCACTTGCAACTGCCTAATGCCGGACATCAATATCCGGCAAAAGGAGGTTGTAAAGGTACTACGCGCTCTAGACGTGAATAAAGCCAGTGGTCCCGATGGCATTCCAGCCATTGTCCTGCGCAATTGTGTGCCCGAATTGATTCCTGTCTTGACACTCCTGTTTCGCCTCTCACTTCTAATGGGTCAAGTTCCGAAAGTATGGAAGCTTGCTAACGAGCAACCTGTGCCTAAGTAGGGCAGCCGTGCCAATCCTTCATACTATCGACCGATTGCGATCACTTCCATACTCTGCAAGACTATGGAGCGTGTATTGAATCGGAGGCTCCTGTTATACCTCGAAGATAACGAACTTCTCATTGATCGACAGTACGGTTTCCGGCAAAAACGGTCCATTGGAGATTTTCTTGTGTATACCACACACCTATGGAGCGAAGCCATTGCGAGACACGGGGAAGCAATTGCCGTTTCCCTCGATATTTCTAAGGCTTTCGATAGGGTCTGGCACACCAGCCTTCTAAGTAAGCTTCCTTCATATGGAATTCCTGATGGCCTGTGGGCTTGGATTTTCGATTTCCTGAGTGAACGGTCTATACAAGTGGTCATACACGGGTGCTCGTCAGACCTCTTGGCAATAAATGCCGGAGTACCTCAGGAATCAGTTCTCTCTGCAACTTTATTTCTGCTGCATATCAACGATCTGCTAAAACCCGGTATCTTTGTTTGGGTACGCAGACGACAGCACTGTTGCAGAGCGATACATTTTCAGCGTGCGAGCCACCAGTGACGAGATCCAATTGCTTCGAGAGGCCATGGTAAAGCGTTTGAACGTGACCTTACAGGCGGTCCTCGATTGAGGCAAAGCGAATATGGTATTTTTTGACGCCACCAAGACACAGACATGTCTTTTCACTGCCAAGCGGAGTCCATTCCACCAGGCTCCTACTTTCTGAAATGTATACTTGCAATAGTACTTTTTAAGCTTTCGCGAAATAAATTCATTTTAATATTAATGTAAGACCCATTCGCGCATAGATTATTATCAAAATTTAATTTTGACTAACCTCGACGTATCGATCAAGTTGTATACTTGCACACGGTCTTAACCCAGCTCCGATCTTATCCCAACGCACCTTACGTCTAAGGAAGGTCGGAACCATCGCTACGCAAATTAAACTCTCACTTGGACGGCTTTTTTTTCAAGCGGCGGTGGTGCGAGAGAATTCGCGCGCACTTAGGACGCTTGTCACTGCATTGGACCGCATCGCAATCGCGATAGCTTATATTGGACGCCGCGTTATACGTCACTCAGAGACGACGTAATGATTTAAATCGTACCGTTTAGGGAAAGAAAAAGCTTATTTTTACAATAACTAAATATTATTGTTCTACAAAACTTTGCATAACGAAAACTGAACTTTAAAGTGATATATTTTTCTTTTTCCTTAAAGTCATTGTAGAGATACGATGTGAAAAAAAATTACATATTCACCATAGATTTATAACAATCTATGGCCAACTAGATCTCGCACAACATATACTAAGTGATTCCACGCGTGACAAATTTGTCCCCTGCCAACGCGAGTTTATCGTAGTAAGTGAGTCGAGGTACAATTAAACCACTTCTGAGCTCTGAAATAGTGACAATAGTGACCATATTCCGAAAATAGTGAGAAAAGTGACAGGATTTTAAAATAGTGACTAATAGTGATAATAGTGACTCGCTGGCAACCCTGGTGGCGGGTCGCTCACTTCTCTCCAATATGGCTGAGGCGGTGGCTGCCACACGCGTCATACTTGTGAACAGGTGCTGCTTGTGGGGGCTGATCTGCGCCGAGTTTGCTATTTATTTACTTATTAAACATAGATTTAGTCTACTTTGTAGTTTTGCTGCGCCGGGGCACGCAATTGTTGTCAGTGCGTTTAGAATGTAAATATTATGTAATGAATCTAAGCTTGTTTTGAAATGAGTAATTGCTGAGTTTATTGGTGGCTCTTCTCAGCAAATGCAACCTTCCGAGCCGGTATTAGAGTATTAGAGTCAGACTTTTTATAAGTGCCTGCGAAGGTCTATTTCCTCGGCGACATCATCACTTACCATACTGAGATTGCGGTGAAACAGGCCTATTATAAAGTGTCACTTATACAACAGAAATGGAGGACGACATATCGGTATCGACGGGCGACCAGCTCGTACCACTGTCTACTCCGCTGCAGCTGATCCCCGCTCCGAGAGAACCTGCCCCACTGGAGGACCAACACGCTATGGATGTCAACACTACTGTCGACACTGATGGTAACACCAAAGACTAAACCCCTTATTCATAATAAAGTTATCAAACGTTGATTAGCAAAAATCCCGAAGTCTTTATCTGACAGGTGACATTTGGTGATCGAAAGAGTGAGACGGGGCACACTATTACACTGATTTAGTTAAAAAGCGATTATGAATAAGGGGGTAAATATTTATTATTTATTTTCGTCGAACCACATGACGCCGGGATAATTGCCACCCATACGTTGTCGACATCCCGCGTGCCCAGACACAACGTTTCGCTTCATCGTCTCTTATGCGAACAGCAAATGAATGGAACTCTCTTCCGGGGTCTGTTTCCCGACACCTATAACCTAGATGTATTCAAGGCCACAGTGAATAGGCTTTTTCTGGGTAAGCGTTTTACATTCTCGGCCTCGTCATAACCCCTTATGGGGTCAGTCGAAGGTCAAACGCAAGCCCATATTATATTTAAATAAAACCTATGCCTAGTTATATGTTTTCTTTACTGTTTATTTTGAAAAAAAAAGAAGCCAAACATAGATTGTAAAAATCAAAAAGCCAAAAAATATTTAAAAAATGTAACCTTGCTGAGTTTCTTCCCGGATTCTTCTCAGTTGAAGGCCGAGTTCCGAACCGGTGGTAACTTCAGTGAATTTGACCTTCATAAGTGCCCTTCTGGGGCCTAAATTGAATAAGCGTCTTTGACTTTGAAAGATATTGTATATACAGATGGAGCTTCGTAACTGAATTTATCGGATATTCGTAATAAAAATTAATCCGTAACCCAATCTGATGTAAATGTTTTGAATAAATTCGGATAGGGGTGGAGTCGAATTGATACACGTTATGACATGGTTTTTTCTCAGCCGAATATCCGAAACTATCGGATATCCGAAATAATTTCTTATCTGTAACCGTATCTGAAATCGGTTCAATATTATTAATACATATTTATCGATATCCAGATCCAAAATTTCGTATCCATATCATCCCTGGTACAGATACACAGAGACAGGTCGAAGCGCGACAAAAATAAGGGGAAAATAAAACGAGTGCTGTATTACATACTTATATTTTTCGATAAATAGATATCCTGTTATAAAACTGATTTTGGAGCCGATTAGTAATGGTATAAATCACGAGATCAGTTAGCAAAAGCATCCCCCGCCAACACTTTATGCCTAACCGTGTCGTTTGCGAGTGGAATCAATTACCAGAGACACTTATCAGTGCAAAAACAGTGAACTCTTATAAAAATAGACTCGACAAGTATATCGGCGCCAAACAATTCCGATCATCGTGTCGGTATAAGTAATATTTAAAACTGACTTATTTAATGCTATTCTAAAGATTTCAAATAGGCAAGTATATGTTTATTATAATTTTATTGTTCAAATGATTGTGATTTCTTGAATTATTTCAGGCTATGAATGAATGAATGAAATATTCTTTATTGTATAGACTAACATAGAACACGATAAAAGTAACAGAAATTTAGGAAGTTATACAACATAGGCGGCCTTATCGCTTAAGCGATATATTATATATATATATATATAGCAGGCTATATTTATTTACCTTTTCATATTTCATAATCATTATTTAATTTTTACAAACAATTCAGTATTTTAATTGACAGCTCACTCTATGATTTTAAATCAACCGGAAGTCGTTCATTTTATTCAAAATAAAAGTGTTGATCGTTGAGGGTAGATTCCAGGCGTATAAAAACTATAAAAGCAATAGCGAGCCGAGCTTGCAAATTCATTCTGTGCTCAGACGTGAAGGAGTAACCTTGAGTTATGTACAAGCTTTTTAATATTTAATTGCTATATTGTTGAAAAAATGTATGTGTGTGCGTGTTCTAATTCAATTATTTACAGTACCCGTTTCATAAATAGATACGGTTAATATGAATGAAAGTGTTTTCAATACAAACGGCGATTGTCCGCCGATAAGTACTTAAAGACTAAAATGCAGTGATATACACTCAATCAGCTTCTAGCTGCATGTGTATCATAAATAAATATTATAATAAAATATAGTTGAAAACATTCCAGTGAAAACACGTATTTACCTGTGTAACGTATAATTATGTGGGTTATTTCTTTCTATTCACATCACATTTGCTCACAGAACAAGTGGCAATGTCTATAACATACACTTTTCTAGTTTTATTTGCACGATCGTAAGTATTTTCAGTAAAATGTGGAATCATACCAAAGTACGCTATTGGTGCCGATTCTGTTGTAAATCGCACTAAACTAATTTTAGTCACATCTCATCTCTTTCTTACGAACATGATTGAAAAAGATTAGAACATTAATTTGACAGGACTAAATTTCTTACTTCCTTTTCTTACGTTCTTTGTTAGAAAGAGACATAGGCCCTGATTCTGTTGTTCACAACTAAACTAATTTTAATGTCACTATGTCTCTTTCTAACAAAGAATATAAGAAAAGGATGTAAGAAATTTAGTCCTGTCAAATTAGTCCAATGCTTGTTTTCAATATAAATTTAGTCGTCATCTATCGCGGTTACGCCTAAACACACGCAAAATAAGACGGCAAAGATTAATTTGACAACTTAAAATATGTTCTATCCTTTTTCAATCATGTTTGTAAGAAAGAGATGAGATGTAACTAAAATTAGTTTAGTGCGATTTACAACAGAATCGGCACCATAGTGACATTAAAATTAGTTTAGTTGTGAACAACAGAATCAGGGCCATTATGTCCTCTTACTCAAATTCTTGACTCACGTCAAAATTGTCTGCGTCTCTTTCTCTCTCGCACAGTGTATAGAAGTGTGATCTCTTTTCCACGCTTCGCTGTTATTTTTAAAATGTCTAATATTGTTTTTAATTTCAGAACAACAAATGCAGCCGCTAATTGTCCAGCCTCACACAATAGTGCTGAAGTATCACAGAAAAGTTCCGCCCTTCAAGCAGACTATTGCAGGTAATATATATTTCGATGGTTCTTATGATTAATTGGGATACGATTTTTGAAAAATAAATGGTACGGTACCAGAAGTCCGATTCTCGTAATATGAAACGATCCAAAAGTCGCTAGAGTTTAGAAATCGTCCAACTAAATATCAGTTTTAATTTCGTATTCCCGTACTACTTCTATCGAACGATAACTGAATAGGATTGAAACTCAACGACAAGCAAGCAATTACCTAACTACTCAACGCGTAAGCTTGCAACTATACGTTACTCGAACTTCGATAGGATCGTTCTTCAACCGTGCATAATTTGTTACGAGAATACGAAAAGCAGTTTCGATTGCAATTCAATTGTAAAATCGTTTAGAAGTCGTTGACGTTTTGTTACGAGAATCAGGCTACTGGTCTAACTAAATCTGGCACGTTCAACACATTTACACGTTGCGCTTGTGTAGTGTGTGTGAAGCGCGCGGCGTCACGTCGCACTGCATGCGCCTCATCAACACTGTCCGTCTCTCTCGCGCAAGGTCACGCTTATGAGTATGAACGAGACGGTTATTGTTTTGCTACTACTCATAAATATAGTGGCATTCTTTTGTATTCGTTATTAGAATTGACAGACTGATTACAAGCTATAATGTAATAAAACATACTGTATCGTGAAATTGCATGTGTTAGTACTGTGAACGTGCCAGATTTAGTTAACCTCTCGTCTCCCGGCCGCCCCCAATTGGCGTCGGCAAATTTGTACGCGCGTCTACCGGCCGACCCCTATTGGGGTCGGGCTGGTCGGGTCGACCACAGGTAATTTTTTGCCTTATTTCGACAAAGGGACAGTTTAAATTCGCTTGAATGGTATTAGAATGACTGGAGAGTGAGCTAAGCTTCTGATTGGTGGACAAAGTTCATTCGGTCTTGATAGAAAATTAAAAAAATATGACCAGTTGAATTTCACTCTGCGCGCCATGCCCGCGCGGATCTCGGCGCCTCGGCCTAAAAATTTTAAATGTTTGTGATTTATGTTTTTATGTGGATTTATATCAGAAACCTGTATGTTATCGTAAATTTATCATTTATTCTTGCTAAAAATAGTATAAGAATGCCAAGTTTTGCGTTTCAACTTCGTAAAACAACAAAACAAAATCGATAAAAAAAAATGACATACTTTGGATTTCTAGTATTGGAACTTTCTATTTATGATTTGATTGCTATTTTCAATGTAAACTGATAAGAATTTTACATTTTCTTATTGGTTTTTTTATGAGGAACACGTATTTGTTAGTATTTTTATAAAATATACCACAATTTTTTAGTATTTCATTCGTAAACATAATGTAGTCATTATGTCACTCACACATACAAAGATGGCGCTGAGCATGTGTGCGTAGAAATTTGAAACTGACAGTTTGAAGTGGTGATTTGTTTACATGTGTATCTACAGAGTGATCACTATTTGAATTTGTGTTCGGATGGTAAGCGGTCACCGCTGCCTATGGGAATTTCCAATACCAAATGCCGATGTTATGTTGTTTGTTATGTTAGATAATCTTATATCCGTAAACCCTTAGGGTCTGATGATGACCAGGACTGCAGCGAAGAGAATTTCGCAAGGGGTAAAGCTAGGATCACCGAATTTGAATAGTATATTATACTTTAGAGTGGCGCTTCGTCACAGGAATTCTTGAGGGTCTGATGATGACCAGGTCTGCATCAAAGAACTTCGCAAGGGGTAAAGCTAGGATCGTCGAATTTGAATAGTATATTATACTTTAGAGTGGCGCTTCGTCACAGGAATTCTTGAGGGTCTGATGATGACCAGGTCTGCATCAAAGAACTTCGCAAGGGGTAAAGCTAGGATCGTCGAATTTGAATAGTATATTATACTTTAGAGTGGCGCTTCGTCACAGGAATTCTTGAGGGTCTGATGATGACCAGGTCTGCATCAAAGAACTTCGCAAGGGGTAAAGCTAGGAACGTCGAATTTGAATAGTATATTATACTTTAGAGTGGCGCTTCGTCACAGGAATTCTTGAGGGTCTGATGATGACCAGGACTGCAGCAAAAGGATCTTCGCAATGAGTAAATCTAGGAGAATCTGATCGTAACCAGGACGGTAGCAAAGCTAGAATAATCGTTATATCTAATTTCGATTGTAAAATATTGGAAAGAATAAAAAAAATGTTTTAGCAATATTATATCTATATACAGATATAATATATATAGATATAATATTATAATACCCATAGTACACCAAGTAACATGACATCACAACCGACTGACAACAAAATAAAATTGACAATATTTTTTACGAAAGTGAACCACCCGTATAATCAACGTGCCAAAATGGCGCAGTGTGTCTTCACACAAGCCGGGGGCAATGACTTCCCGGAACGGGACGAAAACTACCTGCTGCGACTTGAAGTTATGGACCCCTTTTTTTATGTGTTTTTGTATTGACAGAGTATACGTATTATACATCATTAGAATGGCTGTTTATTCTTCTTTTGGTTACAATATAAATTTGCCAATTTGTATGAACTGATCATTACAAACTCGAACATAAACAAACCTCTTGCTTTTACCATGATTATTTTACTATGTTGATATCTAGCCTTTTCTAACATGGTAATATACCATATTTTATCATTCTACTACCTGATTTCTGTAAAATATAATATTTCGCACGATACATGCTAAAAATAAACCTCAAATATATCGTGATTACTTTACAAGAAGGTTTTCAAATCTTCGTCGCGACCCGCGTAAAAATGATTCGCCGCGTGCTTCACTGCTATTTTGAAATGATGAATGTCATATATTTTTGAGGTATATACGTGTATATTTTATTTTTATGTTCAAGTAAATATTATAAATTAACGGGTAGAATAAAATAAACCTTAGGCTATTTTGTATATTTATGTCTATTATCATTTTTATTGAATTAGTCGTAACTTTAGTCACTTCTCTCAATTCAAGATGTTGCATAAACCAAAATAAACACGGGAACAGTATTATTTGTGTTACAATATATAGATGATATCATCCTCTGCTAGGAAACATAAGTTTGTTTACAGTAACTTGAATCATTCAAACACAAAAGGCGATAAGCCAACTCAAGTGCCACGCGCCGATGACGTAATCCGACACCGCCGACCACCCACGGCGCTTTTGTAATATGACACTTAGCGGGCGGCCGGATGACCAGAGGTTAACCGACCTGTACAGTAGTACCCAACTGATATGGCTTACCGATGTACCTGCGCAGAAGCTACATTATCAAAGCGCGGCACACGCTGTTGGCGCCATGTGTGCGGAGCGGCCTCGCACACAACTAACACCTGCACTGTATTATGTACCTTATACTAGTGATCTAACGTTGATTGTAAGTGTTAAGCATTATTTCAAGTATCTTCGGAGGCTATACTTTCTTTTCTGTGCGAACGAAGATTCACGACGCGCCATATCAGTTGGGTAATACTGTACGTCGCGTATCGGTGAACTGACCCTAAACCCGTTTTCACACGAGACAATAACGACACCGTAAAAATATCGTGACGATTTAGCGGACCATACGTTTCTATGAACCGTTTTCACACACAACGACACCGCACTGCATATAAAATAAATCGTCACGACATTTTTACAGTGTCGTTTTCGTCTCGTGTGAAAACGGCCTAAGACCGCCTTCACACTAGCGTTTGTCCAGCGTAGGCGTTCGATAAACGTACGCGCAGCGCATCATGTTTTATGTGTTTACAATAAAACACAAAATAATCACTTTCACTTGACCGTACACTCCTTAATGGGTTCTCCCATATCCTTTTATTTTTATTTTCACGTTTTCGCAATAATTTTATTTTTAAAAGCAAAGCCAACTATAGTGTTTCCTCGTCTGAATCCATTTTGTTAATGATATTACCGAAACAACAACGCAATTGTGTGACGTCTGCGCCGCGTTAGCGCAGCGTTCAATTGACTCCAGAGGAAACGCCGGAACAACGCGGCGCATGCGTCGCGTGGTCGCAGCGTCTGCCCTGCGCATACGTTTATCGAACGCCTACGCTGGACAAACGCTTGTGTGAAGGCGCTCTAAGAGTAGCTCTAGAGTGTAAACAAAACGTATTTGTGTGTGCAGGTCGTCTGGAGGCGTCGTGTATAGCGGACATGTCGGTTTGTAGAGCGCGACATTCGCGCGTCGGTTTTGCGCCAAACAACACGCTCGTCTACACCACCACGCATGACGCCATCACAGATCTACCTAACAGTAAGTATTACTGTACTCAGGGTCGATACGACAATATATGAAACTACGTAAACTATAAAAACAAACTAACAACTTTTACAAATAATTGGACAGTTTTACAAAAAACTTAAACCGACTTCAAAGTACACTAAGAAATAATCAAATACTGATCTGATGACAATGGGACCAAACGGGAAGCGTACCCTTTCAAATAAAAAAAGAATTTTCCAAATCGGTTAATAAATGACGGAGTTATGAGGTAACAAACATTAAAAAAAAAACATTCGAATTGAGAACCTCCTCCTTTTTTTGAAGTCGGTTAAAAAGGATTCTTCAAAGTGTGAAGAGATTTCTGCAGGGTCGGCAACGCGCGAGTAACACCCCTGGTGTTTTAAGCGTCCATAGGCTGCGGTAACCGCTTACCATCAGGCGGGCCGTATGCTTGTTTACTACCTAAGTAGTATAAAAAAACTGGTACCAACATTAAAATCACAAAAAAAATATAACAGTTTCATACAAAATGTCAATATCTCCTCGGAAAAAATTTATGAAACATCTTAAGGCGCGGACTGACTACGATTTTGACAGCACTCGTTCTTCACTGGAATAAGGTTGAAAATGGAAAATCATAAATGTGTCGACTCTATGAAATGGACTATTATTTACGGGTTTTCTTTAGATTATACAGAATATACACATTAAATTGAATAAGTGTCCGGTTAACATTCTAATATAACTCTGTATCTTATATATTCTTAAAAATAAAATTGTTGTCGTCGCTGAAAATACGGAGAATTTCGACGTGAAAGATGTTTTTAGACGTAACTTACGAATTTTTTATTGGGATTATCAAAGCACTTTTTAATATTCTATTCGGTTAACATTTTTCGCAAAACCCTCTTCTGTCCACATTATTTTTTGTGTTAGGTATTTTCATTGCGTTACGTCATACTCGACTCTCAAAGAAACCCATTTTTGTGCATTTGAGCTTAGACCCCGCCTTAAAGGTCCTAAAGGTATCGGCTCACTTATCGGCTAAATACCGCTTGGAATGTTAATAATCAATTTTGCACACATGTATCATAATGTACTATTGTTGTTCCCGTTCCCTCCCCCCTGGGGGGAGACACTTGACTATCAGAAACGGGTCCCTGAAAATAGTTATCACACATCCGCAATATTCAATTCATAACGCAAAAACCGCCTATTTCGATGAAGAGTTGCGATGATTGAACGATTCGATTCGTTTGAGATGGACGCACAAGAAATAAATGCGACCCGACTCACTTCGATTCGACGTGATTTGACTGTTGCTCTGGAGTTTAACTAATAAGCCGGCCAAGTAGGGGTTCCCTACAATACTTTGAAATGAATAGTAGGCGCAACAAAACAAAAATAGTTGTAATTTTTTTAAATTTCATTTTTATTGTTTGTTGTTATAGCGGCATCCGAAATACACATTCTGTGAAAATTTCAATTATCTACCTATTACGGTTCTTGAGATACAGTCCACTGACAGACAGACGGACGGACGGACGGACATTGGAGGCTTAGTAGTAGTCGGTTTGGCACCCTTTGGTTCATCATCATTATCAAGCCTAAGGATGTCCACTGCTGAACATAGGCCTCCCCCATTGACTTCCACTTGAAGCGGCGCCCAGCGATTTTGACCAGATCGTCGGTCCACCTGGTGGGAGGTCGTCCCGCTCGGCGCTTTCCAGTACGTGGTCGCCACTCGAGAACCTTTCTTCCCCATCGGTTATCGGCTCTTCGAGCGATGTGACCTGCCCATTGCCACTTCAGCTTACTAACTCTACGAGCTATGTCCTTCGTTTTCGTTCGCCTACGAATGTCCTCATTGCGGGCCCTGTCACGTAGAGAAAAATCCTTTGGGTACGGAATCCTAAATCTGTGTATTGTTTCCAGCGGCGGAACTATCCGAGCTGGGTAGGTATGTGGAGGGGCGCGCGCCGAACGATTGGAGCGAACCGGTCGTCGCCAGGCTCGCTATAGGACATGACGACACCACGCATTATATACAGGTATGTACGTAAAGAGCAAGGAAGTAACACCGGTTGTAAGGAAAGTTGGCAGGGAACCATGCTCAAGGGCTTGTTGGAATTGCATTGCCAAACGTTCGTGTGAGCATCGAAACCACTTTATCCAAAAGTTGGAACTGGAAAAGTCCTGGGCCGGACGGATTGCACAACTTATGTCATTGGGGCTGATGGTAACGGCCTCCATTGGTTCAATGGACTTACACTCATCCAAGCACCCTCGGTGTGATGGACAGGTATTGACCAGATACTACGCCAGAAATTAATCATGGCAGTAGTATCCGTCAGCTGCCCGTCAGACTGACATTGGTCGATTCCCTCCCACTTCAGATAACAGATTAACATATTTATTAGTAATATTTAAGATTACTAGTCACAATTTTTACATTTCGTTACATAATTTCAAATTTAAATATTAATCAAATTAAATAGTAATAATTTCCAAGAATAATATAAAAAAATAATTCATACAAAAAGAAATAAGAATACATTTATACCACAATGTCAAAAATTCTTATACGGTATAAAACGCTTTCTCAGCAAGCCAACGTTTCAGGGAAGATTTGAAAGCCAATAACGTTTTTGTACGGAGAACCGAGTCAGGTAAGCGGTTGTATACCGTTGGACCCATGATGTGGGCCAGTCTGTGCTTGACAGCGGCGAGTTTCTGAGCTCTGCGAGAATTACTTCCGGTATACCTTCCTCTGGTCACTCTGGAAGAAGTGATTCTGTTGGAATCGATCCACACGCTCTCTATAGCGGCGAATACGACGCAAGGACTTTCTGCTTCAGGAATTATTATTAATACAGGATATCCTCACCCGCCACCTATCGACCCTGCTGGAGTGGTCCACTTTCTCCGAGTGCCCTGACTCCTCGTGTCCTCAACTCAAGATCAAAGATGGCGCCACAGACCGACGCACGGTACTGCACACCCATCTGCAACACGCTGCCGTCGCACGGAATCATAAGCCCAGGGTATGTATTGTAGGAAAAAAAAGCCAAACATAGACTGTCCAAAAAATATTTAAGAAATGTACAGTATTACCCAACTGATAAGGCGCGTCGTGAATCTTCGTTCGCACAGAAAAGATAGTGGCCCCGAAGATTAACGAAAGAATGCTTAAAACTTACAATCAACGTTAGATCACTAGTAAAAGGTACATAATACAGTGCAGGTGTTAGTTGTGTGTGAGGCCGCTCCGCACACATGGCGCCAACAGCGTGTGCCGCGCTTTGATAATGTAGCTTCTGCGCAGGTACGTCGGTAAGCCATATCAGTTGGGTACTAATGTACCGAGTTTTTAGTATATAATTTCCTTGATTACAACTAAGTCATAGCCAAGTCGCTAATCACAGAAATTTTTAGCCATATTGTTCTACGAATGTAAAAAACAATAAAAACTTAAAAACATCTAATTTACCGCCTTATTTGATACATCCACCTTAATTTAGTAATTGTTACAGTTTGGTGTGTCCGGCTCATATTGCTACGAAGTATGGAAGCTTTGCGAAGCATTGTGGGGAGCTGATTTAGAGAACGATGGTGAGTAACTTTCAAAATGTTGATGATGATGATTATCACTACCCTCAGCCAGTACAACGACCGACCCATTTCCTATACAACCATTCAAACATCAACCACCATGTAACTAACTTAGTTTATAATGGTGCCGATTCTGTTGTAAATCGCACTAAACTAATTTTAGTCACATCTCATCTCTTTCTTACGAACATGATTGAAAAGGGATAGAACATATTTTAAGTTGTCAAATTATTCTTTGCCGTCTTATTTTGCGTGTATTTAGGCGTAAGCGCGATAGATGGCGACTAAAATTATATTGAAAACAAGCATTGAACTAATTTGACAGGACTAAATT
This sequence comes from Polyploca ridens, assembly GCA_951394255.1. NCBI lineage: Eukaryota > Metazoa > Arthropoda > Insecta > Lepidoptera > Drepanidae > Polyploca > Polyploca ridens. The sequence continues at coordinate 3,222,686 of OX596272.1, read as the reverse complement.
TCTTACATCCTTTTCTTATGTTCTTTGTTAGAGAGAGACATAGTGACATTAAAATTAGTTTAGTTGTGAACAACAGAATCAGGGCCAATGACTGGTACCTGAATAGTTATATCGTAGTACCCATGGCTCGAAGCGCTCGTGGTGTAGCATGATTAGCCGTTCCTAATCGATCGGCAAGTTAAGCTACCACCGTCGTAGTCGGTACCTGGATGGGTGACCGCCTAGTGGTATTTCAAATCGAGCGTTTCCGTGCTTCGGAAGGCACGTAAAGCCGTTGGTCCCGGTTATCAGTTAATTGTGATAGTCATTAAGCTAGTTGGATGCCTCCTAGGCGGCTTGGATATCTCCAACAATAGGTTGACCACTAGCCTACCTCCACCGATCCGCAGTGGGCACGCGTGTTGGAGTATTGCCCATTCCCTTTCACCTTGATTTGTGAGAGGAGTCCTGTGCTCAGCAGTGGGACATTATAGGCTGACGATGATGATCATGAGTAACCATAGATAAACCGAGAAGCGCGTGGTTGTGTAACGAAAAGGGTATATCTATCTGAAAAGGGTGAAGACTACATTAGGTAAAGACTCTTTATGTAAAGTTTCAGCTATTATATGTATGTTTTAATTTTTGTACAAAATTTTAATTTATTGACATTTATGAATTTTACCCATAAGTATATTTATTAACTATATATACAAATAAACTATAATGATCTATATAAAATTAAAATTAACTAAAAACTAAATTAATAATAACTATCTCTAAACTATTTAAATAACTTCTAAAAAGGGCCCCCGTGGCATTGTCCCAAAGATGCTGGCAGCATTTCCTCGCTAAATAGCGATACTAATACGCTGGGCGAGGAAGCTGCCAGCCCTTTGGTCTCCGGTGGGGTCGACGAGCCGTTGCCATTTATGAATTGAATTTGACATAATTTACCTTTGCTCTTATCATTGTTGTTTTAACTTTTAAATTGTTATTTTTTTTATTACTTATGATCCTGTCAATACTTTATTATTATTCTTGTATTTTTGTTAAAATGATCTCTAGATTATATTATCATTTGTAAACCAAAACTGGTACAACATGTTGATTCCTTTTACATTATATACACCCAATGTAACACGTATGTTGAACAAATAAAATTATCTTTATCTTAGCTCAAAATATATTACTCAAAAATTCATAACAAATTGCTTCCAAGTTATTGAATTAAAATCATCATAACCAACGGGTCATCCAAACTTTTTCCAAGTTACAAGCTTTATATAAACTTGCAATGTATGTCAAATCTTAATGTTCGGGTCAAATCTTGTTAGTCGAATTTCACCCACTTCCAGTAGTCGGATTGTCTTGATATTTCATATACATTAGTATATTGGAAGACAATGCAAGTACAGTCACCAATGAAGCTTGCATTAAAAATGATATTTTTAATAAGAACGTATTTACAGGTATTCCCGGCACAGATGAACTATCAATAGTGAACAGGCACAGGAAATTCCTGGAATGGATGAAATGTGCTGTTTCTGATATCACAGACGAAGAGCTGGCTAAACCACGGCTGGGAGAGACTCAAGATGGTAAGATAGTTAAACACGGTTATGCATTGGTGCCGATTCTGTTGTAAATCGCACTAAACTAATATTAGTCACATCACATCTCTTTCTTACAAACATTATTGAAAAAAGATAGAACATATATAAAGCTGTCAAATTCGGCTTTGCTTCATTTGCGGGTATTTAGACGTGACCGCGATAGACGGCGGCGACTAAATTAATATTGAAAACGAGCATTGGACTAATTTGACAGGACTACATTTCTTACATCCTCTTCTTATGTTCTTTGTTACAAAGAGACATAGTGAGACTAAATTAGTTTAGTTGTAAACAACAGCATCAGCACCAATTTATAAAGATTGATTTCGATCGTCTCAAAGTGAGTCTGAAGCCTGCATGGTATTTGCTTTATCATTATTCATCGTAAGTCAAAAAATCTGTTTTTAACCGACTTAAAAAAAAAGGAGGATCTCATTTCGTTTTCATGTTTGTTACCTCATAACTCCGTCATTTATTAACCGATTTGGAAATTTTTTTTTTTGTTTGGTAGGGTACACTTCCCCTTTGGTCCCATTGTCATCAGATCAGGATTTGATTACTTTTTAGTTTACTTTGAAGTCGGTTTAAGTTTTTTGTAAAACAGTTTTTTTTATTTGCAATTAGATTGGGTAAGTTATACAGGGTGTTGTTTTGGTCGGGGACAAGCGACCCAGGAGCGGTAGTACAAAATATATATTCCCCAAAAATTGACTTAATTCCATTAAATACTCTAAATATGTTGAGACATACCTTATTCAATTTGAAATAAAATTACCGCAAAGTATGGTTACTAGGCACGTGCACATTCTAGAGCTAGGCGCAAGCCGCCATCGCCCCACCCCTTTACTCCCTCGTACTCCCGTTGAGTATTATGCCCACATTTTAGCTTATTACATGATTTTGAAATTTTTTTTATTTTATTTTTATTATTTAAAAAAAAAAAAAAGTATTTTTTTTATATTTTTTTTAGCACCAGTATCATTTGTATTATCGACCCTGAGTCGCTCGTCGCTGACCAAAACAACGACCTGTATTTATAACTATTCTAGTTATACTCTTTACTTACTTGCTTTTTACTCTGAGTTACTTGCCTCGTTCTGGATCTTTTCAGTTGAAGATCGAATTCCGAACCGGTAACTTCAGTAAATTTGACCTTCATAAGTGCCCCTTCTGCGGCCTTAATGGCTTTTTTTTTATTTTTCTTTTTATAAATTCTATTACTATTAACACAAGTTCGCCAAACTGCACAAAACAGTTTGTTGGCGAAAGAGGCGCTCGGGATACACGCATTTTATCTTAATAATATTATAATAATAGTACAAAAAAGCTATATACAGGTCGTTGTTTTGGTCAGCGACGAGCGACTCAGGGTCGATCATACAATAGATACTGGTGCTAAAAAAAATATAAAAAAAATACTTTATTTTTTTTTATTAATAAAAATAAAATATTTTTTTTTTTGAAAATCATGTAATAAGCTAAATTGTAGACATAATACTCAACGGGAGTGCGAGGGAGTATAGGGGTGGGGCGATGGCGGCTTGTGCCTAGCTCTAGTCAGTGCACGTGCCTAGTAACCATACTTTGCGGTAATTTTATTTCAAATTGAATAAGGTATTTCTCAACATATTTACAGTATTTAATGGAATTAAGTCCATTTTTGGGGAATATATATTTTGTACTACCGCTCCTGGGTCGCTTGTCGCCGACCAAAACAACACCCAGTATATAAAAAAAAAGAATAGAAACTTTTTTTTTTTTTTTTTTATTACTGTTTATAGGCCTGTGTTTGACTGCAATCTCACCATGGTAAGTGATGATGCGGCCGAAGGTGGTAAGCACACAAAGCCTAGAAGGAACTGGCTCTCAAGTGCAGCTATCGGAACACACCGAAAGGTGCTTGGCGACAGATTTTCAACTTGAGGGTGGTAGCCAGCCAGGCGGGTACTACAAAGTACCCTACCACCGTGCTATGGTTTCCTCACGATGTTTTCCTTCACCGAAAGCTCAAGCTCATTGTAGGATTCGAACCCGGGACCTTCATCTCGGTATCCGACGTCAACTACAACTAAAAAAAAATACACAATAACAATATATTAATTATATTATACTAGCTGTCCCCCGCGGTTTCACCCGCGTTCCCGGGATAAAAAGTAGCCTATGTCCTTCTCCATACCATAGGCTATCTGCATGCCAAATTTCATGATGATCCGTTGAGTCGTTCAAACATACAAACAAACAGAGTTACTTTCGCATTTATAATATTATATATTAGTATTAGTATAAGTATATTAGTATTATTAGTATATTAGGCTGCATTCCGAATTGATGCTATAATCGCTGTAATCGATTTGAGCGTGCTTAAACCCGTTCCATATTACCGTGAGCGCCCTCACGATGTCCCGTGAAACGTCATAGATGACGTCATGACATGCGCCATCTTGCGCTCACACCGACCATGCCCTAAACTGATATCACCGTGAGCGCTGTCAAAAGTGACGGCAAAAATCTAATAAGATTCTTGGTTTTCTATTTGGCAAAGATACTTTTTATGATTTTATGAGAGAAAAATAATAAAATAATTGGACTGTTTTACAAAAACCTTAAACCGACTTCAAAGTACACTAAGAAGTAATCAAATCCTGATCTGATGACAATGGGACCAAACGGGAAGCGTACCCTTTCAAATAAAAAAAGAATTTTCCAAATCGGTTAATAAATGACGGAGTTATGAGGTAACAAACATAAAAAAAAAAAAAAAAAAAACGTACATTCGAATTGAGAACCTCCTCCTTTTTTTGAAGTCGGTTAAAAAGCAGATATTCCTTTTTGCGAGTCAACTTATAAAAGATTTAAGGAGTCCTAGCGCATTGATAATTCAGATTTTAATTAAATTCACAAATGTTCTGTTTTGAATACTGTGAGCGCGATAACGGGCGTTCCGAATTTGATAGTTCTCAGCTGTCATAAGCGCGATATCTAATTCGGTACGCAAATTATTGCTGTGATCGCTGTGATCGATATTATCCATTTCGGAATATACCCTTAGTATTAGTATATTAGTATTATTAGTATATTAGTATTAGTATGGATTATATTATATTTAAACTAAGCCAAAAAAATAAATTTGTAATGTTTGTTCGCACAGAATCTGACGGTCACAGTGCGCAAGTGTGGACGCTGCTGCTGGGCGGGCGGGTGCTGGACGCGTGCAAACTGGCGAGGAAACACGGGGACTTGAACATGGCTATATTAATAGCACAGAGCGCCGGTGAGTGGATTTTTTTACAGCATTTGTCTTTAGGAATTTAAATAAGTTTAATCGCTTTTTTTTACTGTTTATAGGCCTGTGTTTGACCGCAATCTCATGGTAAGTGATGATGCGGCCGAAGGTGGTAAGCACACAAAGCCTAGAAGGAACTGGCTCTCAAGTGCAGTTGTCGGAACACACCGAAAGGGGCTTGGCGACAGATTTTCAACTTGAGGGTGGTAGCCAGCCAGGCGGGTACTACAAAGTACCCTACCACCGTGCTATGGTTTCCTCACGATGTTTTTCCTTCAACGAAAGCTCAAGCTCATTGTAGGATTCGAACCCGGGACCTTCATCTCGGTATCCGACGTTACTACCACTGAGCTATCATCGCCTTAAAAACATCGCTTTAATATTATTATATTTTTATTATTAAGGCGCGGACTGACTACGATTTTGACAGGACTCGTTCTTCACTGGAATAGGGTTGAAAATGGTAAATCATAAATGTGTCGACTCTATGAAATGGACTGTTATTTACGGGTTTTTTTTAGATTATACAGAATATACGCATTAAATTGAATAAGTGTCCGGTTAACATTCTAATATAATTCTGTATCTTATAGGTACAGGGTGATTTTGAATTACTTAGCTATTCTAAAGGAGTCGCTCATTAATAAAAAATAAAAAATACATGTTTTATTTTTAGATATAATTTTTATAGAAAAAAATAAAGTTATGACGATCCAAAGTTTTCTCAGAATTACTGAAATCGTTGGTCGTACCACGCGCCAATACGCTACGTCACATAGCTGTCAACAACCGAGAATGTTAGATACTGCCTATGTATACGAAAACACGAACACCATCGAAATTAAATATCCTATACATCACTCTCGGTATTCTTACCCGTTTAAAATTTATAAAATGAAGCCACAAAAATACAGTAACTCACTTTTTTTATTAACTCAATTACAAACATACTCATCGTATCACAATTCGAACATATGCATCGTTGTAACACTTTAAAACTTTAGGGCCAACTTAAGGCTAATTTAAAATCACATTGAACTGAATATTGCAGTTTATTGACAACTTATTATTTGGTTTTAATTTAACCTGCTGAGTCGCGAATTTGCTAAATTGACAGCTTTTCTAGAGTCGCGCGGGGTTCGCATAATTTCGCGGAATTTGCAAATTTGCAAATGGCGCGCGGCACCCAAGGTCACTAAATCATAAATATCTGGGTATTTACAGTATTAATCAAGAAACAGTAACTTATAGCGCCATCCTGAATACATTTTCTTATTGGAATCTTATTGGAATTGGAATGAAGTATTACAAGATTCCAATAAGAATACTGGAAAAAATTACAACTGTAAAAAAACGGCACTTCATAAACATTTCGAGTTTGCACTTCAAGACGAATAACTCTGTCCACATGTTATACACCTTTATATCAACACGAATAAACGTTCTATCTAATTAATACATTTGTTTTACTAGTCCCAAGTAAGCAAAAAAGAGAAATACGATGCTAAAAGTAAACACGTGAACACAATGTAAACAAACCAAACTTTTTTTTGTCGGTCCATTGTTCTCTTATCTTAATGACTTTAGGGTCGGTTTTGCCTCTCTATTCGAAAGATAATGTGTCAAACTCGACGAATGTTACAAGTTTTAAATAATAAACGATGATAAAAAAAAAAACAAGGTAGATTAGTGTGTCGATATCTAAAAATACACCTCCACTTTCAGGTCATGGTACACACACATAGTAAATGAATTTCTAACCATTATTGATTGTATTAGCTTTTATGAGTCCCTAACTATTATCTATTAATGTTATAGACATAAGGTTCAAAAAAATATTTGTTGATAAAAGCCGTTGCATTACGTGAATTTGAATCTCGCGTCGCGACTCAAAACAAAATGAAGTGTGAATAGTGATATTTAACGGATTGCCTGTAAAAGGTGGGCGATTTGTGTAGATTATTAGTTTATCTAACCGTTTTAATAATGATTTATATAAGTCCTGATGTGTGAAATAAATTTTTTTGATTATAAACACGTGAGTACTTCGAGTGTTTAGATTCAAGGAATTCTAATTACACACATCAGTAATTATATAAATTATTACTAAAACGGTTAGATAAACTATTATTCTATACAAATCACTCACCTTTTATAGGAAATACGTTAGTTTTTTGCACTTACACTTTAATTTTCGGCGAGCCTCGGAGCGAGAAAACTCATTCAGCCGTTTACCACAAAAAAACTACGATTTTTCAATTTTTTTATACTGGTAGTAACATAATGCGCCCTACAAACGGTTGCGTCATTTAATCCTCTCTATTCACATACCAAACACTTGAGCACTTGAGTACGATACCCGACGATAACGTGTTTACAAAAAAAAGCAATTAAGTGAAATTCGAGCCGCCATTACCGAGGTCCGTACGGACCTTACGCGACTTGACTAATATGCGCGAAAGCGAGGTCCGTACGGACCTTGGGCGACTTGACAGGTTAATAACACACTTCCAGTGATCTGCAACCACAAAACGCACAGTTGGGTGGGGTGGCGGGCGCCGCGCGGCATCTTGTGTGAGGCAGAAGCCCTCCATTGATCAAACGGATAGTGTATTCCAGAGAGTTCCATAATTATTCAATTTAATTTAAAAATATTTTGTATCACCCAGAAACGACTGTTGATCTTCTAAAACGTTGCCCTAGCAACCAGTAACTAGAGAATGCCTGCGTGCGCAACAAAAAATATTTTTTTTCATAATCAGAAATTTTTCTAATAGGTTGACATGAAGTATTAAGCTGAACGCACACCTAAACACGTCGTAGCAATATTTTTTTAATTCTTTGTATGAAATTAAAAGAGAAGGGAAGAGAGGTTTCGTATAAGGACGCTTCCACACGTCAGACAATCGGTAGTCCAATTGTCATTCCGATTTGAGGCCTTTAGAGCGGCTTTGTAAGACGAGTGCTTTGTTAGTAAAGAATTCAAATGAGAAGAACATTTGAATCTCTCTCAGTCCGACATGAGGCCTTTAGGGCAGTTTTGTAGGACGTGTGCTTTGGTAGTAAGGAATTCAAATGCGAAGAACATTTGAATCTCTCAAATCGAAAGAATTTATTCTCTTATAAAATTGAATCCACCGACTGACATCAGACCTTTTTAGCGAAATAGGCAATTTTAGAGTTTATTTCTAGGATAGGTTCGTTTAAGGGTTATTAACCAAGTCAAACGTTTTAAAAAGCTATCCTGTTTTCTGCTTACAAAGCTGACATTCAAGTTTTCTTCTCTTTCCGACATAAAGTCGGCCGGGATTGTATGATGCGTGTGGGCTGCCTAATGTATTGTTAATAATTATTGAAAGATAAGTTTCCTCCTTAGTGAAAATGAAAAATAGAATTTATTTTAGAAGATTTTAATTAATGACAGATTCGATTCAATGACAGTTTTTATTAATCAAAATACTCGAAATGTAAACAACATTATGAAGAGTTTATTCCTGATATTACTTAATTTTGTGAATGGAAAATGGAAAAATAATATGGTGAAATTTTAGTAGGTATTAATCACAATTTCCACCTAGTGCGCGTTACGAAAGAATTCACGTATTTCCGCAGCATATTTCAATATTCCGGTGACGTCTACCAGCTGAAGTTCAAGGTCACCTACTTGTAAACGTTATCCAGTAATGTGGAGTATTTAGGATATTCTTACGACAAAATTATGGAAAAAAAAAGGTTCTTTTTTTTGCACGGATGTGTTCTATTAGTGATTCTGATCCGAGGGAAAAAAAATAGCCAAGAAATTCAGAATCACCCGATATTTTCTTAAAAATAAAATTGTTGTCATCGCTGAAAATACGGAGAATTTCGACGCGAAAGATTTTTTTAGACGTAACTTAGGATTTTTTTATTGGGAATATCAAAGCACTTTTTAATATTCTATTCGGTTAACATTTTTCTCAAAACCCTCTTCTATCCACAGTATTTTTTGTGTTAGGTATTTCATTGCGTTACGTCATACTCGACTCTCCAAGAAACCCATTTTTGAGATTTGAGCTTAGACCCGGCCTTAAATCTCTTATTTACATTTTTCTTTTGTCAATTAAACAAATATAAACAAAGATATCGTGTGTTGAAGTTTCGCGTGACGTCACGTTGTAGTACACTTTTTACTCTAAAGTGACGTCACGAGCCCCCACTCCCGAATTTTGACTCGCTTTATCGTTGTAAATTTTTATGATATGATCCCGATCCGTCTTATTAATAAATAAAGTGTAAGTCAAGTATAGTTAAACTTTGGATTAAAATATATCCGTCACATTCTAATGTCATATAAACAAAAAGGGATGAGGCTATCTTAATACCTGGTTATTACAAGACTGACTTACACCTTATTTATTAATTATAGGGGGGATTATGTTAAGTTTGTATCTCACTGTAAGTGATATGTGTGTAGACGAAGCATTCTTAACTTAAACGGGTAAAACAGTATGACAGCGCATCGATGTAAAAAAAATACTTGCGCGCCATATTTGTTAACGTTCTCATTGTGTGGTTGATTATAATAAAAAATCGATTTAAAAAATACAAGTCTGTTTTTTTCACATGCGTGTGCGTTAATCATTACACTCTCGGCTCCCTTATCGCGTTTGCCTGCGGCTCACTCGCTTAATACAGCCTCGTGTGTAATTACCAACTTTGCACACATGTATCATAATGTATTATTTCTGAATCCAACAGGTGACCCAACATTCCGGTCGCTAATATCCCGCCAGCTGTCGATATGGCGCGAGTGCGGCGCCGATACTCTGATCTCGTCGCACAGACTGGCCGCGCTACAACTGTGCGCCGGGCAGGCGACGCCGCGGGAGGAACTAATGCGCGCCGACTGGATGAGGGCACTGCATGCTACTGCTAGGTAATAACTATACACAATTTTTTTCTTTATTACTTTTTTATTTCGTCATTTTTAGTTTTTCTTAAATGCACTAGAATTTGACCAAGGTTTTAAGATGTTTTTCCTTTGACACCAAAGGAAAAACACACCACACTCGTAGCTCGTATCAATAAGCCAGGTCGTCACTCATACCTTGAAAACTACTGAACCGATTTTGATGAAATTATGAATGCATTGTTCCCTAAGTTGAAGTAAATGTAAACGAATAAAAAAGAATGGTTATAATCATACATACATACACCTAAGAAATTTTGTTTATTTGTTTGAAAGCCCTAATAGATCATCATATGTGAATATATTGCAGTTCCAATATTCCAATAGTCAAATTGATAATCTCCTTTTTTTGAAGTCGATTAAAAATGCTATAATTAATAGAGCTAATATACGAAAATATTCTATACTTACGAGCTATTTAGTTCATATAGCTCGCCGCTCATGAAATGTCATATTTTTTTTCTAGCTTTATGCCCATCTTAAGCATTAAAGTCTTAGCTTCCGCTTAATAAACCTATATTTTCTCCCCAACAGGTACCTTTGTCCCCAAGTTCCGTCACTGGAAACAGTCTTACGCACATACGAGAGCTTCTTCAGCAGCGATGATGAAGTGGATCTGACCAGCTTGGAGGGTGATGAGATGGGCATGAAATACCCCCTGCCTACCTACCTCGACCAATATGATGTTTATATTAATCATGTGAGTATTTACACATACATTACACACTAACACACACCTCACACTTACATACGCCTCTCACAACACACACTTCACGCGCACACACCCCCACACTTCACGCGCGCACACACATACAAACACTAGTGCCATTGTTAGATACAGTAATGCGTACATACGAGAGCTTCTTCAGCATTTATGATCAATGATATAGATATACCTAGATAACGCAAAAGCGCCTACTTCGCTACATACTCCTTTAAATACACATAAACACACGCCTCACATAACACACACCTCAACACACTTCGTGACAGTTATTGTTTTTCTTTTGCTGCTCATAAATATAGAGTGATATTTTTTTGCATTCGTCCATTACAATCGCCTGACTGATTAGAATCAATAAAGTAATAAAACATTCTGTATCGTGAAATTGCATATGTGTGAGTACTGTGAACGTGCCAGATTTAGTTAACCGACCTGTACCACCTTCCCACTTACCTCGATGAGTATTGTCACACATAACAAATACACACACCAATACAACAACAAAAACATACCATATATCACGAACATAAATCTAAATAGATAACGCAAGTCTCTCCATCCGTATGAAAATCAAGCGTGTCACTTTTTTTGTACCTACCATAATGTCACAAGATTGATTTAGTTAGGCTGGCATTAGATTTGTAACGTGAAAATGAAGCTATCATATTTGTGAGCTAAACACATCGCTCGCTACACATCTCTGGTGGACATGCAGCCGCATGAGAGTTGTCTGTCCGCAACAAACAGTTTCAAAAGAAGAACATTGTGGCCGATTCTGTTGTAAATCGCACTAAACTAATTTTAGTCACATCTCATCTCTTTCCTACGAACATTATTGAAAAAGGATAGAACATATTTTAAGTTGTAAAATTAATCTTTGCCGTCTTATTTTGCGTGTATCTAGGCGTAACCGCGATAGATGACGACTAAATTTATATTGACTAATTTGACAGGACTAAATTTCTTACATCCTTTTCTTATGTTCTTTGTTAGAAAGAGACATAGTGAGATTAAAATTAGTTTAGTTGTGAACAACAGAATCAGGGCCACTGTTCCCCATTTTTGCACAGATTTTGACACGCGAAGTATATACACTCGCGTCATATATTTAGATGTATATCTGTGCCATATACCAACACTCCTTTAAATACAATTTAAATGAAAACAGTTGACAAACACACAGCTACTACCGCATTGATTAATATTAGATGTGTTTACCGTTCAGAGTGGCAAGGATCGTCGCGTGTTAGATCTGCGATATGAATTGATCCGCGCGCGCGCACTCAACAAACGGCCCAAGCTCAGAGTCGCTTCATACACGCCCGATCCACTCGACTATTCGCTGTGGTAAGTCTTTATACATCCTTATTCTTAAATCATGATAGTATGTCATAAAAGATTCTGCCTCCATAATATCTCATTCTCTTTCACTGGTATATATCAATTATATGAAGCGCTCGTGGTGTAGCATTATTGGCCGTTCTTAATCGATCGGCAATGTTAAGCTATCACCGTTGTGGCCGATCTGGATGGATGACCGCCCAGTGGTATTTCAAATCGAGCGTTTCCGTGCTTTGGAGGGCACGTAAAGCTGTTGGTCCCGGTTATCAGTTAATTGTGATAGTCGTTAAGCTAGTTGGATGCCTCCTAGGCGGGTTGACAACTCCAACAGTAGGTTGACCACTAGCCTACCTCCACCGATCCGCAGTGGGCACGCGTGGTGCAGTATCTGCACATTCCCGCCCACCCTTATTAGGGCTCAACAGTGCGACATTGGTGCCGATTCTGTTGTAAATCGCACTAAACTAATTTTAGTCACATCACATCTCTTTCCTACGAACTTTATTGAAAAAGGATAGAACATATTTAAAGCTGTCAAATTAATCTTTGCCGTCTTCATTTGCGGGTATTTAGACGTATACGCGATAGATGGCTTTGAAAACAAGCATTGGACTAATTTGACAGGACTAAATTTCTTACATCCTTTTCTTATGTTCTGTGTTAGAAAGAGACATAGTGAGACTAAAATTAGTTAAGTTGTAAACAACAGAATCAGGGTCAATATCGGCTAATGATGGCTTATTTTTCAGTTTCCTCCTGGGCACGTGGTTTGGGAATCCATCAGTAGAGAGTATAACTGGAGTCGCTGAGCAGCTGGAAGCTTGCGGCTCCTGGCATCTGGCTGTGCAGGCGCTGGCTTACCATCCTGATCATATAGCGTGAGTATTGTACTTCTTACCATATATAAGGTTATTCCACAGATATACATCTAAATAGATGACGCGAGTGTATGTACTTCGCGTGTCAAAATCCGTGCAAAAATGGGGCACAATGTTCTTCTTTTGAAACTGTTTGTTGCGGACAGACAACTCGCATGCGGCTGCATGTCCACCAGAGATGTGTAGCGAGGGATGTGTTTAGCTGACAAATATGATAGCTTCATTTTCACGTTAAAAATCTAATGCCAGCCTAGCTAAATCAGTCTTGTGACATTATGGTAGGTACAAAAAAAGTTGGTTTTCATAAGAATGGAGGGACTTGCGTAATCTATTTAGATTTATATCTGTGGGTTATTCAATATTGTAGAAGCGAAGTTTTTTACCAACTCTCTCTACTTTTCAGTGTATTTTTATACAATCTTTCATAATTTGGATTTTCTATAAACCTGCAAATATCATGTCTCCGTCCAATGATTTACTTACGTTGTTTGAGAGCTAGTCACTCAGAAATGTCTTCAATTTGTATACATCGAAGATAATAGGGAAAACTAACTAAAATATGTATTTGTTTGGCAACAGCCGTTCCCACCTAATCCGTGGAGTGTTGTCCCGTCACGCGCCGGCCAGGGCTGACACTGCCGAGCTGAAGAGCCGCCTCGAGCTGATCCAGAGACTGAGGGTGCCGCACAAGTGGGTGTTACTGGCGCAGGCACACCGGGCTAAGTATGAGGTATGTACTCATTACACTACATTACAGACTTGATTAAAAATACTTGCTGAGTTTCTTGCCGGAGTTTTCTCAGTTCAAGTTGTATTTGGAACCGGTGTAGAGCCATTTGTTAACAAATTCAAATTCAAATTCAAAATCATTTATTCAAATAGACCTTCGCAGGCACTTATGAAAAGTCTGACTCTAATACTCTAATACCGGTTCGGAAGGTTGCATTTGCTGAGAAGAGCCGGCAATAAACTCAGCAATTACTCTTTTCAAAACAAGCTTAGATTCATTACATAATATTTACATTCTAATCGCACTGACAACAATTGCGTGCCCCGGCGCGGCGGCAAAACTACAAAGTAGACTGAATCTATATTTAATAAGTAAATAAATAAATGGCAAACTTAAGCAGACCAACCCCCACAAGCAGCACCTGTTCACAAGTATGACGCGTGTGGCAGCCATCGCCCTCCTCGCCATATTGGAGGGAAGTGAGCGACCCGTCACACGACGCCGCCGCAAGCAAAGGCCTTAAAGTGAGCATGACTTACTTAAGTCTGGCTTAGAAATAAAAAATAAACTAAAGGGAAACTACTAAACACGCAATTTGTTATCACTGTGACTATTGACAAGTTTATACTAAATATCATTTAGGTATATGTATAGAAAATATAACAATTAAGGAGACAGACATAACGTTCATAAGTGCCTTATTAAATAAATGCTATTTGAATTTGAATTTACAGTATTAATCTGTTTTCAGGATTAGAAGATATCGGTGACAGTTCACTTTTGACAATTATAGTCATGCGTCTTAACGATATCCAATCGATTTTCTTGTTGTATCGAGAAAGTTAATAAAGAAAGTCTAATCGATTTTCATTTTAGTGCTTTTATTTTCCAAATTATATTTCCTTATCACTGTCTTACTGCTTAATACCACCTCGTGTGTAATTACCAACTTTGCACACATGTATCATACTGTACTATTATCGTTGTTCTTAATTTCAGATAATTATTACAGGATTTATGAGAAATTATGTTTGTTAATTGATATTTACCTAGTAATGTAAGAATATTCTCTCTCTCTTTGATTTCGTACCGATATATCGAATTATTTTGGTAATTAAAAATAATTCGATAATGGCCCTGATTCTGTTGTTCACAACTTAACTAATTTTAATGTCACTATGTCTCTTTCTAACAAAGAACATAAGAAAAAGATGTAAGAAATTTAGTCCTGTCAAATTAGTCCAATGCTTGTTTTCAATTTAATTTTAGTCGCCATCTATCGCGGTTACGCCTAAATACACGCAAAATAAGACGGCAAAGATTAATTTGACAACTTAAAATATGTTCTATCCTTTTTCAATCATGTTCGTAAGAAAGAGATGAGATGTGACTAAAATTAGTTTAGTGCGATTTACAACAGAATCGGCACCATTGATAAACCTATTCAAAAATAATCGATATAACATATATCGATACTTTTTCTAATTTCCCTGTCGATCAAGCATTGTCAATCACTATAGGTAACTGTCACCGATATCTTCTAATCCTGAAAACAGTATAATATTAAATACTTAGGTCTACGGTTTCTTGGAGGTGTAAAAACTCACTTCACAGATCGGATCTTCGCATTCATTTATGAAGTTTGACTCTAATACCGGCTCTTAAGGTTCAATTTACCTCAATTTAAATGGTTATTTGCAGCATCTACCAATGTTGGAGGCTGAGTATCTGGTGGGCGCGGAGCAATGGAACGCGGCGCACAAAGTGCTGCTTGAAGAGTTGTTGCCTGAAGCTGTGCTGGCTGGTGAGTTAGATCTTCTATATACTGTGTGTATCGGAAAGTGTATACGTAATTCGAACGAGAGTTTTTCGCAATAGCATACATTCACTCATGAACTCATGAAAATTGGCACTACAGTCGGAACACTGATAGGTGCTTGGTGACAGATTTACAACTTGAGAGTGGTAGCCAGCCAGGTGGGTACTGCAAAATACCCTACCACCGTGCTATGGTTTCCTCACGATGTTTTCCTTCGCCGAAAGCTCAAGCTCATTGTAGGATTCGAACGCGGGACCTTCGCCTCGGTATCCGACGTCACTACCACTGAGCTATCATCCTTCAAAGTTCAAGGCATTGGTGCTGATACTGTTGTAAATTGCACTAAACAAATTTTAGTCACATCACATCTCTTTCTTACAAACTTCATTGAAGGATAGAACATATTTAAAGCTGTCAAATTAGTCTTTGCCGTCTTCATTTGCGGGTATTTAGACGTAACCGCGATAGATGGCGATTAAATTTATATTGAAAACAAACACTTGTACTAATTTGACAGGACTAAATTTCTTACATCCTTTTCTTATGTTCTTTGTTAGAAAGAGACATAGTGAGACTAAATTAGTTTAGTTGTAAACAACAGAATCACCACAAATGACCATATGGCCATATCACCACTTGGCCAGTTTTTCATCGTTCTGATGAGATTCCCCTAACAACTAGACTTCATCTAACAATAATATAATTTCCAGATGAACTACAGAGCATATCCCCGCTGCTGGAGAAGCTAAGTGAAGCGGCGCGGCGGCATGAGGTCAGCGGATGGGAGACCGGCGGGCAGGCGCTCTACCACTACCTGCATGTCTGTGACGAGGTAACATACTGCAGTTCCCTCTTAACCGTAACGACACACGGGGCCTGCACACTCGAGGGCCCCACACTCACGAGAGCCCCTACACTCACGGGGGCCCCCACACTCACGAGGGCCCCACACTCACGAGAGCCCCTACACTCGCGGGGGTCCCTACACTCACGGGGGCCCCCCACACTCGCGAGGGCCCCTACACTCACATAGGGCCCCGAAATGCCGATATATTCATTACAATGATATTTTAGGTAGATAGTAAGAACTAGATCATGTTTTAATTTTAACCAGCATGAAAAAAAAAATGTTTTTTGCTATTCACTTTTTTAATTACGCTTAGTATGGGATCAAATGACCGTGTGTGAGGAACGTCCCGGGATATTTTTAGGTCCTTACTGTTATTTATCAGTGCAATATCACTGACTAGTTGCGGAATTGGTTACTCGGTATTACTACTCTAAAGGTTATTTTTTACACCCATCTTTGTTACAGATCCGAGGTCTAGTATCGTCAGCTGAGGCGGCTCGGGACCGCACGTCGGTACAGAGTCGGCTGGAGGCCTTGAGGCCTACTGTCGCCGCCGCTTGCCGGGCCCTAGGAGGCCTCACTACTAAGTATGTATACCACATATATCATTATATGAATTGGTCATATTTTAGTGAAATTACTACTGTTTATTACAAGCTTTTATTTAACTTGCAATGTATGTACAGTATTACCCAGCTGATATGGCGCGTCGTGAATCTTCGTTCATACAGAAAAGAAAGTATGGCCCCGAAGATTAACGAAAGAATGCTTAACACTTACAATCAACGTTAGATCACTAGTATAAGGTACATAATACAGTGCAGGTGTTAGTTGTGTGTGAGGCCGCTCCGCACACATGGCGCCAACAGCGTGTGCCGCGCTTTGATAATGTAGCTTCTGCGCAGGCGCATCGGTAAGACATATCAGTTGGGTACTACTGTATGTTTTTATATAACTAATATATACATGTATTGTGTCAGGAGTCCCCGACATTGCGCGGCGCGCGCCGAGATGGGTGCGCGGCTGGTGCAGCTGGCGCTCGCCGCCGGGGAACCCCCGCACCACCTCGCTTCTTTACTGAAAGCGTTAAAACTGCCGCCTGACTGTACCGCCATTGCACAACATAAGGTAAGCCAGTGGCCCTGATTCTGTTGTTCACAACTAAACTAATTTTAATCTCACTGTGTCTCTTTCTAACAAAGAACATAAGAAAAGGATGTAAGAAATTTAGTCCTGTCAAATTGGTCCAATGCTTGTTTTCAGTATAAATTTAGTCGCCATCTATCGCGGTTACGCCTAAATACACGCAAAATAAGACGGCAAAGATTAATTTGACAACATAAAATATGTTCTATCCTTTTTCAATAATGTTCGTAGGAAAGAGATGAGATGTGACTAAAATTTGTTTAGTGCGATTTACAACAGAATCGGCACCAGTACTTGAGTAAAACCCTTTCGCACCTGAATCTTTTTTTTATTATGTATGGTAAATATCATGGGAAAAAATATTTAGAAAATATACCATTTACACAACATCTAGAAAGCTTAGCACGTTGGTGACATCCAGGTGTGTAGACTACGTTGTAGAATTTTAGAAAAAATTAACTCACTATCGTATTATTCAGGTGCGAATCATCCTAATGACCTGATCCTTGTATTGAGGTAGCAAACATTTATGAATAAAAAATAGAAAAACTATTAATTATTAGGTACAGTAGTACCCAATTAATATGGCTTACCGATGTACCTGCACAGAAGATACATTTACAAAGCGCGGTAAACGCTATTAGTCGGCAGCTGCCGCCATGTTAGCGCGCGCCGTGCGGAGGGGCGTGACTTGCAAGTGAGACGGAACTAACAGCTGCACTGTATTATGAACCTTATAGTAGTGATCTAAGGTTGATTGTAAGTTTTAAGCATTCTTTCGTTAATCTTCGGGGCCATACTTTCTTTTCTGTGCGAACGAAGATTTACGACGCGCCATATAAGTTGGGTAATACTGTACGTAGGCCTTTCTCCACATTAAACATATCTATATACATTTTGATTTTTTGTCGGTGTGTCTGTTTGTTCAGTGGAAGATAGCTGATGTTATAAGAGGCTTCTTTTATTTCAGAAAAATTAGGTTACGCGCAAAAATAATTAAACCGTACGCGGGCGAAACCGCGGCGGTCAGCTAGTTGCCTACTTGATATATTTAATAAATAATTACACCCAAACTCAGGCAGACATGTTCATGCACACAAATGCTTGTACTAGGTGGGAATCGAATCCACAACCTGCGGTGTGACATAAATATAATATGGAATCTGAACCAACCACGAAAAGAACCTATCTCACTACATACTTTTTCTCAAATTTTTTTTACCTGTGTTTGACCACAATCTCACCATGGTAAGTGATGATGTGGCCGAAGGTGGTGCACACACAACGCCTAGAAGGAACTGGCTCGCAAGTGCAGCTGTCGGAACACACCGATAGGTGCTTGGCGACAGATTTACAACTTGAGGGTAATAGCCAGCCAGATGGGTACTACAAAGTACCCAAAGCAAATCCGCTACCTGCTTGGGGCCTTTACTGGGCACTTTGGAACCAACGACATGCTCATGAAGATGGGTCTTACCGCGACACCCATGTGCAGGTTGTGTGGGGAACATACGGAACGCATGGAGCACCTTCTGTGCACATGCGATGCACTGGCTGGTAAGCGAATGAGTCTCCTAGGGATCGGATATCCAAAACCAGAAGACTATAGGCTCATATCTCCTAGCCTCGTTGTAAAACTCATGAAAAGAGTTTTCAACGAGACTGGGGAGGAGTAAAGTATCTAGGGGACCACAATAGATCCCAATGGGTCGAAGTGTCCGAGCTATTTCTCGGCCCCTCTATAAGATAAGATAAGTACCCTAACGTGCTATGGTTTCCTCACGATGTTTTTTTTTCACCGAAAGCTCAAGCTCATTGTAAGATTCGAACCCGGGACCTTCGTCTCGGTATCCGACGTCACTACCACTGAGCTATCATCGCCGTAATCTTATATTTAAAAAAAAAACGAATGACTTATAACATAATGTATTTCCAGATAACAACAGACCTAGCCGAGCAAGCGTCAGAACTGTGCATCGAATCTGCGTCCAGCTCGCCGCTCTCCTCACACCATAGGGCCACATTGCAAAGCTAGAGCGAGACGGGTATATTATACTTACCGCGTGTGAGCGAGATAGTGTGTATAGCTGTTAATCTGATGTTTAAATTATGTATGTAATGTTTGGGTATGAAAATCTTATAGGTAATTTTGTTTTGTAGTACAATAGTTTTCACTGAATCAAAAAATACAATAATTAGGGTATATTTCAAAGAATTAACACGAAGAAGCGCAATGGTGCTGATTCTGTTGTTTACAACTAAACTAATTTAGTCTCACTATGTCCCTTTCTAACAAGGAACATAAGAAAAGTATGTAAGAAATGTCCTGTCAAATTAGTCCAATGCTCGTTTTCAATACAAATTTAGTCGCCATCTATCGCGGTCACGTCTAAATACCCGCAAATGAAGACGGCAAAGACTAATTTGACAGCTTTAAATATGTTCTATCCTTTTTCAATAATGTTTGTAGGAAAGAGATGTGATGTGACTAAAATTAGTTTAGTGCGATTGACAACAGAATCGGCACCAATGACGTTCATTTTGTTTGAAATCCATTCTGCATCGACAATGCATAACAAGCTCATTTATTTTATTTTATATAAATGAAAATATTAGTAGCTATAATTGTACCACAGCAGGGCTCCCAGTCTCATGCTGCGCTCATGATCGATGTAACATATACACTCCATTACTTGATATTTTTTCAATAAAATCTTAGGGGGCACCCATATATTACGTTATTATAAGAGCTTTCCACAACGCGTTCCCCTATTTTGCCATCTTAGAGGTAGAATTTAAAAAAACCTTTCCTTGTTTTTAGACGGGTCAGTGAGGGTAGCTACCTTAAAGGTTGTAGCTGTCACGCGAATATGGTTTCAGGAGACTTCGAAAAAAATTTACAAATAAGAGAAAAGTTCGATTAAAAAAAAATCGGGAAGTACTCAACATTATGTTTTTTTTGTATGGGACTAACTAAATCATGAAGTAAAAAGTATTTTCATATTAGAACCTTGATAGGGAGTATCGCTTTTATGGTATAGTAAGAGGAACGTATAAAAACCTTCATAAGAATTCGTTATTAATATGAGTTTGCATCCTCATTTATAATGCGGACAGCAAGGGAGTGGAACTTGCTTCCGGCGTCTGTGTTTCCTGACGCTTATAATCTAGGTACTTTCAAGGCCAGAGTGAATAGGTTTCTTCTGGGTAAGCGTGTTTCATCTTGGGCTTCGTCATCGCCCCTTATGGGCGGGTCAGTCGCCAAACGCAAGCCCATTTAATTAAAAAAAAAAAGAGTATAAAAATCACCAATAACAGCTCGTTTCGTTGCTTCGTATTAAACCCATACGTTTCCCTCCCATAATCATGGTTTAGCTTATTTTGGAGCAATGGGATATTGACTTCTTCAATTGCAAAGGTACAAAAGACAAAATTCTATGTATTTTGAAGGGGTCCGAAAGGTTTGTAGGTAATCCAGCCCTATTTCACCGATCAAAACCTTGAATATTGCTTTTATCTTTAACGTGACATTGGCGGAAATGTGCCCGTGGTTACAGCCGCCACCTAACTAATAAAAATTTGTATAAAACTAGATTGTTTAAGATTTACCCCCTTACTCATAATATTTAACTAATAAGCTGATTAATTGGTCACCTAAATAACGTCAAATTGTTTGACAACAGCAAGGTGACGTTATTTATTTGACCGTTACATTTAGTTAAATAGCGTTTATGAGTAAGGCCGTTAAAGATTTGTATAACGTGGTATATGGATGACCCCTTTAGACATTTTCGAGTAATTCGTATTGTATAAAATCCTAGCTTAATCCTAGTATTAAGATAAACATTTTCCTATAAGTTTAGTTAAGTTAAGAAATTATAAGTTAGTTTTTAGTTTAAAAATGTAAAGTCCATAACTCGATAGAGTAATGTATAGTTTGACATTTTCTATTTTTGTTTATAGTCATTATCATTAAAAAATATTTTAGTACAAAAATATCGAGTTGTGGATTATTAATAATGTTGTATAATATTAATAAAATAAAGAGATGTCATTTTTTAATAAATTATGTTTTATTTGTTCCTATAATCAGTAAGATTTTACAAGCTTTTATTTATATTCCTGTCTTTAATCACACCTAAAATAATAATAAAGTTTATTGGTTTGTTACTTCATAAAATTCAAGGTATACAGGGTGTTGTTTTGGTCGGCGACAAGCGACCCAGGAGCGGTAGTACAAAATATATATTCCCCAAAAATGGACTTAATTCCATTAAATACTGTAAATATGATGAGAAATACCTTATTCGATTTGAAATAAAATTACTGCAAAGTACGGTTACTAAGCACGTGCACAGACTAGAGCTAGGCACAAGCCGCCATCGCCCCACCCCTTTACTCCCTCGTACACCCGTTGAGTATTATGTCTACACTTTAGCTTATTACATGATTTTCAAAATTTTATTTTTTTTATTTTAATTATTTAAAAAAAATAAAGTATTTTTTTTAGCACCAGTATCATTTGTATTATCGACCCTGAGTCGCTCGTCGCTGACCAAAACAACGACCTGTATTTTCTCTTTTCAGTTAATTTTTATATTACCGATGCAGTCGGGTTTTTTGTTTATAGGTTTAAATTAAAGAAATTTCATGTTTTGTATGGATACAGATATTTATTTAAAGTTATTATATACAAAAAAATCTTACACAAATCAGTAACTTAAATGAAACAAAATGTATATGAATAATCCTAAACATAGCTTCGTGGGTGTGCACCTACGAAGTTACGTTGGATCAATAACAAAGCAACTTTGTCGGCCGTTGCAAAAACGACTAACGAGACGCCATAGATAGCGACAGGGATTCACGATTATTCACGGAACGCACTGCATCTATGCTTACATAGTATTATGAAGAGGTAAAGGTTGTACCAGCGAAACCACCGGTCCGAAATAAAAAATTCACTGATAGGAAGCTACAGTATCCCAGAATCCTAGAAAAGCGGATAAACCCACGGGGGACAGCTAGTCACCGTATAAAGTCGTCGCGGGACAAGGCCTACTCGGCCGACCCGAAAAACTGCGGTGCGATCACCCTATTCAATGCAATTTAAGGTTCACTTTACTCTCGGTAAAATAGATCATATATGTGAGTAGCATTAGTTAAGCTAACCTATGGAACTACCATAACATTACAATTCATTCTGATTTTTTTAACAACAATGGGTTCATTTCTTATTATAAGCTGTTATAGCCACAGGTTATGATAAGATTCTGACTATATAAAGTAAAATAAAACTTAATATGCTGGAAAGAAATACTATTTCTACAGTTTATGAGAAAATATAACATGTTTATTTGATACCAATATTATTTGGTAGTAAGATACACACTCAAGAATACAGAAATCCTGACCTTCAAGAGACAGTGTAATATCACTGCTCAATAGGTACAGCTTGTCCCTTCTTAGTCGCTTTCCTTTTCCTATTATTCCTAGGAGTCGTTCGTTCCAATTTTATTAATGCTTTAGCCAAAACCGACTCAAAATCCCTTTGTTTAGGTTTGTAATATTTCTTTTTCATCGGCTTGAGTAACTCGTCAATAGGTTTATCTCCTAATAAATGGGCCAGGGGATTAACAGTAACCAATTTTGTACCACCCGGGAGTTCAATAGTTTCCTTTGCCTCTTCCTTACCATCCAATTTATTTTCTATCCCTTCTTTAACTTTGACAATTTTGAAGAATGGTGCCTCTGGAAGCATGTGGGCGATATGGACTTCCTTATAACCATCTGGCAGCTTAGGAATTATGATCTTACGTGGTATCTGTGTTGGTACGTTTTCTTCTGTGTTCTCTAGCATTACTTCTTCTGCAACTTCTGGTATTTCCTCGTCTCTATCCATGTCATCATCATCGTATGGATGTTCATTTATTTCGCTTATATTCTCCGTTGTTTCTGGTTCGAATGTGAATGATGTTTGTTTTCTAATAGGTTCATGTATTAATTTGATGTGAGCAGTCACTTTATCTGTAAAGTTTGGCTTGAACTTCACAGGCAGTGCTAATTTTACAGGTGAGGCATAAACTGTTGGCCGGAATTTACTCATCTTTATAATTTCTTTACGAACATATGGGCCTTTTATAGTTTTTATTGAAACATTATTATTGATCTTAATTGCATTTTTAACAGTTTCCTCAGGGGTAAAGTTTTCAATGAATTTTTGTACAGACAGCCCGTCCTTTGGTAACTCTGTCAATTTTGCTGGCGCAGTTTTATCACATTGAACTTGTCGGATTGTACGTCTAAATCTTTCAGATACGGTCAATTCTGTCATCGTATTCATACCGAGTCTGCGTTTTTCTATTAAATTCTTCAATGTGTCTGTGAGACGTGATGAAGAATGAGCTTTAGTCATATGATCCTGGAGTGCAGTTTTACTTTTGAAGGTCATAGAGCATTTAATGCACACTTTGTCATCATTTCTAGAGTGTAAAGTCATGTGGTTATGATAGTTTTGATATGTGTAACAATATTTGTTACAAATGTTGCAAGTAAAGTTTTTCTTTGGCATAGCTTTTGATCTTTTTCTGGGCTTCTTTCTTATGCGTTCCTTCAACAGTTGCAAAGGCTCCTCATCAGAAGATTCATCATCTTTTCTTGCTTTCTTAGCTTGAACGGATCTCTTAAGCATACTTTTACGTTTTAACGTCTTTTTAACTGTTTCATCAACTTCTGTGTTGTTACCTTCAGTTTCTGTGAGATCTATGAAATCTGAGTTTTCATTCGCAAGTTCCTGAGTTGTATTATCTTTTGTTTCCTCTGAATTAGATGAATGTTCACCTTCGTATATGCTGTATGGTTGGAACGGATTTTCAGACCTTACAGCAGTGAAAAAGACATGGTAGTTATCTTCAAACTCAACAAACCCAACACTATCATGTTTGAGTTTGATGTGTAACGAAAACCGTTTACGAACTCTGAATTTCATATCACATATCTTGCATGTGTAAGGTTCAAGATCCTTGTGCCTTGAGAAGAAGTGCCCAAACAGCTTCTGCGGGTGTTTGAAAGGCACATTGCAGTATACGCACAGGTATTTATATAGGTGGAGTTGACCTTTGTGCGTTCTCTCTATATGTTTCTCAAGTACGCCTTCGCCAACACACTCTCTTTGGCAAAACTGACAAGTTTTCAATTCAAGTGAAGACGGATGCTTTTCCGTCTGATGGTTTCCAAGCTCGTACATCGTTTTAAAGATCTCATTACACTTGTAACACTTGATAGGCTTACAAAAGCTTTTATGCTTGTTGAAAAGCAAATAACTGATTTCCTTTTCACAAATTTTACATGTTTTAGTTTTGCTCATTTTATTGTCATGAGCCTCATGAGTTTTTAGGTGCCGCACTACGCTCTTCTTTGTTTTATGTACATTACAGCATTGGAAGCAAACAAATGAACGGCAATCCTTACGTTGCAAATGTTTAATGTATGTCATAATGTCCGTTGTCTCCATGTTGCACTGAAGGCAAACATAGTTAGTTTCAGTGTCAAGAGACTGAAGAAATATCGAGGCCTTAATATTAAGGATCGAGGAGAGCTCCTGAAAGCATTCATAGAGAATAACACCGTCTTTATCATTATTGTGGTATTCATACTCATGCTGTTCTACTTCTAGCTTGTTATTAAATTTTTGAGAGCATTGGGAGCAGTTAAACAACCTATTATCGTAATGACATACGTGCTTCTTCGTATGGGTCACCCATTGCCGCTTATTATTGAAGATCTTACAACAATACGAGCAGCAGTTAATCTCAGTTAGATGCGTGTCACGTATATGCAGCGCGTAGTCCAACGAGTCGGTGTAAGTTGTAAGACACAGCTGGCATTTCTTCGATGATGCATGAACCTGGCGGAAGTGTATTTCTAAGTCTTCAGGATCTAGAAACTCGGCGTAACAAATGCTGCAGGTTGTATCAGAGTCCAGTATTATAATTGGATCCTCGTCTTCCATTTTAGAAAACAGGTTTTACTTGGGTTTATGGATATTCCATACTATTTTAGAGGTTAATAAATAAGATTGTTTCGTGAAATTCGCTATTTTCTGAAATTTTGTTTTTTTCACAATCAGCCAAGCACAAATATTTTAGTGTTGTGAACTTAATTGGATTGGAACCACAGATTGGTTATTATTGTATTATAACATACTAATTATATCGATTATAATCGACTATTATGTTATCGATTAATAATACTAGTGGCTCCTTAGAGCATTAAAAATATTATAAATGCTATGTGAGCTGTAGATGTAGACCTCACGAGTCTCGATCTTATATGAAATGCCTTGCCAATTCGACAAAAAAACCTGAACCTGTTCACAAAATATAACGACAATCGGTTGAGAAATGCGAACTGTAGAGGAACAGTTGGACAGACATATGAAAGCTGTTATACCTGTAGCGAACCACTACATAACGGAGTTCACACGCCGATAGATAGATGGCGTGCCGACACATTATCCTGCATCGTGCATACATCGCGCATACAAGCCCACTACATCCTGCATCGCGCTTGCAAAGATTTCTCGGCGATCTGCATATATACAACTGTCCGACAAGTATAGTTGGACCGCGGTCCCCAGGCACGATGTCCCAGCCTGGCGGAAGATCTTCCCTTTTCAATGGAGGTGTCATCCACCTTGCACCTCCATATACCCAAGCTGAAGCTCGGTCAATTAGTAAAGCAAGAAGATTGATTTTCATGAATGACTATTTTGGAACAAATCGTTCTACACCCGTAATTCGCCCAGGCAATTGGGCCGCCGTTACCAGCGCTATGACCACCATTTTCCTTTTTGTCATTACGTAACACTTACGTAAGACCCCTGCAAAGAACTTGGATATGCGCATATCCAATTTCTTTGGACCCCTGACTGGTCGCCATATTAGTACAAATGA
The DNA here is from genome assembly GCA_951394255.1 of Polyploca ridens. Taxonomy (NCBI): domain Eukaryota; kingdom Metazoa; phylum Arthropoda; class Insecta; order Lepidoptera; family Drepanidae; genus Polyploca; species Polyploca ridens. The sequence goes on along the minus strand of OX596272.1, from coordinate 3,196,418 downwards.
CCAGGAAATTTGTGCCAGTATCTCCCGGTCTATGGGTAGTGATTATATTCTCTTTGGTAGTCATAGTAAACTGTTGGCGTTTGAAAAAAAAAAAGAATATGCAATAAATAAAACTCAATATACACGAATTTATGAAACGAAGACGCAACCATAGATTACTATTATACTGGGACGCATGGTATAATATGCTGGGACGCAACGTCGCTCTGCAAGTTCCCGCCAAAAAGTTGTAACCAGGCTACGTACAATATAACTCGGCCACTACCACTGCATAGCCCAGTTTCAGAAAATCCTCCTATCCTACTATATCCATACTAATATTTATAAATACGAAAGTAACTGTCTGTGTGTCTGTTATCTCTTCACGACTAAACGTTGTACCGCGTTCGGTTCAGAGGTTTTGATTTAGTATTAGCACGCAATCTAAATGCATTAATTCTGCCTATGCATATCCGCAGCCTTGTCGGTCCCAGCATTTATTAAAACGGAAAACAGCAGGGTTAAATTTATTGTTCTTTTTCCTTTAAGGTTAAACATCAGTATGGACTTTTAAGCGGGAACTTGCAGAGAGACGTTGTGTTTTCATTTTTATTTTCATAAATTCGTGTTATTTGAGTTTTATTGCATATTATCGGTGGTATTTTATCCAATAAAGATCAATCCATGTGCACCAGTGAAGTGAAATGAAATGAATCATGTGTATCGTGACTTTTCATGTTGTCTCAAGAAGTCCGTGAAATTTTTTAGTACAATGACCACCATTGTACTAAAACATGACTATTATGGACGGTGACTGACTGAGGACTATGTGAAAGTGATTTATTGTGACTAGAACTTATAATATAACTGGAAAATGGCAAAATACACAAGCCGTGTGACGCCAACATATTAAAAAAAAAAAACAGTAGCGAGGCGGGAAATTAGATTTTTTTCGAGTTTTTTTTTTTTTTTTACCTTATTCAGTGATTAGCGACAGTAAGATTAACAATTTTTGTACATTTCCCAAAATAGTCAGTTTTACGGTTTTTAGAGAAACCGTGAGAAACGTTCAAATATGGCTCATATTATACAAAAAACATTCATAGCCCAATGTGCCAAATGAACTTCTACTGTCGCTAACATATTGCTAAATTTATACGTATACGCAGGGAAGGCTATAGTTAAAACTAAAGTTTGGAATACAAGTTTTTTGTACGTAATGCGACCTATAATATAGTAGATACTGACTTTGCTCGCAATAACTTTTAGGCGCAGAAGAGAAAAATAGATGCGACGACTACGAGCGAAGAGTGTTTGCTTACCACGATCTGAATTGATTTGTTAAGAGGCCGTATGCCAAATTTTACCGATTTCGCTGATTTACGTGATTTAACAATCGTGATTTTACGGTTAAAATACTGTGTTTCTACAAGTTTTAATTCACAACCTAAAATATCATTTTAATTATGATCTAATGAATGAGCTACCTTTTCATTTTTATTATTTTATTTATTTCGAGATTTAGGTTGTTTTAAAAGATTTTTTATTGCCAAACTATTGAACTTTTTCAATTTTTTTTCAGGAAGTGGATTGTTTATTAACTGAAGTTTATGTTTATGTTGTTATAATTTTAATGAACGAGAGTTCCTTAGAGCTCTCGTTGATTAAAATTAAATTAATTAATCGTTGTAGGTAGCCGAAATGAAAAGCAATTCTTCGGGCATTTTCTCTAAAAATTGACTAAGTTACATATTTTTTTACTCAAAATTATTATATTAAAGTGGTAAAAAGTGCTCCGTTTATTTTATAGATGACTTTCATAACAATAGACTGTATTTTTTTCATACCGTTTAGACGGCAAAACGATTCGTAAATATGTGATATTCTAAACCTCTTATAGCAAAAATTCAAAAACAGCCGCCTGTTTGAGGTCGAATAATCAAAATTAAATCATAAAATTAAAAAAGTAGCTCGCTTATTAGATAATAATTGAAATGATCTTTCATGTTGTGTATTAAAACTTATAGAAATACAGTATTTTGACCGTAAAATCACGTCTGTAAAATCACGTAAATCAGCGAAATCGGTAAAATTTTGGATACGGCCTCTTAAACTACTACTACTAACTATTATCTATATATATATAAATGAACCCTATTTCTCTTGTTCATGCCATCACGCGTGAACGGCTGGACCGATTTCGCTAATTCTTTTTTGTTGTATTTGTTATTTTCAGGAGAAGGTTCTTATGAATGAAAAAATTAAGAAAATTGCGCAGAAACTTAGGAAATTTAAGAAAACTTAACGACAATATAAACTTTTCTAATGTAACCTTAGCGCGGTAGGGAAGGGAAGGGTAGGGTAGGGTAGGGTAGGGAAGGGGGTAAAGAAGGGGGCGCGGGTGAAATCGCGGGTGGAAAGCTAATTTGTAATAAAAATAAACCGGGTCCAAGTGGGATTGAACTAAAATTATTAAAATAACGATGAATGTGTGTGTCCCTTTAAACTTTATAGTAGTAATATAGAGCAATCAAGTGTAGAGCAAAGTAAGTGTTTTTACACCTATTAATAACAGTAGGTACAATACCGACCAATCACTGCATTTAAATGTTTAGTGTGTCCTTGACTTAGCCAATCAGAGCGCATTGTCGGTGGTAGGGAATCGGCGGAATAGATTTCAAACAAAATTAACGATATTGCGCAGGTTCGAATCATACACACTACGCTAAAACCTTGCAAAGTTACGCGGAAGGGTGTAAAATCAAAGCATGAACGGATTTTTAACAATGGATAAAATAGGCTTGTATACTACTTAAATTTTAATGTAGTGGGTATATATTTAAGTGATGATGTGGCCGGATGTGATAAGCATACAAAACCTAGTAGGGATATGGTCGTCAAGTGCAACTGCTGGAAAACTCCAGCGTGTATTTGCTATTGCTACTGATTTCCAAAACGCAGTTCGCGTTTTTGAATCAAATAGTTTAATAAGAAACAAAATTCCTAAATGTTGTTCATTGACGCAAATAAAATCAGTTAAACATCAGCCTAATAAAAAAAAACATATTATTCATATTTACAAAGTATGGCATGAATCATCTTCAAATAACAGTGTTTACCTACTGCTGAGCAAGGTCATCTTATTCAATAAATGCTAATTATGACGCCCATACATTTTATAGCTTATATTAAAATATGTGTTGTTTCAGTTTTCAGATAATAATACCTACACGTTTCGGTGACGTTGTGAAGTTTATAGATTATAAAGTAATGGGTAATTTTTATTAATGTTGTTGGCTACACTTAAGATTTTTATGGTGTGGCCACCCCGAAAAAATAATAGAATGACTATTTGGCGGGAACTTGCAGAGTGACGTAGCGTTTTCATTTTCATTTTCATAAATTCGTGTATTTTGAGTTTTATTATTAGTATTTTATCCAATAAAGATCAATCCATGTGCACCAGTGTAGTGAAATGAAATGACTGATGTGTATCCTGACTTTACAAGTTATCTCAAAAAGTCCGTGAAAAGTTTTAGTACTATGACCACCATTTTACTAAAACATGACTTTTATGGACGGTGACTGACTAAGGACTATGTGAAAGTTAATGTCGCGTGGTTTACAAAAGTACCACTGCTGTTAAATAGGAAATTTAATTTTTGAATAGGCAATGTATATTAAAATAGGCTAGAATATTATATTCAATGAAAGCATGTATGTGTATGAACATATACCAAATGCAGTCAAGTTAATCGTTTCATCAAGTATTCATTCAAATTATTAGCTAATTCGATTATGTTTAGAATCGAATAATAAAATCAAAAAATTAGATAAACAGTTTATGTATGATCACAGAAATACAATATCCTTAATACAATATCGCGAAGCGTCTCCGTTTCAGCTTGGGCTTTTGCCCACATTACATTACATTTTTATGTATATTCGCATTTGGTATATTTGCTGTCCGGCGGATGTCCAGCAATTCAGGTCGCATTTCTCAACCAATACTTGTGATTTTTTTTGAGCAGGTTCGGTAATTATTTGGATTTTTTGGCATAAGAGAATTCCATATAATCATCGAGACTCGCAAGGTCTACAGCTCACAGAGTTACGAGTTTAATTATAAATAATCTGCAATAATCGTCAAAGATTGTGCGTTATGCCTATACAGGGTGTATTTCGCATGGTAACGCAAACTTCGCGAAAAGGCTACACCTAATGCCACTAATCAAATGAAGAATGTTCACTAATTTTGAATTTTAGCTCATCGCATTTTCTGTAGAAAATAAAAAATATATCGCACTAATATTACAATACTGTTGTAACTCAAAATATGTCTTTTTTCAGAATCGACGAAAAACTGATTATTCACTTCCTGTTATAGATTATAAAGAAATGAATACTTTATGAGGTTTATTAATCAAATTAAAGCAATTATCAATTTACCAATTATTTAAAAAATAACGGATACGAATTTAATTTCAATATTTTTAGTTAAGACTGTATTGCCTTGAATAAAGTTTACAAAAAGATGAATTATTTTTAGTTGTGTAGTTATTGTTAAAACATTTTGAGTTACTACAATTTATGGTGACTTTCTCTTAATGGTTTTGAGAAGCTTTTTTAAGTTACAACCATTTTTTAATTTAGTTTTATGTTTTCTAGTTACCTCCAACACAAACATTTTCACTCTAAGGTTAGGAAATTGATAAATAAAACCAGAGAATCAATAAAAATCATTCAGGTAATATATATTTTTTAAAAAAAAGTTTGTTTTTTTATTGAAATTGCAATGTTGTTTATACGACTACAAAAATATTCTACTCTAACCGTTTGAACTGCTTATCTACTAGTTGAAGCAACGGGGCTTAAAGAATTATCAGCTTCATCATCTGAGCTACTTCATGAACAGCTACTAGAAGAAGAGTTATTTGACGAATAACTACTTGACAGTTTTGTTGCTCCCCTTTGAAGCAAGCTCGAGGCTGTACTATTTGAACCAGGTATACAATTAGGGTCATAATCGGAATCATCAAAATCACTCTGATCAGTGTCATCATCATCATATCAGCCTAAAGATGTCAACTGCTAAACATAGGCCTCCCCTATTGACTTCCACATTGAACGGTTTTGGGCCACTTGCATCCAGCAGCGCCCAGCAACTCTGACCGGACCTGACTCAGACCAACTAATGGAAGGTCGTCCCGCTCGGTACTTTCCAGTACGTGGTCGCCACTCGAGAACCTTCCTTCCCCATCGGTTATCGGCTCTTCGAGCGATGTGGCCTGCCCATTGTCACTTCAGCTTACTAACTCTACAAGCTATATCCGTCGTTATTTCGGACCCTGTCACGTAGAGAAATTCCGAGCATAGCTCGTTTCATAGCTCGCTGAGTGACTCTAAGCGTATTTAAGCGGCCAGCAGTAAAAGACCACGTCTGTCTCGTATGTCATAACTGGTAACATGCACTGATTGAATTAGTGTGATCTGATCAGTGCGCAAAGGTGAAATGTAATATTTTCTTTAGTTGGATTCAGCCATCGATTCAACATTACTAAACGTACTCAATGCATTGTTACCGTTAATTTCATGAAAACTGGGCAAGTAGAAAAGATCGTTATCGACAATCATCATCGTTAGTAAACGATCAACCTCTTTGTATGGGATTGACATTTCAAATCGAAATATCACGTGATTTTTAACAATCTCTTATGGCAGTCCCATACAAAGGTTGATCGTTTACTAACGATGACGATTGTTGACAGCCATCTTGTCTAGGGGGGCTGGATTTATGTAGAAGGTCCTTCACTTTCGAGTACGCCGATTGTTATTTCACAGCTTTGTTGTTATAATTCTGTGAAGAATTTAAAGGGAGCGTGGTTTCTTCAAGAGGTTGTTGTTTTCCTTCTCCTGATAATAGTTTGACGTTATATTTGTTGCCATTTCAACAAGCAATTGCCCACGGTGCATAGGTAGGTACCTAATCTACAAAAAAACAAATATTTATTAAGTAAAACACCTTTAATATTTTATATCACCTAGAATGTAGTAACTCTAAATTATTTAAAAAAAATACTTTATGATAGTATTATAATTTTTACTTTGACATGTTCGGATAGGTGATTTTAAATGCTATGATTAACTAATAAGTATTAGTTTAAAAGTCATGAAATTATCACAAAAAACAGCAAATTTAAAATCTTCAACAATACTGTACTATGTCTGAAATTCCTTAATAAACCAACAAGAATGAAGTAATTAAAAATATTATTTTCAATCGCATTTTTGTGAATCAATAATAGTGTAACAACACACCAAGTTCATCTTTAGGTTTAAATCAAATATAATGTATTAACTCGAATTAATAGTTTAACTTTTACATACCTGATTCAGTAATAACGTTCCAATTCGAATTAATGCGGTCTAAAACGCAAAGCGGTACGTCTCTCCCAACCGAATTTAGATCGGAACTAAAGATGATGCGATATTGGGAGGCGGATTACGACAGTCAGTGAATCATGAATAATGACTCAAGGCGCCATCTCTTATTTGTTTCTTGCATTATTCTAATGATGGTATTATTGACGTGTAGGGAATTGAATTTTACGTTTAAATATGATGTTATCTCAAATTTTCCATTTTTTGAGTTACGACAGTATTGTAATATTAGTGCGATATGTGAAAGAATTATTTCAATACGACAATTACTTTCCGAGATATAGAATTTTTAAATGAGCGCGCGACGCGGGATTCGACCGCCCGGTACTTGATGCGTGTGACGTCATGTTTCAACGCTCGCTCAGTCCGTCGCGCTCTTTTTCTCTTGAAAAATCTTATTCCTTGGGTTTATAAATTTGAAACTTAGCACTATTACTTATCTAATCAAATAATACAGCTTCTCATTATTCGATTTTTAAAACTACCCCTAAAAGGGGGTTTAGGAGGTGTTAGAGTTTGTATGGAATAAACCTACCGCGCGGTCCGATTAACTTAAAACACGGTTTTAATACATCGTATAAACATAAAAAAACACGTGTTTTTGGGTTTCGCGAAAATCGACCCCTAGTAGGGCAAAAAGGGGTAATAATGTTTTAAGGGGAGGATTTTACTACGTCTGTATTAACTCAAAAATTGGAATACATTAGTTCCTTTTGTAGCCTAAGAAAGGATTTTAGAAATTCCATCCCTCCATCCAGTGTGTAAAGAAGAGGACGCAGGTAAAACGGCGGGGCGGAGTGTTAGTTTAGAGATAAAATCAAGGCTTATTGTTTTGAAGATCGTCAGTATAGTAAGAGTCTGCTATCTACACATTATTCATTTATAGTGTGCATTATTTTGGTACCCCCGCAGTTTCACCTGCGCGTACCTTCAGTTTGAATTTTTTGCGCGGAACCCCATTATTATTTTTCTGAAATAAAATTAGCCTAAGTTCCTTCTTATAACATACGCTATCTACCTGTGATAGTCTCCTTAAAATCGGTCCAGCCGTTCCGTAGGTTAGGACACAGATTACTAAATATTTACTACGTAAGTAAGGAGGCCGGAACAAACTATGTCAAATGTTTAATACGCATGCGAAGACGGTTACTATAAAAATAAATAAATAAATATCCTGGGACATTCCTCACACACGGTCATCTGATCCCAAACTAAGCAGAGCTTGTACTATAGAAACCAGATAACTGATATAATACATATACTACTTTTTATTTGTAAATACATACTTAATATACATAATTACACCCAGACTCAGGACATACAGACATGTTCATGCACACAAATACATGTACTGTGTGGGAATCGAACCCACGACCTGCGGCGCGTAAGGTGAACCTTAACCAACTGCGCCAACTGGCACGTATAACAAGAGTATAAATAGGTACAGATAAAACATTACTACTTATTTGTTATCTATAACGTAAACTTAAACCGTCTTATTAATAAATAAGGTGTAAGTCAAGTATAGTTAAACCTAGGATTAAAATATATCCGTCACTTTCTAATGTCATATAAACAAAAAGGGCTGGAGCATGGCTGGAGCTATCTTAATACCTGGGTGTTACAAGACTGACTTACACCTTATTTTTTAATAAGGGGGAAAAGGTTTGGTAAGTACCTACTTAAAATTAATTCTTTTAGGTAAATAATGCAAAAAAAAAAAAACAAATTCAAATACACACACAGGAAGCATGTGCATTCTTACTCACTCCTCGCTTTTCAGCGGCAACGGAATCACTATTCGTCGATAAATTAATGGGCAACTATAAGGCTATCTATTTTAATCCTTCATGATTTAATAAAGGTTTTTTTGTATTGTAATGACCTTGACACTATGAACGTAACAGTAGAATAATTCACGGATGAAACAAAACACTTTCCCCTAATATTAGAAGCGTTTTACCTGAAAATAAAACGCATATTAAATACTTACCTTATTTGAAACCTTATAAAATGAGATAGGCCTTCCTTGTTTTCTGCTCTAGACTTCCTTCTTTGTCTACCCAAATATTGCCGTCTCGCTCGCACATCTCCCCACTATCCACCCAGGCAGAGCGCGAGCTTGAGCCACGCGCGCTATCTCGTCATTGAGTCGAAATACCAGGCAGAACTAAAAATTAAGGTTTCAAATAAGGTAAGTATTTAATATGCGTTTTATTTTCAGGTAAAACGCTTCTATTAAAACTTGACCGTTATTTGAAACCTTATAAAATGAGACGTGTTTGTTTTCGCCTGGTGAAAGTGGATGCCAATGTGATTTTATGCTTGTAGAATAAAGTTATTTGTGACATAGGTAGGTACCTGTGATGTCTCCAGTATAGGTCATACGTGTACAGACTTCTGTGTAAGTCTGAAGGTATCGTGAGAGAGAATAGGTATCAAAAATACTAAGATGTGCGAGGTACTGTAATTTTATTTATAAAGTATAAACGAAATATGTAGGTGTAAATGGCTAGAAGCAAAGATCTTAATCAAATCATTGATGAGCATAAAAACATGTATCGTATGTGATTGAAAAGCAACATTCAAGTATTTAATTAATCATGCGAAGATAATGTGATCCCGCGATTAGTGGCTTATTATCAGCTATATGGTAACTGTCTGAAAGGGTTGCAGATCTCTAATGGGCATGAGACCAGATTTAGTGGATCTGAACTGATTATGCCAGCACCAGCGATGAATTATTCTATTTCGCACCCTATTAAAGATGCAGCTTTGGCAGGTCTTGTCAATAGTTGGTGGATTTTGCTGTGTCACGTTTATCGTATAAAAGGCGAATACAATCTGTACACACAGTAATGTATAGCTATATGTTTTGCTATAGTCTATGTACCTACCGACATTATTATTCTCCGACACGTGTAGGTACATCATATATTCTAATCAAAACGTTAATTACATACAGTACATATTTACTTACATGTGGTATTTTGCTATAATCACCAGCAACATTACTGCATAAACATTAACCAGAAATATAAGTTTTAAAGACCGACACAAGTAACATCATAACATAACTTTTACTTGTTCTAAAACTGGAAAGTGAAGTCATGTAGGTACAAGGTACAAGGTTGAAGGCAACCTTAACACACTACAAAATTAAGACAACGCTGTGTTGGTCTGGATATACAAAATTCGTTACTTAAATTTTAGATATGTTTCTAAAAATTACACGAGTCAATCGACTATCTATCGTATCAATATATATCAAAATATGTCCAACCAACACATGAGAACTAAAACTGCATACATTTGATACCACTGACTTATTCAGCATAATGAACATTCATCTAAGTGTAAGAAGCAAGTAGTTAATAACTTTATTAGTACAGGAGTCATTGTGACAAATGGACTACTTAAGTTTGTTCATTTTATTTCAAACAAGCTACGGTTAGAAGCGATTTTTCAACAAAGATGCCATGGTTACAACAAGCAATCCAATACTCATATTTCTATAATTCCAGACCATCTTATGGTATCTACTTGGAGGTAGAAAAACCGTCCATGTATCTATCGATAGCGCTGTATCGTGAATGGGACTGTCAAAGCTCTGAACTTGAGGTCTGCCCTCCGAAATACTATCGAGGAATTAGTTACTAAAAGTTTGTTTCGAACCAATTTAGCTGAGGTAGCAGTTTAGAGATTAAACAAGATAGAGGGTAATGTTATGCTAGGTGGTAATTCCACGTGGAACAAAGGTGCTTTTTCTTCGTAAAACATTTATTCATGCTTTAGTCTAAAACTTTCAACTAAGTATGTACATTCCATATTATTGTGCAGGCGTATCCGCTGTGTAAGTGCTCCTCAAGCAGTAGTTGGTAATCAGTAACAATAGACGAGGATCTAATCTAATATATGAAAGAAATTGGAATGTTACATTCATATGACGATGATACGGTTCATCAGATGATTGTCACCCTCATTCCGAACATAGGTGACGTTTAATTTAGATATTGTCATGCTTTCAAGATAGCGAGGAGTGCTTTGTTATTGCAATGCAACGTTTACCTGGCTAAACAACTGTTCGACTGTTTATTGCGCTTACAGGCTTCATCTGATTATAAATTTCAATAGAAAATGAGATTGCGATTGCAGTTGAATCAAAAAAGTATGCTGAATCACGGTAGTGCAGACTCTTTTGGGATATTACCAAGCTCGATAAGTTCAATAGACCGATTAGGCTCTAAGGTGATTTTGAAAGAAAATCAATAATATATCTAGTATTCCATTGAACCCCCAAAAACCCTGCGAGGGTGGGTAAATTTGTCAACATAGTGTAAGCCTCTGTAGCACAATTTTATTCATTCTTGTTTTAGAATTAAAACATAACGCCTTGGAAGGCAGGAGCAAGTCATTCAAATAATCGATAATAGGTATTCCTTATTCCCTATATGCTTGTTACCCCATTGGTTAATTAAGCAAAAAACTTTTGGCTGAGACCGAAAGGTAGGCAAGTTATCTATGTATAATATAGTTGCCATTATTGGTCATAGATTCGTATGTGCGTCGCTCACATTTACTAGTGAAAACATGCCTGAGATCTGAATTTTGCACAAACAGTCAGGGTTGAAATAAATCAGCGATACGGTAAACATTTAATTCGTATCACACGTTATAATAGGTCAGTGAGATCAAATCAAAATCAAAAAGTCATTTATTCAGTTTAGGTCCTGATAGGGCACTTATAAACGTTAATTTGTTACATACAGTTGAATTTACCACCGGTTCGGAATACACTTAAACTGAGAACTGAGATTCACCACTTTTTAGCATCAGCAGACAATGTTCAATGGTGCGGGTGGATATCTGATACCACAGTACTGAACCGAATGACTTGACATTACCAACGGTTTTTTGGTAAAACAATACGCATCGACAGTGTATTATATTATTTTCAGTATATAAACCGGGGGTGCTTAGATGTCACCATGCTGGTGGAATAGAATTTATTGTCCCGCTTTGAAATTATTAAATGTCAATCTTTAAGCACCTTGCAAAAAACGAGTATGGTCCGTAAGGGCACCAACCTCCAAGTCAAGTACTTAAGAGTACGCTGTAAGGCTACATTTTCCAGTTACTAGCCCCTGTGAGATTTGATAATGATGGGAAATATGCGTAGAGGCATCTCGGCATAGGACTTTGCAAATGTACATTTTAAAACCAACTATTCCCATGTTGGTGGTTATATTAGAGACTGTGCGACAGAACATTTCAAATCACCTGTCCTTGCATGGGTTGATTTAGATGGCGATTGTGAGAAGAGGCACAATATCTAGGTAAAGTACCCTGCGGTGAGGGTATATATTTCGAGTCCCTTTTCCCTACGAGGCAGGGATAGAGTTAAAATCTGCTTTGACCTGTTTCTAAAGCAGGATCATTTAATTTTTAATTGAAAAGCAAAATAGGTTTTCAAACACCACACTGCCTTTTTAATCCTTTCATCGTTAATGTGCGTAGACACACCATCCAAACATAGTACCCTGCGAGAGTGTATTCTAAGGTCACGCAAAGATTTATATGCGTCAGGCGCGACATGATGTATTTGAAACCAGACTTGAAGGGTCCATTTCAAGTCACCCTGTAAGAGGTTGATTATGATGGAAAATGTGCGTACGGGCAGAAAATCCAAAATAATACCCTGCGAGGGTACATTTCTGTCCCTGCAAGCGGTTGATTAATATGGGGAACGTGTGTACAGGCATAACATCCAAGAAAATACCTCACGAGGCTACATTTCAACTCATCTGCCCCTTCAAGGGGTTGACTATTATTGGTAATGTGCATACGGAGTACTGGCACAACATCTCAAAAGAACACACGCGAGGGTATATTTCAACTCACCTGCCCCTGCAAAGGGTTGATTATTACGGGGAATGTGCATACGGAGTAAGGGCACAACATCCAAGAGAATAAATACCCCGCACCGGTACATTTCAGAGACTGCCCCTGCGTGGAGTTAATAATAATGGGGAATGTGCGTGCCGGCCCAACATCCATGCAAATACTCTGCGCGAGTACGTTCTAAGTCACCTGCCCCTGCGCGGGGTTAATAATAATAAGGAATATGCGTACTGGCACAAGATCTAAGACAATACCCTGCGCGGTTATGATTTAAGTCACTGCCCCTGCGCGGGGCTAATAATAATGGGGAATGTGCGTACGGGCACAACATCCACGAAAATACCCTGCGCGGGTATGTTTTGAGTCACCTGGCCCTGCGCGGGTTGGTGTATGGATCAGACTAGCTTGCTAAGCAGGAGCATTTGATCCTTTTTATTAGAGGCAAAAATGTTTAAACTTTTTTAAGCACTGTAACTAGACTAGCAATAATGGCAGGCGAAATATCTGGTTAGCGGATCACAATTCCTCATTTGAATAATTTCAGTACAAATAAGTTGTAATAATTCTAATTCACTACATAACACTTTAAATTCTTTTTTATTATCATTCAACTTCTTTCACTTTTCACTTTTAATCACCGCTTCATTGCAAGATCCTCAACAGAGGTTTATTTAAGTAACTAGTAACACACAAGCTAGCACAAAGTTGTTACAGCGGCAAATTTCTTTAAAATATTTAACTATATAATAAATTGTTATTTAGACGGCACTGCTAACGTTTTCGACACTTAACATCGCCTGCGGTCATTATTAATTTTATTATAGATCCGAGAATCAGATATATGAGATATATGAGGCATTTGGATTTACTTGAGGACCTTACTCGACCCAGTGTTACGCTGCCTTTTAGATCATTTTTGCTCAGGGCAGTATCCGTTATCACTATTCGCACGTTGTGATTTATACAGTTAGCACTTGATGTAATTTAAATATTAATGTTCAACTGTGAACAAAACAGGAACTAACCTAGGAAAAACCAAGGATAATAAATTAATAAAAGCAAAATTATCAATAAAAAGTGGGTAGATTAAATAGTTTAAGAATTAGCTGTTCAAAGACATGAACATAAAATATCAAAATTAAATTAAAATATCGAACGGTAACACCGTTAAAATCATTATATTATTATTTTAATAAACTAAGAAGGAACAAAGGTATATAAAATATACAAATAACTTACGAGTGCCTAGGCTAGGCTAGGCACAACCGTCCGTTGCAGAAAACAGGACGCCAATGACGAGATAGCGCGCGTGGCTCAAGCTCGCGCTCTGCCTGGGTGGATAGTGGGGAGATGTGCGAGCGAGACGGCAATATTTGGGTAGACAAAGAAGGAAGTCTAGAGCAGAAAACAAGGAAGGCCTATCTCATTTTATAAGGTTTCAAATAACGGTCAAGTTTTAATATAGCGCAAGGACTGCTGGCGACTAACGCAAGTGAGCGGAGCGTTACAAGATGACGTCACACTGGGGTCACGTGACTGCTAGTGGGCCTCGATATTTAGGGAAATTTCAAATGTCTGTAAAATCATAACTACTTGGTTTTTTTTAATGAAACAAAAACTAGTGTATTTGTATACATAATGGCTCTACTGTTACAAACTTTCAAGCGATTTTGCATACCTAGTAACATTCCTCATTGTGAAAGTCATTCACCTCGCTAATGATCGGTTATAGAAATTGTCATTTTCGAGCGCGCAATGTATTGTGAACACCGCGATTTAAACGCGCGATAACGTTGTGCCTACGTAGTATGTCGCTGACTGCAGGCGAACATCGCCATAAGACACCGTTTCTAGTTTTATTTACATTGCTACTTTTAGTGAAAGTAATGAATTAATAACTTAATTATTTTAAATCTCTTTGGGTTAGGTAAGAATAACGATTATGAACAGTCTAAAGTAAAAAAAAAGCAAAAAAAAATATTTAAATTTGGGAAAACCGACGAAAAATTCCAACATGGGGGGGAGAATCATGTCCTGGACCCATGGTATCCGTTTGTGCGGCGATGTCCCTTACACGCTGTATTTAAAAAAAAAAATATAATTTTGAAAATAATGGTAAAAGAAACTAAGAGTAAAAATAAACTATTACTAGTATGTATTAAGCTCAAAACATGGCCTTTAATTTGCTCTAAAACATACAATACAATTTTTTGTCGTAACGTTTTAGTATTAAGAAAAAAAATTACAAGAAATCTTCCGCTTAATTATATTAGTATTAGTATAGATTCTATTTTTATATTTATTTAATAGTTATTTATATCCTTTGTGTCCTATTAAAAGCATATTCAATTAAATGTTCAGTCTTAGGTATTCTGTCAGCCTGTATAATATTGCACTGACTACGGAACCCTACACAGCGCGAGTGTCGTCAAGAACTTGGACGGTTTTTACTCAACTAAATCTACCAATTTTTTTGTAATTATTTTTTACCATGCCACCCTATCTACTGAAGTGAAAATCACGTTTGATCTGTCACAAAAGCCATCGTCTGTCATGTCACCAACAGTTTGTCACTGAATGCCCGTACAAAATAAAAAATATTAGGCAGTACTCGCTGCCATGCAAAAAATCAAGACTTTCAGGTAATTACTATCAATTTTAGAAAAATCCTAAGTAATTATAATAATTAAAAAGTATTTCAACGATTCTGCATTCTCATTATAACCTTAATCTTGTGTGAAATTTCTCGACAAATTTCTTTCAACACAATGAAAAATATTTGTATCTAGAACTTGTTTTTTTGTATCGTGGTCAACATTTTTTTATTTACTCTAGGTAATTACGTTTAAATACTTTTTATTTGCGTTGATTTGGTTTGAGGAAAAGGTATACTTGTACCTACTGTAATACGTTTGTTTTTGGAATGTGGCGTGTTACTTTATCCTATAAAAAGGCCCTTTGTGTTTTGGAATAAAATGCCGTTTTGAATTCGAACAATAAACAAAACTCTGTTTTATAACAATTCAAACATTTAGTATTTGTTTATCATGAAATGATACAATTAAATACCTATAATAATTATATATTATGAATGTAATATGCTTATCTCTTCAGAATAATAAAAGAAAATGCTCTATGGTTTTCCTAATCATAAATAATTTACTGCCAGTTACTGCAGTAAACATCCTTGAACTGTGACCTCAATTACTTTCTTTTAAATCGGCTGTGTTTCTAAATATTATCCAACTAATAAGAGAGGGGCAACAACTACCTTCTATTATTAAAATCTATTTTGAAGTGTGTAAAATAAGACGTTTTTTGCGTGATGAAATGTAGTAAACAGATTATTGAATTTGCAATAATAAAGTAGGTAACTACCTTATACAAATGTTTATTTAAGAGCTATATGTACCTTTGACCAACACTTTACATCCAAAGATGGCAGGGCAGGTTGGTAATGTTTTAGGACCAAATCCCACCCTGCAGGTCTAATGGTGCCGATTCTGTTGTAAATCCCACTAAACTAATTTTAGTCACATCACATCTGTTTCTTACAAACATTATTGAAAAAGGATAGAACATATTTAAAGCTGTCAAATTAGTCTTCGCCGTCTCCATTTGCGTTTAGACGTAACCACGATAGATGGCAACTAAATTTATATTGAAAATAGGCATTGACAGGACTAAATTTCTTACATCCTTTTCTAATTTTCTTTTTTAAGAGACATAGTGAGACTAAAATTAGTTTAGTTGTAAACAACAGAATCAGCACCACTGTATACCTTTGATGGCCATCATAATGAACTTCATTAATGTTTTTTATCCAATAACGCAGTATGATGAACAACACCACTGGTCTTCTAACATTAAAATTACACTACTCCTATTACCACCAAAGATGTGTGGGACAGGCATTTGTGTGAAAGTACGTGTCTGTCATGACTCTGTGATTATCTAAATAACCCTATGTTAACGGGCCAGTTGGCGCAGTTGGTTAAGATTCCACCTATGGCACCACAGGTTGTGGGTTCGACTCCCACACAAGACATGCATTTGTGTGCATGAACATGTCTGTATGTCCTGAGTCTGGGTGTAATTATGTATATTAAGTATGTATTTACAAACAAAAAGTAGTATATGTATTATATCAGTTATCTGGTATCCATAGTACAAGCTCTGCTTAGTTTGGGATCAGATGACCGTGTGTGAAAAATGTCACAGGATATTTATTTGAATTGTGTAATAGTTTGTTGTATGAGTATTATTAGGTATTATTATTTTATATACATGCCTCTGCCAATCTGGTAAATAAGGAAAATCCTTCTACTATTAATATTAATAAATTCATATTATATTAATAGTACTTTTTCCATTTATATTTATTAAGTTTAGATGTTTGTTTTGTGTTTATTCTTAAGAGGAAATGCTGGTGGCGTTTTTGTTCCATACAAACATAATCCGTTTCGCTACCGTCACATGGGAGTAAGGTGAAAAATGTATTCACTGTTCATTGCTTTTTTGTTATGCAATAGTTCTTGTAGTATTGAAATGGCCAAGCCACATTTATGAAGTTAGGGCTTGTAGAGTAAGTGCATGTAGAGTTATAAGCTTGGCTCTACATGAGATCTGATAACTTTTTGACAGTACGAGCCATATGTCTTGGCGGCAACATTTTACATAAAAATGTTTTTGGTGGGATTTCATTTCTTTTTGTAAGTTGTTTTTTTTTTTGAAATTTCCTTGTTTTATAATTTTTTTGTTGTTTGTGTACTAATACAAGCTTACACACCAAATTTCAGCTTTCTAGGACTTCAGGAAGTACCCTATGAGTTTTGATGATCATCAGTGAGTCAGTGATGAAAACGGGGTTTTTTAGATATCAATAAAATCTAAAGTATAAGAGCTATATTATTGAAACTTAATATGTCTAATAAGTTTACTATTGACATCATGTTCTGAGAATTTTGTTTATCTGGTATAATCCAAACCCAAGTTATGAGGGTTCAAAAAAACGACGAAGCGCTTGGAGAAAAGGTAGGTAGTGCCCTTTCGCTTCGCTTGGCTGTCTTGGCGGGGGGCACTTCCGTGCCCCCAGATCATTGCGCTGTGAACTAGCTACACAGTTACCATTTTAGTGTAACAAGTCGGCGATAAAAATAAGTACGCGAGTGGAGCCATGGGTATAGGCTAGTTTAATTAAAATCAAGTAAATATTAACATTGTTTATTTAGGTCGGTCGAGAACGCGAGACTCGAGACTCCCCGGGTCCCGAGAACACCCGTCTAGGGTGGGCGGACTTGCCCATTATTTGTTATAGATTATAAAAATTGTTTTATCAATCGCCAAAAGTAAACATTTAACTCATTCGATACGTTTATGGCACATTTTCATGTGTATACTAACAAACATGTGTATACATGAGGTAAAATTGAATTGAAATTGATCACGTCGCTGTGCGATTGTTGCGAACAGATTTTGTAAAAATCAATAATACGTGCTCTAGAAACGAATCACTAATCATACAACGCCATCTATTATTGAAAACCTTAACCTTGTCTTTTCTTCTGTTACAGATCTTGAAATGCGGTGATATTCACATCAAAAATCCAGAACACTAAAATCAATCAAAAATTGACAAACCTATTTTGGGCACTTAAATTTTTTTCACATTCATAAACCTTTCGGTATTCGGATGTACGGGCAAAAAAATTAAGTCATCTCATAAACTGCGCTTTATACGCTCCGTAATAAGGGCTAAGGCGAGATTTTCATATCTTGGCATCGCTAAGACTTTTCTATATTCATAAGAATCAGTGTAAAGATTTTATTTTACATATACATTTATTTTTTACCGCCAAAATGGTTGATAAAGTTGACGATATAACTAAAACCATATCCGATCTGACTATACTGTCATTTCGTAAGGTCGACGAGGTGAAAAGACTTGCGAAGCACTTTCGCAATGTCATAAACCATCCGTTGACTGAAGAGAATCAAGCTATACATAGATACTTAAAAAACTTGGACGAAACGCACAAAAAGGTTTTTCTACAAAAGCGAGAGTGCGTTGAGGTCGAGTATATCTTTACGACTGAAAAGAAGAGTAATTTGCAGCGTCAGCGCTTTAATAGTCTTCCAGTTAGCGAAGTTCCAGAGTTACTAAAAGCGGAACTTCTTACTGCTGATAATGCAAAGCAAGTTCACATTTGTACGGATTGCAACGTCGAAATCGAGTTGAACGATGAAGAACCACTGATGGAATCACTCCAGAAGCACTTCAACTTGGACGTCCATCTTCCGAAGTTGAAAAGGGAAAGCATAGATGTTTCCGAACCGGTTATCTTGCCAAATATGTCTCGAAGATTGTCGGCTATGTCATGCGGTGAAACTCCATCTCAAACTATAGAGCATGTTATGCAATTCGTGAAGTCTGTGGAAAGATTAGATCGCAGTTTCTCCGGTAAACTCAGCACGGCTTTAATGAAGAACCTGCCAGATAAGTCCGAAGCTAGTGTTGGCGCTGCCATGAAGTTTTACCAGGAAGCGTACGATAAGTTGTGCATGGAAGTGTCCGGTATCGACTTTAGCACCCAAACCAGCTCTGTCGCGCCCATAATAATGAGTATTAGAGACAATGTGTACCAAAATTTTGCAGCAGATGCAAATAAGAACATTGATAATGACGAAAACGATCAAACGCCTGAAAAACCAAAGAATCAGTCGAAGAAATACCGTTATTATGGACCGATTGAGAGACTTATACTGAAGCTGCTTGTAAATCATAAACTGTTGACGCTAGTAGATGACCGTACGGGGAAATTGGCCTTCTTCTGCGCCGCCTGCGAGTATTACACTCTACGTTTCCACTACGATAGTGTCTTGAATCATGTATTTAGTGAAAGCCACGTCCACAATCTCTCCAGTATTCTTCAATTAGATAAGCATATTCCATTCTCGATGAATGATTCTTCCATTGATCAAATTAAAGCCATGAACGAAAAATTTCTGCTGAACCATGAAGTTTCTTGCAACAACGAAGTTTACTGTAAACTGTGCAAAACTTCCATCGAATCAATTGAGGCGTCAATTCTGCATATTTTGGACGAGAAGCATTTGGCAAAATTGTCTGATGATATGTACTTAAGAGCTAAGACTAATAGTCCTGAGGGGACGATTCCAGAAGAATGGGGGCCCAAAGACTTGAATTGGACGAAGTTCCTTGCCAGCAGCGGAAAACCGGCGAACAACCGTGACCATGTCATAATAGAAAACTTCATCAAACCGTCTGGGAAGATCGGTAACCATTGCACTTGCTGCGACATGACTTTGAAAGGTCCAAGACAGGTGTTGTTCAATCACATCCGTCAGAAGAAGCATTTGCGTAATGCAGCACCGAGAAAACTCGCTATGCTGTATAAAAACCATTGCCGGCCATCGGAATTTTACGCAAGCTTTGGCAATTTTTACATCTGCACTATTTGCCCGGATTACGTGGCTCTGCCGTCTTTCGCAGCAATCGTTGAGCACTTTGAGTGCAGCAAGCATATTGATACTATCTGCAAACTGATTCGTACGGCGCTCTATCCCGAAATTGACGAGGATTTATTGACTTTGAACAAAATAACTACAAAACCAGCGATCAAATGCGAATTCTGTGATGTTACCTTCCAAGATATGGGCGAGGCAATGAAACATGTTTTGTCAAGCGTTGACCATGAAACCGCAGTTGCTGAATCCAAGATAAATAATAACAAGGGAGATATTATAAGCGTGTATATGAAAGGGAACTTTATCTTGCACAGCGAAGGAGTGACTTTCAATTGCACGACTTGCAAAGGAGTGTTCAATTCTATTCGATCTCTTCTTATGCATTTGATTTACGCTGAGCATTATGAAAATAAACCGTCGACTGAAAGCGTTTTCCGTTTTTATTTGGAACTGAAACATAATATAAATATGCTTGTGAGGAACAAATATGTCTATTATGAGTTTGGGAAGCTGAAATGTGGTGTCTGTGACGGGGATCTAGAGGAGGGTGAAAACGCCAAGAGGCATGTGGTGTCGCCGCGTCACAGAGAAAATATGGGGGCCAGTTTTGTTAATGTTAGTTTGGATGTGTCTGGTATGGAGTGAGGTGAGTTAATAACTTGTTTTTTACAGTTTTATTATATTTATGTACTAAAGTTACATTGATTAATTTACAAAATGAACAATAACCAGGTGAAATTTTCAACTGGGCGTCCTTATGAAATAATACAGACCAGGAAAAATATTTTTTTTTCTAAAATCAAAGTAATCGAAGTATTAAACACGTATAAGTTTTAGTTTTGATTCGAGACTCTTTCAGGCATTTTTCGCTATTTCTTATTAGAATTTGGTCTTCCTCACTTTAAAAATTCACATGTATAGTTTTTTTGCAATCGAACTATACTACCATATCAAGTTATAAAAAATATGAAATATTATTCAGAAACTTAATAAGAATGTAAAGAAACTGCATGTATGAAAATTCTATTTCAAAGACTTGCGATGGCCCGTGCTTCGTACATAAATTGATATCTATTACATTACTATCACAAAAAAAACTAGAACATAATAAATTCATTAATTTATTTCCATTTACATTACTCAACATTAAAGTTTATCTTCTTAAAATATAAAAAAAAAACGTAGCATAGCAACATCACAAAAAATAATCAAATGCGATGAGATAGAGAATTATAATATCAAACAAAGAATCGTTAACATCCTGCTAAAAGGATTATGTCAATTTCTTACATGGAATTCAAAATTGAAAACAAGAGTAATCTCTCTTGTCAATCCTTTATTGCCATCGAACAAAAGTGATTTAATAATGTCTATAATAAAAAAGTTTCATGCCTGAGCAACCCGAATACATCTAAATAACATAAATTCAAGGGCGGATCCAGCTTTCAGGTCAGGGGGGGTCACACACTTATATTCAGCTTGGATGGGTTTCAAAATACACAATAGTATACCCGCACGAAAATAGAGTACCTACATTTGTGCAAAATCGGTCCATTATTTCTAGTGATTACGAAATTTTTTTTAGTCTAAAGTTTTTTTTTTATCGTATCACATTTATGTGACCCGCACCATCATCGATTCAAATTCTGAGTCTATGCTATTTGAATACCTACCTAGAGACGAGCCAGTTCTGACAGGGCCATCTAAGAACCTTTTATCGCTATAATCTGATACACGACGACAAAATTTGACAAATAATAGTGAAACATTTTGTGAACTAGAAACCACCTGCACTAGGTGGTCTCTAGTTCTAGAGATTCAAAAGTGACCCTGACAGGAAGAGCCTGTCATGGTAACAAAAATCCTTGAGGCCAAGGGGGGGTCATGACCCTCATGACCCACCTTGGATCCGCCCTTGCATAAATTTCACCATTATGCTTCCGATCTACCATTGATACCTATCTAAATAAAACCTAGACAAAATCTATAGAATGTTAGATACAGTAATATAATTGTATATACATCAAGGTTTTTTCAGTGCTGGAAATGTTTTAATACACATTTATGATAATTTTTCTTGTCTACAAGCAATGTAGGTATGCAATATTCAACACAGGTGGCTAGTCACTCTTTATTCTTGAATTTCAAAATGGTATTATGCCTTATACAATGTCATTTGAATAATAAATATAAGCTCTTTATATTATAACAATACATCCACGGAAATCTTGTTTGTAATCTGATGATTACGTACGAAGAATTTCTCAGTTAGTCAGTTACTGTTCCTACTTATTTATATTGTATGCTTCACTGCTGAAACTGGCTGAGTTTGTGTGCAGCACTGGCTGAGGTGTGCATTATGACTTATCAAATAAATGTCGTCGTTTAGATTTTTGTCTCGTTTCTATACTTTCTGTTGTAAGAACTCCGCCTGCTAGTTGAAACTATCGTACAACTAGCGACATCTATATTTGTGTCCCTGTCAACCTTTATTCAAGTTATGAAAACAGTTAACAGATGGCGTTGTAACAAATTTATCTCTTTGTTCACAGGTTATGCCTGCAGTAATTTAATTATTTTTACACATGGACGCCATATTAATGAAGTTTAAATGACGAAGCGTTTGAAATATTCCTTTTTGTTATATATCAATTTTATTATTAAATAAAAGTGGAAATCATCACCTGATCTAACGATGAATCGTTTTACAATGAAATTTTAATAAATTAAATAATTTTTTAATTGGTTTTTATTATTTATGTTCTACTTACTTTTTACCCTGGGAACACGGGTAAAACCGGGGGACATCTAATCACCAATAAGGCATATACTATCGCTCGCGGTAGAAAAAACATACAATTAAATCAATTGTTATAAGTAGGACGTGCGTCCCTCGCGAGACCTTTCACCTTCGACAAAAATGCTTTCGTATGTCTGTCCAGATGTCCGTGGATTGTCCGAAGGATGTCCGGTTGTTTTTCTCTACATGTCGCAGTTCTCAACCGATTCTCGTGTAACATTTTGAGCAGTCGGCACCGTGTAGATGATTATGATGTATAAGTATAGTTGAGCTTCATTAGGCACAGATAACTTATTTTAAGGCCGATAGTCACGAACTGATAGTGTTAAAACGCTCGCAAAATTTACCCTCAAATACCGACCAAAGACCGATATCACTCGCAACAGTAGTGGCAAAGGTAACGGATTGTCTGATTGATACATGATACAGATTTAAGTGATGCATTTTGGATTTAGCCATTTAAGCCAGAATTGTCAACCGAAAGTGCTAAACTCTGCCTAAAGCATGTCCCTCAACATCGAAGAGCATCGGGATCATTTGTGTTGACATTTCTAGCGACGTTCTGGGGCCCAATTCTCGCTCTTTTGGCATTAATGTCGCATAGACATTTAACAAAAAAAATTAGCGGATATCTTAAAAATTACAGTAGTACCCAACTGATATGGCTTACCGATGTACCTGCGCAGAATATACATTTTCAAAGCGCGGGAAATGCTATTGGTCGGCAGCTGCCGCCATGTTAGCGCGCGCCGTGCGAAGGGGCATGACTTGCGAGTGAGACGGAACTAACAGCTGCAGTGTATTATGAACCTTATAGTAGTGATCTAAGGTTGATTGTAAGTTTTAAGCATTCTTTCGTTAATCTTCGGGGCCATACTTTCTTTTCTGTGCGAACGAAGATTCACGACGCGCCATATCAGTTGGGTACTACTGTACTATTCTCTTTCTACGTAAAAATTCTATACGTTTTGACAGAAGTCCGCCATGTTTTTCGCCAAATGTCTATTCGACATCAATGTCGAAATCGCGAGAATTGGGAGGCTGTACCAGAGTCGCTGGAAGACAAGGTAAAGCTGGCATCCGAAAAGCTCGGTGTACCAGTCGTTTTGGCTAATGCACAATATGAAGCGCTCGTGGTGTAACATGATTAGCCATTCTTAAAAGATCGGCAATGTTAAGCTACCGCCGATGTGGCCGGTACCTTGATGGGTGACCGCCTAGTGCTATTTCAAATCGAGCGTTACAGTATTTCGGAAGGTAAAACTGTTGGTTATCACTTAATTGTGATAGTATTTAGGCACCCCCAAACGGTTTTAAAAACTCCAACAGTTTTGTCTAATTATTGAAACTTTTGGTAGGTATGTTGCATGCAAACTTTCAATTAAACTACTAGAAATATAAGCCAAATCTAATTTCAAACAGAATTTTCGCTTTTCTACATTTTGATAGGTCCCACTTTATTTAGCCAACTCCCGCCTTTAGATTGCACCCGGTAATCCATGCACTATGGTAGGCTAGCCTAACCACATGCGTCATACTTTTGAAGAGGTGCTGTACCTCTACCATGAGTTTTCTACGCTACAGTAATCTACACATGCTAGCGACTACGGTGAAAATTTTGTACGACGAGCACCGCCTCTAGTGGACACTTTTGGAAACATTTCATACAAAATGTTTCACCGTAGTCACTAGCGACTGTAGGTTACGTCGGCGTAGAAAACTCATGGTAGACGTACTGTTGAACCAGTTGGGGGCAAATTGCGAAAAGGATGAAGTGTAGGTACAGTCAAGAGCACATGAAGTACACTTGTTTGTAGTGCGAATCTTACTACACTGTTTTCAGGATTAGAAGATATCGGTGACAGTTCACTTTTGACAATTATAGTCATGCGCCTTAACGATATCCAATCGATTTTATTGTTGTATCGAGAAAGTTAATAAAGAAAGTCTAATCGATTTTCATTTTAGTGCTTTTATTTTCCAAATTATATTTCCTTATCACTGTCTTACTGCTTAATACCGCCTCGTGTGTAATTACCAACTTCGCACACATGTATCATACTGTACTATTATCGTTGTTCTTAATTTCAGATAATTATTACATTATTTAGGATTTATGAGAAATTATGTTTGTTAATTGATATTTACCGAGTAATGTAAGAATATTCGTACCGATATATCGAATTTTTTTGGTAATTAAAATTTTTTCGATATTGACAAACCTATTCAAAAATAATCGATATAACATATATCGATACTTTTTTGAATTTCCCTGTCGATCAAGCATTGTCAATCACTATAGGTAAATGTTTCGTTTCATGCAGCAAGTATTTTAAGGATATCCTATTTCTTAATTTTTAAAATTATCAAGCAATATTAATGTGCTGAAATTATTTCTTAGTTATGTATAGCGATATATATTGTATTTTTGCAATGAT
Source organism: Polyploca ridens (assembly GCA_951394255.1). Taxonomy (NCBI): domain Eukaryota; kingdom Metazoa; phylum Arthropoda; class Insecta; order Lepidoptera; family Drepanidae; genus Polyploca; species Polyploca ridens. The sequence goes on along the minus strand of OX596272.1, from coordinate 3,171,371 downwards.
ATAAAATGGAAATTAAAATATTTTTTTGTAAAATATTATATTATACTAAATTTCAAATAGCATGAGTTCGGTGACACATGGTATTTTATTAGATTTCTCAATGGATAATTTTCATTTCGATATAATAAAGGAATACTATGATAGATCGAGGTTTCATGAAATATTGTGACTACTATTTCAGAGTAATCAAATGGAATTTCACTAGATATTGGTAAAAAACCCTTGACCTTGACGACTCATCCTATGTGAAATAGAATATAGTTACTCGCAAGTAGTATGAGTGAACCGGAAAATCTAATTTTTCTAATCCTGAAAACAGTATAACTCTAACTATACGGTGATTGTTATAAGAACGCAACGGTACAAAAGACTATATCACACGATACAGACTATAAAAACCTGTCCTCTTGGCCGCCCCTTGTCGACGCCCATGGTGAGGGCTGGTCTGCTTGAGTTTGTCTTTTGTAGTACGGTATTCTACTATATATATTGCGTAGTTTTGCCGCAGGGGCACGCAATTATTGGCAGTGTAGAATATTAAGATAAAAATCAGCATCACAAAAAATAATCAAATGCGATGCGATGCGATAGAGAAATTATATCAAACAAAGAATTGATAACATTCTGCTAATAGAATAGAATAGAATGGAATAATTGTTTATTTGTAGCATAAATACACTTATTTGGATACACATTAAAAATAATATTAAGGATATACAGGGTGTTGTTTTGGTCGGCGACAAGCGACCCAGGAGCGGTAGTACAAAAAATATATTCCCCAAAAATGGACTTAATTCCATTAAATACTGTAAATGCGTTGAGAAATACCTTATTCAATTTGAAATAAAATTACCGCAAAGTATGGTTACTCGGCACGTGCACAGACTAGAACTAGGCGCAAGCCGCCATCGGCCCACCCCTTTACTCCCTCGCACTCCCGTTGAGTATTATGTCTACACTTTAGCTTATTACATGATTTTCAAAAATTTTATTTTTATTATTAAAAAAAATAAAGTATTTTTTTTATATTTTTTTTAGCACCAGTATCATTTGTATTATCGACCCTGAATCGCTCGTCGCTGACCAAAACAACGACCTGTATATAATATATAGGATATATAATAGGATATTTATTTTAATGAAAATTTCATACATCTACATGGAATTCAAAATTGAAAACAAGAGTCTCTTGTCTATCCTTTATTGCCATCGAATATAAGAATAAAAATTTTATTGCCGGCTCTAATGTTATCGTTATTTATGACGTAATTTTAACCATTGTTAAAATGATGAAACAAATATTTCGCGGAACCAGAGATTTGACGGCGGTTGACGTTTGGTTATCGTTATAGTTACTTGGTGCAACCGACCCTTAGTAAAGAATCCTTCCGAAACGGTATTGAAGTTTAATTATTCATAAGTGTAGCGCAGATGGTCCCAGACGCCTCGTAAGGGGTTGCCTGGTATAGTGTATAGTGTGCCGTCTTTTATGACCGAGAGGTTGGTAGAGGTGGCCACTATAGAAAATCTCAGTAGTTAAAAGGGGGGTATGTATTCATAAGTGCCTGCGAAGGTTCTCTAAGCAGCTTTGGCGAGATACTAGAAAACGCTGTTGACACAACTCATAACATAACGTATATACGTTCTTATTACTACTCATAGGGGATGCTCGGTCGTCAATCTTGTTTGATCCGACGAAATCGACTGGACCTCGAGGCAGAGTTAAATTGCGTTCGCAACTAGATACAAAACGATGATCGGACTATCGTGTTTCATTTTTAGAGAACATACGGAGAACATAGACCTTCAGATATGTAGCCACATCTATGAACCATCTATCAGTAACACTAAGATAGTTCACACACTGAAAGATAGATGGCGTGGCGCCACATTATCCTACATCCTGCATCGCGCTTAAGAAGTTTTCTCGAGAATCTCCATATATACAAGTGTCCGACATATACAGTTGGACCGCGGTCCCCAGGCACGATGACCCTGGCGGAAGATCTTCCCTTTTAAATGGAGGTGTCATCCACCTTGCACCTCCATAGATACTTTAAAGTCCTGCCTCGGAGTAGTTGCTCGCTATATTACAAGAATATACAATGTGGATAGAAAGGAGGTAAAACCAAAAATAAAATAAAGCGCACACTTGTAACTTTATAAGTTTTCTTACAATACATAGAATATATATACATAGTAGTTTGATTTATACATAGTGTTGTATATCAATTAAACTAATATTAGTCGATTTATTATCCTTGAGTCAGTCCTGGCGGTAAATTATTAAGTGGTATCAACTCGGGCGTGCTCCGGCTGTCGCAGGTGCAGAAGCAGTTTTTGTTGCCGTTTACTTCTGGTAATATCACAAAATTGACATTTACGCTCGCTTTCAAAGCGTTCAATAGTTCTGGAAAATAAAAATAAAAGTTTATTCGCAGGTATATTGAAGCCAAACATGAGATAAACCATGAAGTATGTATGTAGTACGTCATCGTTAGTAAACGATCAACCTTTGTATGGGATTTACATAAGAGATTATTAAAAATCACGTGGTATCTTGCAGGCAGGTCGGTTAACGAAAGCTGGCACGTTACAAGTAGGTACTTAGTTACTAACACATATGCAATTTCATTATACAGTGGTGCTGATTCTGTTGTTTACAACTAAACTTATTTTAGTCTCACTATATATCTTTCTAACAAAGAACATAAGAAAAGGATGTAAGAAATTGAGTTCTGTCAAATTAGTCCAATGCTTGTTTTCAATATAAAATTCGCCATCTTTTTTTTTTATACCACTTAGGTGGCAAACAAGCATACGGCCTGCCTGATGGTAAGCAATTACCGTAGCCTATGGACGCTTGCAACACCAGGGGTATCACTCGCGCGTTGCCGACCCTGAAGAAACCTCTTCACACCCTTTTTGAAGAACCCCATGCTCTACTCCATTGGGAAAACCACGGCAGGGAGCTCATTCCACAGTCCGAGCGTCCGCGGAAGAAAACTCCTTTTAGCCCGCACAGTTCGCCCTGTCGATGGACTCCCTGTCGATGGCGAGAGTTGCGATGGTGAAAGGTAGCCGTGGGCATCATGTCGAATAATTCCTTAGAACACTCTCCGTTGTACAAGCGGTAGAATACACATAACGAGGCAAAGTCTCTCCTCAGACTGAGTGGCTCTAAACCGCTTGTGAGCTCGGGATCGTCAACAATTCTGATGGCACGTCGCTGAACCGAGTCTAAAGGCCCAAGCTGGTACTCAGGAGCTCCCGCCCATAGATGACAGCAATACTCCATATGAGGCCGGACCTGCGACTTATAAAGTTGCAGCCTTTGCAATGTCCGCATAGCAATGAATGCCGTCAATAGACAGCATATCATTGATATGCAGAAGGAACAGTGTTGGGGACAGCACAGAACCTTGCGAGACGCCGGCATTTATGTCCATGCTATCGGAGTAGCTACCATCAACGACGGCTCTTATGCATCTGCTGGACAAAAAGCTGGCGACCCATTTGCATAATCCCTCGGGAAGCCCGTATGCTGGTAACTTCGTGAGAAGACCCCTGTGCCAGACCCGATCGAACGCCTTCGCCACATCTAGGCTCACTGCCAAAGCCTCACCTTGACTCTCGATGTAGTGACCAACGGTGCGTGAGATACACAAGGAGGTCACCAGCTGAGCGACTATGGCGGAAGCCATATTGTCGGTCGCTCAACAACTCGTGATCGTCCAGGTATCTCAAAAGCTGCGTGTTGATCACACGCTCCATGACTTTGGAGAGAAGGGAGGTGATAGCGATAGGCCTGTAATTCGTCGGGTCTGATCTGTCGCCCTTTTTGGGCACTAGGTGCACGTGGGCAGTCTTCCACGAAGACGGTACTTCCTGTTTGGTGTAGGAAAGTGCGAAAAGACGCGTTAATACTGGACACAATTCAGGAGCACACTGCTTCAGCACCACTGCCGGTATGCCGTCTGGCCCACTCGACTTATGGATGTCCAGAAAAAGTAATTCCCGTCGGACCTCACGTTGGGTTATGCTTATCTCCGGCATGGAGCTGGCACACTGCGGAATGGTAGGCGGTGTGGCGCCCCCATCATCCAAAGTCGAGTTCGAGGCAAAGAGAGAGCCTAAAACATCAGCTTTCTCCTTAGCACTATGGGCCAAGTTTCCGTCCGGCTTACGTAGTGGTGGCAAGGTCGACTGGCAAAAGTTTCCCCCAGCAGCTTTGGCAAGAGACCAAAAAGCACGACTTCCAGAGGGAAGGCTAGTCAGCCTCTCACCAAACCTGCCGACGAAATCGAACTTAGCCCTGGCAATCATTCGCTTACTGGATCTCGAGGCAGCGTTAAAGGGGTTAGAACCTTTGTGGCATAGCTAGCCGCCGCCATTTTAGTTTTTTTTCAATGTCGCGGCGCACGATGTAACTGGTATATATGGGTAGAGGACACTTATACAAACAAAAAATGTTAATCAATATGGTGGCCTAAAGTGTCACGTTTCCGAGATATTTGGAGGTAAAGATCGCCATATGAGAATTACGACAATCATTAAAAATGAACTTATTACGTGTTTATATGCATTCGATTGTATTCAAATAATAGTTCCCAGGTTGATTTATCAATTTTTTAGTAGAGAGTTAAACTAGGAGCACAAAAAACAATATTTTTAATTACCTACTAAACAGCATCGTAATATTCGCCATGAACCACAATGTTGTCAAAGTAGCTCGGATCGTGACTTGTTTTCCATCTTGTCATTATTATACAAACAAAAATGACAATACTTGTGTTAAAATCTCATGTTACCAAGTTAATTGGAACTAAAGATCGCTAAGTAATGCTCCCTGGGCGCCAAAATTGCAATAGCGACGTAATAGTACATTATGATACATGTGTGCAAAGTTGGTTATTAATACTCGAGGCGTATTAAGCGCGTGAGCCATAGGCGAAAGCAATAAGTGAGCCGAGAGTGTAATAATCAATGCACACGCGTGTCGTACGACGTTTTTCAACACATTTGCGAGGAAAAAAACAGACATGCATTTTTTTAAGTAGATTTTTTGATAATAATCAAATCAACACAATGAGAACGTTTACAAATATGGCACGCAAGGTTTTTTTTTGACAGCGGTGAGCTGTCAAACTATTTTACCCGTTTAAATTAAGAATGCTTGGTCTACACATATCACTTGCAGTGAGGGAGGTACAAACTTATCATAATCGAGATAATCTTCATAAAACTGTGCGGTAATGTAAAGTAAAAAGCACAAATGGGTAATAAGCTGCATTAAGATACTAAAAGCGGTGCAATAAATGTTATTTTACGAGCGAGTGTGTTGAAAATAAATAAAAAAAACCCGGTCCCGCGGCCGGCCCGACCCGACCTAATAAAACTTCTACCTAAATGAAAGTCCCGTCTTCATCAAAGACTGCTCACGTGCACACAATGCCCAAAAAGGGCGATAGATCAGACCCGATGAATTACAAGCCTATTGCCATCACCTCCCATTCTCTCCAATGTCATGGAGCGAGTGATCAACACGCAGCTCTTGAGATACCTAGAGGATCACGATTTGTTGAGTGACCGACAATATGGCTTCCACCATAGCACCTTGACTCTCGATGGCGAGTGACCACTCGGCTGGTGACCTTCTAGTGTATCTCTATGTGATGTGTCTATGTATACACTAGAAGGTCACCAGCCGAGTGGTCACTCGCCATCGAGAGTCAAGGTGGCGAAGGCGTTCGATCGGGTCTGGCACTGGGGTCTCCTAGCGAAGTTACCAGCATATGGGTTTCCCGAGGGACTATGCAAATGGGTCGCCAATTTTTTGTCCAGTAGATGCAAACGAGCTGAGAGACAAATGCTGGCGTCCCGCAAGGGTCTGTATTGTCCCAAACACTGTTCCTGCTGCATATCAATGAAATGCTGTCTATTGACGGCATTCATTGTACAGAGGACGCTCATTGAAAATATCGAGAGCACAGTAACTAGTGTCTCCGATTATAGTCGACTAAACCTAGTCCATTTCAACCCCACTAAGACACAAGTCGTTCACCGCTAAGAAAACCCCATTTGCTGTGACTTCACAATTCACTACACTACAATTCAGAACACGAACATCAGTGAAAGCATCGGGATCCTCGGCATCGACATTTCTAACGACGTCAATAGGCCGTCTAGAAGACAAGGTTAAGCTAGCTTCCAAAAAACTGGAAGTGCTCAACAGAGCGACGCAGTACTTAACATCGGGGCAAAGGCTGCAACGTTACAAGTCGCAAGTCCGGCCTTATATGGAGTACTGCTCTTTCCTGGATACCAGTTTGGGCCTTTAGACTCGGTTCAGCGACGTGCTATTAGAATTGTCGACGGTCCTTAGCTCACAAGCGACTTAGGGCCCCTCAATCTGAGGACAGATTTTGCCTCCTTATGTGTGTTCTACCGCTTGTACAACGGACAGTGTTCTGTAGAATTGTTTAACCTGATGCCCACGGCTACCTTCTACCATCGCAAGTCTCGCCATAGACGGGGAGTCCATCCTCACACATTGGAACCAAAATAGTTTCGAAATATGCAAAGGAACTTTCTTCCGCGGACGCTTAGACTATGGAATGAGCTCCCGCCGTGGTTTTCTCAACGGAGCCTGGGGCTCCTTAAAAAAGGTGTGAAGATATTTCTGTAGGGTCGGCAACGCCAGAGTGATACCCCTGGTGTTGCAAGCGTCCATAGGCTACGGTAAGCGCTTACCGCTTAGGCGTGCCGTATATATTTTTGTTTGCTACCTAAGTAGTTTAAAAAAATCCTTTTATTCAAAGGTTTGAGGTCACGGCTTGTTTCTATTATGTGTATTATTTTATTTTTAAAACCGTGATGCAATAATAAGTTGACCATAGTTTATTGCTTAAAAACAATAACATAAATTGTACTTAATCAACTTTAAACTATTGTCATTCTTCTCATATTATTTATACATCGATATTCCAAAATCTCGGTAACATTATATTTTAAGACAAGTATTGTCATTTTTGGAAAACAAGTTAACCACTACGATCCGAGCAACTTGACAACATTGTCTTTCATTGCAAATATAGCGATGCGGTTTAGTAGGTAACCAATTAATGAATATTGTTTTTTCGTGCTATTTGTTGTGCTATATTCTAATAAAAAGTTAAATCAACCTGGGAACTATTATTTGAATACAATCTAATGCATATAAACACGTATTAAGTTCATTTTTAATGATTGTCGTTATTCTCATATGGCGATCTTTACCTCCAAATATCTCGGAAACGTGACACTTTAGGTCACCATATTGCTTAACATTTTTTGTTTGTATAAGTGACCTCTACCCAAATATACCACTTACACCGTGCGCCGCCACATTGAAAAAAAAACAAAATGGCGGCGGGTGGCTATGCCAGCTCCCATACAAAAAAGTTCGTACCCCTTTGCGTTTCGCATCTGAGATGTTAGTATCCTGATTAGTTCGGGCCGTGGTCCAAGCCTCATACAAAGTCTATCGCGGTCACGTCTAAATATCCGCAAATGAAGATGGCAAAGAAAAAATTTGACAGCTTTAAATATGTTCTATCCTTTTTCAATAATGTTTGTAAGAAAGATATGTGATGTGACTAAAATTTGTTTAATGCTATTTACAACAGAATCGGCACCATTGTGTTTTAAATTACATTATTGCTACTAATCAGTTAGTCAATTCTAATTGACGACTGCAAAAAAGGACCACTCAATGTTTACGAGCAGTAGCAATAGCGAAACAATGGTGCCGATTCTGTTGTAAATCGCACTAAACTAATTTTAGTCACATCTCATCTCTTTCTTACTAACATGATTGAAAAAGGATAGAACATATTTTAAGTTGTCAAATTAATCTTTGCCGTCTTATTTTGCGTGTATTTAGGCGTGACCGCGATAGATGGCGACTAAATTTATATTGAAAACAAGCATTGGACTAATTTGACAGGACTAAATTTCTTACATCCTTTTCTAATGTTCTTTGTTAGAAAGAAACATAGTGACATTAAAATTAGTTTAGTTGTGAACAACAGAATCTGGGCCAATAACTGTCTCCTTAACTCTTAAGCTTGACCGCGCTCGAAAGAGACGGACAGACTTTTCATAATGCGCATGCAGTGCGACGTGACGGCGCGCGCTTCACACACACTACACAAGCGACACGTGTAAATGTGTAGAACGTGCCAGCTTTAGTTAACCGCCAAATGCAAATCTATTCCGCCAATTCTTCTAGGCTTGTGTGCTTACCACCTTCGGCCGCATCATCACTTACCATGGTGAGATTGCGGTCAAACACAGGCCTATAAACAGTAAAAAAAAAATAAAAAAAAAAAAAATCCCACCACCGACAATGTGCTCTGGCTTAGTCATAAACAGTGTTTCTTTCAGGCAAAATTCTCTAGGGCTGTTAAGAGTTTTGGGGGGCGGAGTAGGGTGTGAGAGCCTTATGGGATAGCGTTAGAGGAAAAGGGATGGCGATATTCTCGAAAGTGTGTGAGTGCTGATTGAGTGCCACGTCACGTCAATAAAGGGTTTCCAGCTCTAAAATTATACCAGGTTTAAATAATTTGCCAAAATGTAGGGATATTCGTCGCGAATATACGTAAATCTGCTGTAAACGCGCGAAAGTGAGCAAGCGGCTACCTATTGCTATTGATTAAGTTCCAAACGCCCCGGGGGGGCAGTAAGGCACTGTACCTGAAAGAAACACTCGTCATAAAATTAACACACGCGCTCTGATTGGCCAAGTAAAGAACACGATGCAGTGTTTGGGCCTTACTGTTTAAAATCAGTGCAAAATCAATGACTAGTTGCGGAATGGGACTGAGGTAATTCGAGGTTCCTCGATGTTTTCAGTGGCTTTGACCTTCATAAGTGCCCTATTAAGGCTTAAATTGAATTGAGAAAGCTTAAATTGAGCTTTAACTTTGATGCTTTTATGGCACGATTACTGTTATGTAGGTTTTTCTTAACCACAGGCCACTGTGGTTAAGAAACTGACGAACTGATGTGACTGCCAAGTCAACTACATAAAAATATGCTTATATGAAGCTATACAATATTCGCTATACCGGGTGTTGTTCTGCATTTGTGCCATATTTAAGAAGGTTGATATTAACCTGGTATAGAACACCATTCAACTATAGAATCATGCTCGTTAAATAACATATTATTTTTACAGTCCTGTAAACAATAAAAATCCCCCCGTGTTTGACGATGTTTTATAAAGATTTATTAGATATAGGTCGGTGACAGCTGCGCAGCGGCCCGGTTTCTCCCATCGTCGTCAAATAGTTTACTTATCAAGACCAAGATTAAGTACCTATTTTATAATAACTAAATAAATCATTTACTATTGGTTCCATAAATATGACACGAATGCAAAACAACAGCCTGTATATATTTAAAAAAAAGTCTACTTACGATGCCTTTCATGATTGAGCGCAAGTTTACCTCCCGGCCTGCCTGGCCCAGTGGACTGCACGGCTTGTGAAGTTGGTTTGGTTTCTCCAGCATGCCCTGGTGGCTTAGGAGCTTCTGTATTCCATTCTTTTTTCGTTATTTCAGTTTGAGTTACCGTTTCTGATTTAGTTGTTTCATTGGATTTTATGTCTTCCTTGGGTTGATCTCGTTTTGATTCTTCACCGAGATTGTCAGGTTTGTCTTTCGTTGCTTCACTTTTTTCAGGTTGCTCTGTAGCTTGAGGTTGCTCAGATTTGTTTTTATGGCCTTTATCAAGTTGCTGTGGTTCTGTAGGCTGACTTAGTTTATTTCTATCGCTTTTATCAGGTTGCTCTGATTCTTTAAGTTTAGTTTCATCGATTTTATCAGGTTGTTCTGGTTCTTTAAGATTTTCTACATTTCTTGGTATATCTGTGTGATCTTCTGGTTCGTTTGGTTTTTCAGAGCTTTGATCCAGTTTATCTAGTTGGTGTTCATCATTAGGTTTAAGTTGTTCTTGTTCTTTAGTTTGATTAGGCCCTTGAGGATGATCAGGTTTAGCCTCTGTTATAACTAAAACTGTTGTTGGTAAATCTGTTTTTTGACTACTTATAGTTGATTCTTGTTCCTTAGGTTTCTCGGGTTGGTCTGTGCGATCTTTTGATTTATCATCGTGTTCTGGTTTCTCGGGATCATTTAATTGTTCAGATTCATGAGATTGGTCGATTATAACAAAGTTTTCTTGATTAGTATGTTCTACACTAGTATATTCTTCACTACTATGTTCTTTTGAATGTTCTTCGAAATGCTGAATTTGTTCGTTGGTCTGATCTGGTTTATCTTTGCGTTCTGGTTTTTTAGAATCATTCGAGTGTTTTTGATCTGGTTCTAGAGTAGTTTCTGGTGTTGGAGTAGTTTCTGGTTTTGAAGTGGTTTCTGGTATTGGAGTAGTTTCTGGCTGTGGAGTGGTTTCAAGTTTTGGAGTGGTTTCAGGTTTTGGGGTGGTTTCAGGTTTTGGAGTGGTCTCCGGTTTTGGAGTGGTTTCTGGTTTTGGAGTGGTTTCTGGTTTTGGAGTGGTTTCTGGTTTTGGAGTGGTTTCTGGTATTGGAGTAGTTTCTGGCTGTGGAGTGGTTTCAGGTTTTGGAGTTGTCTCCGATTTTGGAGTAGTTTCTGGTTGTGGAGTAGTTTCTGGTTGTGGAGTAGTTTCTGGTATTAGAGGCGTTTCTGGCTGCGGAGATGTTTCTTGTTGTCGTGTATTTTCTGGATGTTTGGGTAGTAATTGATCGTTAGTCGTACTTTCTGATTTCTTCTGTGATTCTATTATTATATCCGTGGTTTCACTCGTTGAATGTTGAGTTTCTATTGTTTCTGGATAATTTTGTATCACTATAGGTTTTTGTGTATGTGTGGCTTCTGGTTGTCGAGAAGTTTCTGACACTGGATTACTTTCAGACTGTGGAGAAGTCTCTGTTTGTGAGATTGTTTCTGGATGTGAAGTTATATTTTCTTGTTGCGGAGTAGTTCCTTCTGATTCTTTGGTTATGTTATTTGTAGATATTTCTGTGTGCGAAGCTGGCTCATTACTGGAAGACGTTGTTTCTGGCTTTAAAGGAATAATTACTAGTATGGTAGATGTTTCTGGTTTCGGATTAGTTTCCAGCATATTAGTTTCTTCTTTAGGATGTTCGCGTTTTGTCTGATCTTCTTTTTTAGTTACTGATTTTTCAGAAGTATCCGTCATACTTTCGGATGTTCCCTTAGTTTCTGAAGTTTCAGTGCTAGATTTTGTTTCTTTATTTAATTCTATTACTTCTGGTTGTTGAGACTTATCAGGCTGTGGCACAGTTTCCAATAAAGGAGAAGTTTCAAGCTTATCAGTTTGAGTTTTATTTGTTGAACTTATTTTTTGTGTTTCTGAATTAGTTTCAAATGTTGCTTTACTTATTTGTGTATGCTTATTTTCAGTTTCCAGTCTTTCAGAATCATCTAATTTCTCAGAAGTACTTGAAGTTTCACTGGTTTCTGATGTTTTGCTTTCAGTTGTCGAGTGCGACTGTACTGTTTCTTCTGTGAGCTTATTTTTAGATTCCAGTTTTTTAGAACCATCTGACTTCTCAGAAGTGCTTGAAGTTTCACTGGTTTCTGATTTTGTTATTTCTGATGTTTTGCTTTCAGTTGTCGAGTGCGACTGTACTGTTTCTTCAGTGAGCATATTAATAGATTCCAGTTTTTTAGAACCATCTGACTTCTCAGAAGTGCTTGAAGTTTCACTGGTTTCAGATTTTGTTATTTCTGAAGTTTCGCTTTTACTTGTGTGCGACTGTGCAGTTTCTTTACTGCTTGTTTGAGATGAAGTTTCCTGCTGGGGCTTACTTTCTGGTCGAGAAGTCAGTGCAGGGGTAGTTTCAGGTAAAGAAGTCGTTTCTGGTGTAGGGGTTGTAGTGGTCATGGTAGTGGCAATCTCTACTGATTGGGTTGTAGTCTCATGTTTAGGGGTTGTTGTAGTTTCTGGTTGAGTTGTAGTCTCGGGTATAGGGGTTGTGGTTTCTGGTTGGGTTGTAGTCTCGGGCTTAGGGGTTATTGTAGTCGTTGTGGTTTCTGGTTGGGTTGTAGTCTCGGGCTTAGGGGTTGTTGTAGTCGTTGTGGTTTCTGGTTGGGTTGTAGTCTCGGGCTTAGGGGCTGTTGTAGTCGAAGTTGTAGTTTCTAGTTGAGTTGTAGTCTCGGGTTTAGGGGTTGTAGTAGTTGTGGTTGTAGTTTCTGGTTGGGTTGTAGTCTCAGGCTTAGGGGTTGTTGTAGTCGTTGTGGTTTCTGGTTGGGTTGTAGTCTCGGGCTTAGGGGTAGTAGTAGTCGTTGTCGTAGTTGTGGTTTCTGGTTGAGTTGTAGTCTCGGGCTTAGGGGTTGTTGTAGTCGAAGTTGTAGTTTCTAGTTGAGTTGTAGTCTCGGGTTTAGGGGTTGTAGTAGTTGTGGTTGTAGTTTCTGGTTGAGTTGTAGTCTCGGGTTTAGGGGTTGTAGTAGTTGTGGTTGTAGTTTCTGGTTGGGTTGTAGTCTCGGGCTTAGGGGTTGTTGTGGTAGGTGTGGTCGTTTCGGGTACAGTAGTAGTTTCTGGTTGAGTTGTAGTTTCTGGTTGCGGCGTGGTTGTAGTTGTAGTAGTGGTTGTAGTAGTAGTTGTTGTAGTTCGACGGATCGGTGGTTGGTTTTGTTTAACACATTCGATTGCTTTGACAAAGTCTGGAAATTGTTATAAATAAAATTAGATAAATAATTATTATGAACGATAATTCACACTAAATAATATATGAATAACCTAGGATATTCTTAACTATGGAAACCAAAAATGCAGGTACATATACTAGTTTTTTGTTTGTAAATACATGCTTAATGTACATAATTACACCCAGACTCAGGATGCATGATATGTTCATGTACACAAATGCATGTCCTGGGTGGGAATCGATAGAGATAGTGATAGGTAGAAATTTAAACTGTGGTAGTTTAAATTTGCCAACTTGCTCGTCACAATGAAGGCCACATTTGCGTTATTTTGTCTTATTTTAAATATCAAGGAGTAGGGTAGTGGCACCAAAAGATGACCGACCCCCAATAGATGAACGATCGACCGAAAATTAAAGAAATATAATATAATCCCTAAATTTACATGTTTGCAATATTTTTTCCCCATAAGGCAATATTTTTTCTTCCATATTCCTTAACAACATTGAAAATGACAGCCCAGACGCGCTTGCAGTGAATTTTTTATGTGTACGGCACCGCCAAAAATCGGTTTTATATGGAAACCTTCTAACGGTAAGTCCCTCCAAATTTAAGAACATCGTCAGCGTATAGAAAGAATTAATGTCATATTAGAGCAGTTTTGGTTGGAATAAAATCTTGATATATTCTGCTTTCACTAACTTAATATATATTATTACATTATTTACCGTTTTTTAGAGAAATTTACTGTTCAAGTAATGGATTAAATTTTGTTTACTTGATCCAATAGATGAACGGCGTTCAACTAATGGAAAAAGGTCTAATTTTTATACCCATTCAAATCTTTAAGTTAACGATTAAACACAAAAACAAAAATACTCAAATTAATTTTATTAAATTTATGAACTTAGTTACCAAAAGTTGAACAAATTATTTTAGAGTTTTTGATTATGTTAAACCTAACTTTCCTATAGAATCACCATTAAGATCGGTGGTCGAAATTTGAACGGTTCACATTTTATTCGTTCAACCTTTGGGTATATTTGCCTCAAGTTGAACGAATAATATTCACTTAGAATATTATTCGTTCATTTTATGGTTCATTAATCCATTAAATGAACGAACTAATATGGAATCTACTCCTATTCAAATGTTAGTTCAACTTTTGGGTACAAAACGTTCATAATTAGGGCTCAGTGTTCATCTATAGGGGTAAAACCTAAATTTTCCTACATTTACAATTTTTATAAAAATATTTGAAGATGTAGGATATAATTACTTTAATCCTTCAATTAATAAGAATTTAAGGTATTATTGAAAAAAAACAACAAGCGCCTATGTCATGAAATGACTGAGTTATAGCTATTTAAAGATGGACAAAACCCTTAAACGTTCATTTATTGGTGCCTCTACCCTACTTTAATACTTTTTTTAGTAGGTAACTAAAATGACGTACCGGTTTCACCCGTGGCTCTTCTCAAATCTTTCAGTGCGTCGATGAAGTCTGAAATTGTCCAATATATTAAATATATAGTAGTAATAAAGTTTACATATTTTTTATCATGGATGTATAGAATACCTCAGAGTCTGAAGACAAAGGTCTTCAATCAGTGCGTGTTACCAGTGATGACGGGACAGAGACGTGGTATTTTACTGCTCGCCGCATAAATAAGCTCAGTCACTCAGCGAGCTATGGAACGAGCTATACTCGGAATTTCTCTACGTGGCAGGGTCTTCAATGAGGACATTCGTAGGAGAATGAAAACGACGGACAAAGCTCGTAGAGTTAGTAAGCTGAAGTGGCAATGGGCAGGCCACATCGCTCGAAGAGCCGAAGAAAGATTCTCGAGTGGCGACTACGTACTGGAAAGCAACGAGCGACGACCTCCCACTGCGGTGGACCGACGACCTGGTCAGAGTCGCTGGGCACCGCTGGATGCAAGCGGTCCAAAACTGTTTGAAATGGAAATCAATGGGGGAGGCCTATGTTCAGCAGTGGACATCCATAGGCTGATATGATGATGATGATAGGCCTGTGTTTGATCACGATATCACTCCTAGAGTTGCACAAACGTTCCGCCAGAAGCGGGCCGTTTTTACAGCTTAAGAAGATGCGGAAGATGTGTGCGAGACGCCAATTGTCCCGCTTTATGGTACTACTAAAATTTCTAGTGGTAAACCTACTGTTGGAGTTGTTAATCCGCCTGCGCTTAGGAAGCCTCCAACTAGCTTAACGACTATCACAACTAACTGATAACCGGGACCAACGGCTTTACGTGCCTTCCAGGCAGTCACCCATCCGGATACTGTCCGGATTATTGATTGCTTACCATCAGCGTTTCTTTCTGTATATAACACTTATGGAGGTGCAAGGTGGATGACACCTCCGTTTAAAAGGGAAGATCTTCCGCCAGGCTGGGTTATCGTGCCTGGGGACCGCGGTCCAACTGTACATGTCGGACACTTGTATATATGCAGATTCTCGAGAAAACTTCTTAAGCGCGATGCAGGATAATGTGGCGCCACGCCATCTATCTTTCAGTGTGTGAACTATCTCAGTGTTACTGATAGATGGCTCATAGATGTCGCTACAACTTATAATAACAAACTGAGTCTGTTGCATGTACTTACTTGTCGTATCAGTATATTCTTCGATCGTGATCACTACGTCTTCGAAATCTGTAAAAAATATCACTTAATTAAGACTGTGGACACTGTGGATCGAATTACGTCAAATACTATATCATCGCTCTAAGATGCATTCGATTAAATGTATTACAGATCGGTTAACTAAATCTGGCACGTGCAACACATTTACACGTGTCGCTTGTGTAGTGCGTGTGAAGCGCGCGCCGTCACGTCGCACTGCATGCGCATCAACAACACTATCCGTCTCTCTCGCGCAAGGTCACGCTTATGAGTATGAACGAGACAGTTATTGTTTTGCTTTTGCTACTGCATAAATACAGTGGTATTTTATTGCATTCGTCAGTTAGAATTGACTGACTGATTAGAAGCAATAATGTAATAAAACATACTGTATCGTGAAAATGCATATGTGAGTACTGTGAACGAGCCAGCTTTAGTTAACCGACCATTAACAGTTGCACGGAGGTTACCAAACATTTTTGTGCCAAACGAGACTTATTTTGATGCGTAAAAGAACTGAACTGAACTGCAGGAATAACATTTCTTTATATAGTAATCTACAGAAGACAAAAAATTATGATAAGTATTTTTGTTTGATTTTTTGGTTGAAATAATTGATCATGAGTTTATGACTGTAGACACAAAAAACAACGGGCGTAAAGGGGACAAAATTGTTGACCCCCTTATTACAGAACATGGTTTAGGTCGGCCGCATACTATAAGAAATTTTCTGTCAGAAATTTTCGGACGCCCGCCGGAAGGCACTTTCCCCATACATTTTGTTCTAGACCCCGCATACTATCCGAAAATTCTGACGTAAAAATGTATGTGCAAGCGAATTTCTGACAGAAAATTTCTTATAGTATGCGGCCGGTCTTAAAGTAAAACCAGGTTTTAAAATAGCCTCCTCTTTTTATTATATGACGTTAGAAAGTGACCGAATGACAGTAAAACCTGGGTTTGCTTTAAACCATGTTTTGTAATAAGGTAGATGTCAGGTCATTTAGGACCAATAAAAATAAACATTAAACATACTTACAGAATCGTTTACTGATAGTAATGATTGTTTCGAAGAACGTAACGATACCTGAATGGAAAAAGTTATGTATTAGAGATCAAAAGCAAATATCGATTCTACATAGCTGATAATAAGATTTAAAACTTACCCAAACCAGTTACGTCTTGAATCGCTTCAATTACTTCGAAGAATGCTGAAAAATATTCAAATAAGATTTAATAATAATTACAAATAGACCCATCTGTGAGAAGCAAAAGCCATACAATGGTGTAGCTTCTATAAATCGCCCTAAACTAATTTTAGTCACATCACCTCTCTTTCTTACAAACATTATTGAAAAAGGATAGAACATATTTAATGCTGTCAAATTAGTCTTTGCCGTCTTCATTAGCGTGTATTTAGACGTAACCGCGATAGATGGCGACTTAATTTATATTGAAAACAAGCATTGGACTAATTTGACAGGACTAAATTTCTTACATCCTTTTCAAATGTTCTTTGTGAGGAAGAGATATAGTGAGACTAAATTTAGTTTGTTAGTTGAATAACATATAAGCAGTAGGTAGAATTAACACCATTATTCATTAGAATAAAAAATACTGCACTTCTTCTCCATATAAACTTTAATTATATGTCAAACATCACACTCCTCCGTGCACCCAATAGTCTAATAATTGTACTGTTTTACAAAAAAGTTAAACCGACTTCAAAGTACACTAAGAAGTAATCAAATAATAATAAGTTTTTATGTACTCAGTTCTGTAGACCATAATAATAAAAAAAAAAAAAAAAAAAAAAAAAACTGATCTGATGACAATGGGACCAAACGGGAAGTGTAGGGTACAATTCCCGTTCTAATAAAAAAAAATCCAAATCGGTTAATAAATGATGGAGTTATAAGGTAACAAACATAAAAAAAAACAAAAACAACCGAATTGAAAACCTCCTCCTTTTTTTTAAGTCGGTTAAAAAAGGATCCAAAGATTTCTCTTCACGTATTTATAGATACTTACTCCGCAAGTTAGATATCTTAGTCAACATGATTGCTGCGACTCTGATGTTTGTAGAGTTGGTGATGCGCAGGATTGTCTCGATGAATATCACAATGTCCATTTTTAAGAATTTGTTTATTCTTTCGAATAATTCAAAGATATCTAGAAAAAAACGGCACATATATTTTCGGATAAAAAAATTGTTCATTTTTTTGTTATGTAACCCACCATCATATAAAATAAACATAATTTAAAGTTAAATAAAAATCAGTAAAAAATGTTTCCAAAAGTTTGCTTTCGTAGTTGATTTGTATGTCAACTTATGAATATTATTTTATTAAATTAAGTTTTATGATAGCTAATTAATTATTTACCTGTGATTTCAGTCACCTCGACGAATACTTGCCATGCATGTGTTAGAGCTGAAATAAAAAAGCTTTAGGTATATTGATGACATTTCACATTTGCTGGGCCTTCCTACCCGAATCTTCTGTCCTCCGAACCGGGTTGGTGACTTCAGTAGTTGTAAAGGTACAAAGCTACTGAAGTCACCACCGGTTCGGAAGTGTGATGAGAAGACTCGGGAAAAACTGGGTTTGTTGACACTACATTCAATGTACATTTATGACGTATGTGTATTTGTTAAAAGTAATCTGCACTTATTTAACCTGGCAAAAGATGTGTATCATACAAATACTAGAAATCCAGATAGGCTGGTATTAAAACAAAATATTTCAACAGCTTTGTTCCAAAAAAGCTGTTACATGATGTGCATAAATATTTTTAATAGTTTGCCTGTAAATATTAAAACACTACCCTCAAATAAATTCCGCATTGATCTCCGTAAATGGCTTCTTGTTCATAATTTCTATTCGACTAATGATTATTTCCATGTTGTGAGAAATTCTAGAATATAATGTCCTTTTTTTTTGTTTACTTAGTGATAATTATGTTGTATTTGTACGCCCTGGTGGCAAAATTTGCTTGTCCGAACATTAATTTAAGACCTGTATGTAATAATAAGTGCAAATTTTTACAAATAAATTGAATTGAATTGAATTGAATTGAAGAAACTCGGCAAGGCTACCAATTTATACAAAACGTATATATTTTTTAATTTTCGAAAAGAGATTTTATATCCACTGAACATAAATCGTTAAATTTAAGAATTTTACCATTGGAATTAGTTCCATTCTAAACAGTGGGGCTTACCTAACTAAATTTCAATCATTTTCGAATTGAAATCAGTTCAATATAGCGGTTTTCTGATAACTTTTTTACGTTCTGATAACTGCAAATACAAACAGTGGTTCATTAGAAATGGAACCATTTCCGATTTTGTTATATTTCTACCGATTCAGAGGTTATTTCAATCTGAATTTCATTGAAATAAAGTTACGTAATCCACGTACAGATGTAAGTGCCAAAATTGACGTCACACTGGTACACACTAGGCTCTCAACTCTCGCGCTTTTAATATGACAAAAAAATGGAGGATCATTTACAAATTCTATACATTTTGACAGAAACCCGCCATGTCTTTCGCCAAATCGAATTCGACATTAATGTCGAAGACGTGAGAATTGGGCCCCTGCAATTACGGTAATTAAATAGGTACTTAACTTTCGAAATAAAGAGTAGGTATTGGAGCCGATTTTGTTTTAAATCGCACTAAACTAATTTTAGTCACATCACACCTCTTTCTTACAAACTTTATCGAAAAATTATAGAACATATTTAAAGCTGTCAAATTAGTCTTAGCCGTTCTCATTTGCGAGTATTTAGACGTAAGTAACAATTATAGATGACGACTAAATTTATGTTGAAAACAAGCATTGGACTAATTTGACTAAATTTCTTACATCCTTTACTTATGTTCTTTGTTAGAAAGAGATATAGTGAGACTAAATTTAGTTTAGTTTAGATTCGTTCTTTTCAGCTATGACGACCAAATGTGTCAGAAAGTAATTTCTATTTTTATATTGATAGCATAACATGGATTTAAGTATATACTCACATTTAGTAGCAGAAAACTCGATCATTTTCCTAAAGAAGTCCAGTATATTTTCATGTCCAGATTTGACGCGGATTAATTCCAATATTTCCAGCAGTGATACTAAAATAAATAATTTGTCGTTATGTAACAAATATCATGTTTCAGTCTCTGGGTAACACATTATGGCGGTGTGACGGCAAGGGCCCCTTGTCAGTCGGTCGTGCGTGATGTCGGATCGATTCCCACATATGACAATAATTTGTTTATATAAGGTCCTAATAAATTAGTGAACTTCCTCTGGAGAGATGAATGTATAGGTCATTAGTAATCAAAAAATAATATTAGAAAAAAAATCCGAGGGAATGCATAGAGACACCATGTTTTTTAGGCACTAATCTATTATGACCTTATACGGACATGTCCTTTGTTCTTAGTCCTTCAGTTTATGTTAAAAATTTGTATATGTAGTATATCAGTTATCAGGCTTCCATCTGGCAACTGGCTCTCAAGTGCAGCTGTCGGAATACACCGGTAGGTGCTTGGCGACAGATTTTCAACTTTATCGTCGTAACCAGCAAGGCGGTAGGGTACTTTGTATCACCGTGATATGGTTACTTCTCGATGTTTTCCTTACGAAATCTACGACCAGTATTTTAGGTGACCAAGCTGTCATCATTTCGCCTAACTTTGTTTAGGCAAAAGTTGTTTTATTATAAATAAATGGGCTTGCGTTTGACCTTCGACTGACCCCATGAGGAGTTATGACGAGGCCGAGGATGTAGCTCGCTTACCCACAAAAAGCCTATTCACTGTGGCCTTGAATACATCTAGGTGTCGGGAAACACAGACCCCGGAAGAGAGTTCCACTCCTTTGCTGTTCGTATAAGAAACGATGAAGCGAAGCGTTGTGTCCGGGTACGCGGGATGTCGAAGTTGTTAGTTAATAATAATTAAACTGTTACCTCTAGTGTTGTCGCGCGAGCGGGTTTTGACCTTCGACACGTAGCTTGGCCACGTTTTGGTTTTTTTTTTTTGTTTTTTCTATGCTGGCTTTCAGTTATTCTTTTCACTCTAATTGCTTGTCATTCATCATCATCATCATCAGCCTATAATGTCCCACTGCTGAGCACAGGCCTCCTTTCACAAATGAGGGTGAAAGGGAATGGGCAATACTCCACCACGCGTGCCCACTGCGGATCGGTGGAGGTAGGCTAGTGGACAACCTACTGTTGGAGTTTTTCAAGCCGCCTAGGAGGCACCCAACTAGCTTAACGACTATCACAATTAAGCGATAACCGGGCCCAACGGCTTTACGTGCCTTCCGAAGCACGGAAACGTTCGATTTGAAATACCACTAGGCGGTCACCCATCTAGGTACCGACCAAGACGGTGGTAGCTTAACTTTGCCGATCGATTAAGAACGGCTAATCATGCTACACCACGAGCGCTTCATTACTTTATAATTATTAAAATATATTATTTTAAACTTGTCTGTTTAGAAATAACTGAAGGAAAAAGAAAAAATATCTAACGAGTCTGACTGTTACTTGCTGGTATATCTAGTGTAAAGAAATACTTACATTTCCTCTTCGTTAAGCTCTGGATGACGACGGTGGCTTCCTGTATAGTATTTGTTTCGGTGATGTCCAGGAGTGACGTCATGCAGTACATGGGGTCCTGACTCTTATGTACCTTGTTCACTTTGTGCATTGCTCCTACCAGGTCTAAAAATAGCATATATTTTTAGTACAGATGGTTTTGACACCCTTCGGACAAATCGTCGAGTTGATAGCTTCTCATGTATATCCCAAAAATGTTTTGTATGGACTGCCCGCCCTAGACAAGATGGTTGCGACAATGGTCATCGTTACTAAACGATCAACCTTTTTATGAGATTGTTTGTTACAAGTTTATTAACGTAGGGCTACAGGGTAGCAATGCACCCACACACACCCCCCCCACACACACACACACACATACACCCCCACACATTAAGACACACGCATAGAGAAAAAAACACACACACACACACATGTACACAAACACAAAATATATGTTATGTTTTTATTTATATAAGTTTTATAATTTTTTCTTTTCATAATTTCGTTATTAAACTCGGAACTTAATTTAAAATTGTTAACCTTATACTACTATATTGAATTGTACTAGATATGGAAGAGCGGGGCCTCCTAGCACAGGTATTTATTATACTTAAAAGGAGACCCCAATGAACTATATTATTATTGTAGATGATAAGTTACCGAAAATAAATATTTTCTATTATCTATTAGATTGACATTGATTGTTAAAAATCACGTGATATATCGATTTGAAATGTCAATCCCATACAAAGATTGATCGTTTACTAACGATGAAGATTGTCAACAACCATCTTGTGTAGGCACAGGTACAAAGTTAATTTTTATATGAAGAATTTTTTTTAACACCATCTGCTTGCTTCTCTTTTAGTTTTGAAGCGAAATCAGATGCAGTGGAAAAAGCTTATATAAAGTCTTTGCTGTAAACACCTCTTTTGGAAATTTCGAGCTTGAGCCAAATCCAATGCCGGTTCATTTACGTTACATTTAAAGCTGTTGGTAAAAAATGAACAAAGTTACTCACTGTCAGTTTTAAAGACCCCTTTGATAACAGCCATCGCCTGATTCAAGTTATTTGTTCCAGTTGTTTTGTAAATGTGTTCCACAATTACTATTATATCTAAAATAAAATAACGTACACATTAGTACACACGGCAACAGATCAAGCTATACATTTCTAGTATAAGCTGACCTCCCATAGTACGGAAATCCTATACAATGCGTGTATTGTGCCGTGTGTACAATATCTGGGCACCGATTCTCGAGTCTTCGACATTAAAATCAATTGCATAAGTCATCCTTACTGATTTGTCGCTTTTTAGTGAAACGGTGGTTTAAAATAAAAGTTTTATTATTTGATTAATTCATGGATTTTTATTTATATAGGAAACAATATTTAATTAAGAAAAAACCTTTCAACCAAGTGAACTGAGAATTCAAATTCTTGAACTGATTACTTTGTAAAGGAATCAGAATAATTTCGTAAATACAACCTCAGTCCTAGTTCTCAAACCCCCTTACTCATAAAGTGCTATTTACCTAATATACTGTTTAAATGGTCACGTAAATAATGAAACATTATTTGACAATGCCAATAGAGTGACGTTATTTACGTGACCATTTAAACAGTATATTAGTTAAATAGAGCTTTATGAGTAAGGATACCCCCTTACTCATAAAGCTCTCATAATCTTCTGGCATTATAAAGTCTGTCAAATCATATTTAGGTAATAAGAAAATATATATTCATGTAATGTATAATTATTAATTATTATAAGCCTTTGCAACACCCTAACAGGGTCTATGTATACATATATACTGTATTGTGTTATGTTGTGTACATTGTGCAATAAAGAATAAATAAATAAATAAATCAGACATTGTGGCTTTTTAATTAAAGCGAAAGCGAGTTCACATAAAATGGGGTTTATATAAAAATTAAACCCCAGACAAAACCAATCATTAAAAAGTTAAGTAAAGGTGTTGCTGTACTTAACTTTAATTGTCATTAAGGGACGCTAATGGACCATTAACTAACTCTGAGTGTGAACTTTTTAATTTTTTACTAAGGAACCCCTTGACTTAAGTAACCATTCTCTGAGTGTGGCAGGACAGTTACCAAAAAACATGGCGGATATCTTAAAAAATCATTTTGACGGATGCCGCCATGTTTTTCGCCAAATTCGACATCGATGTCGAAAGGAGAAATCAAGGAGCCATTTCACACATTTAAAAGCTGTTCCACGCGCTCCCTCCGCCTTTTCTAAGGGTCTACCTATTACGGTTCATGAGATACAGCCCACTGACAGACATATGGACGGACAACGGAGGCTCAGTAATAGGGTCCCGTTTGCACTATTTACGGTTACCGAACCCTAAAAATGGTACGCTCGGTTTCATACTATGAAATCAGTGGTAAAAAAATTGTAGCGCCCTCTATTAATTTCATAGCAAAATAGCACATCACTTACTTCCTGTATTGTATTCTTGCATCAACTCCTCCAATGCGTATTTAAATTCTAAAAAAAGAAAAATATATTTTATTTTACGAAAAAAAAACACAGATAAGATAATCGTATATTCACATACGTTTTTGTTTTGTGATTTTTTTAAGCAATTTAATACTTTCGGCAAATGATTTTGTCTTGAGCAGTTTGTTGATTTCCAGAATTGCTGGGCCTATATCTGTAAATTAATAAATAAATACAACATTTTATTTTATAATAAATAAAAAAAAAAACCGACAAAAAATAATAAAAATCTTATAGATAATGTACATTTACAATTATTTAATAATTATAAAAATATGCATTTAATACAGCAAACTAAAACGTAATTTATTAATAATATTTAAATAGAATATCCAATTTCTCAGATATTTTATATAAGGTGTAACGGAAAGGGTATATACATCCCAAGGGGGTGAAGACTACATCAGGTACAGACTCTCTATAAAAAGTTTCAGCTCAAAATACATTACTAAAAAATTCAAACAAAATTTTTTAATTCAAGTTTTTTGAATTAAAATCATAACCAACATGTTACCGGTCAATGAGGGTCATTGTCATTTTGCGTCCCTTACTAATATTAATATAAAATTTTATCTTCCGCGATCTGTGCGCCTCGTACCAAAAAAGTGGATTACTGTAATGTATATACAGTTTCCGTTACACCCTGTATATTTTTTTGTAAAATTAATCCAAAGGCAATCGGAACATCACATTTTTTTTTTATATCTACCCTGATTGATTGCTTGTCTGTTTGTGGTACACGTTGTGTTTTAGTTTTCCACACTATATTGTTTCATATTTAGTTAAATAAAGTAGTTAGTCTATAATTTAAGTAAAGATAGTTATTGTGGCAAAGATTGTTTACCCAAATAAAAAACATATTGGTGCCGATTCTGTCGTAAATCGCACTAAACTAATTTTAGTCACATCTCATCTCTTTCTTACGAACATTATTGAAAAAGGATAGAACATATTTTAAGTTGTCAAATTAATTTTTGCCGTCTTATTTTGCGTGTATTTAGGCGTAACCGCGATAGATGGCGTCTAAATTTATATTGAAAACAAGCATTGGACTAATTTGACAGGACTAAATTTCTTACATCCTTTTCTTTGTTAGAAAGAGACATAGGTGCCGATTCTGTTGTAAATCGCACTAAACTAATTTTAGTCACATCTCATCTCTTTCTTACGAAGATGATTGAAAAAGGATAGAATATATTTTAAGTTGTCAAATTAATCTTTGCCGTCTTATTTTGCGTGTATTTAGGCGTAACCGCGATAGATGGCGACTAAATTTATATTGAAAACAAGCATTGGACTAATTTGACAAGACTAAATTTCTTACATCCTTTTCTTTGTTAGAAAGAGACATAGTGAGATTAAAATTAGTTTAGTTGTGAACAACAGAATCGGGGCCATTATCTATACCTACAAAAATACTTGTCATGTATGTCTGACAGGCCAGGTATTTTAAATCACTAGGCCCAGGTCCCTCTTTCCTAGGCACTGGGCAAGTACCCAGGGCCCCGCGATTGATGGGGCTCCCCCAGTTCCTGCCAGAATATCCTGAGCTCAGGGCCTCCAATAGGTTAAAGAAGGTTCTGACTAGGTCTTAACTTATAAGGTTAGAAACTTGAATTTTGGACAGGATTTTTCAAAATTCGACCCCTTAGGTAAAAGGCATCGTAGTTGAAACTACGTGTGGATCGGAAAGCTTGTATACATACCGACAGTTCTCGTTGCTGACATTAGTTTATTGAAAGAGCCTTTCATATCTGTGGACAATATGTTTTATTATGTAGGTGGAAAAGAAATAATCAGCCAGGATAACCAATGCATCAGGTATCTTTTTTATTTTATTTTTTTACACACGGTCATCTGATCCCTAACTAAGCAGAGCTTGTACTATGGAAACCAGATAACTGATATAATACATATACTACTTTTTGTTTGTAAATATGTACATACTTAATATACATAATTACACCCAGACTCAGGACATACAGACATGTTCATGCACACAAATGCATGTCCTGTGTGGGAATCGGAGCCACGACCTGCGGCGCTATAGGTTAAGAAACTGCGCCAACTGGCTTCAAATTCAATTTATACGAATACATCCGAAGTAGCTTTGTAAATACTATAAAGCTTCGGCCTAGAACATCAGTTATGAAAAATACGCAGCAAGGAATTGGGTGCGAATAAAACATTGTACAAAATACTACAGGTTAGATATTTTTACGTATTGTGCAGGCATTTTGCTTGAAAACTTTTTGACAAATATTTTAAAAAGTTAGTCTTTCACGAAATTAAAAACTTGTTGATTTTACACTTTGCGCGTGTAAAATAAAATTGGGTGATTTAAATTAAGTTTTTATTAACTCACCAATTTCAGGAAATAATACTTTAAGTAATTCTGGGAAATCTTTGGGTCCAACGCCTCCTGTTAGCTTGTGAATCTCTATCTCGACACCTTCCACTCCTGAAGAATTAAAAAAATGGGTTAAATAGTGAAAAAAAAACATTTTTAATTCAAGTTTTTTTTGTTGACTGTACTTGCATTGTTTTCCAATACACTAATGTATACCAAATATCAAGTCAATCCGACACTGGAAGTGGGTGCAATTCGACTTACAAGATTTGACCCGAACATACATACATTGCAAGTTAACAAAAAGCTTTTAAAAATCTGGATGGAGCGTCGCAGTATGCGAAGGTTATCCAAGTATGTTGTAAATCTATTATTCTTTTTGATCTGTGGTAACATCAGTAATACCAGAGGGCCCCGATTCTCACTCCTTCGACATTGATGTCGTATTCGACATTAGGGATGTTGCCTGGGTAAAAATATAATAATTCTAATTAGTCCGTCAATTAGATAATCAAAAAATATTGGACACGTATTTTTTGCTTTACTAAATCATTAACAATTGACGAAGATAAAGCGCGACTAAGATCGGAAGTGGGGGCTCGTGACGTCACTTGTTCCTAAAAAGTGTACTACACCGTGACGTCACGCGGAACTTCAACAAACCATATCTTCGTATTTTTTTGTTTAATTGACAAAAGAAAAAATACGTGTCTAATATTTTTTGATAATGTAAATGACGGACTAATTAGTTTTTTTCAGGAAAGTAGCCTTTTGCCGAAAATCATAGCGGATATCTAATAAATTCTATACATTTTGACAGAAGTCCGCCATGTTTTTTGCCAATTGCCTAATGCGACATAGGTGTCGAAGTCGCGAGAATAGTGGATATTAATATAGAGTTGCGATTTTGAAGAGTTCTTCTTACACATTTAGATGAACAATAATTACTTACCATTAGTGTGAGCCACGTGTTTGAAATAATCGGCTATTTCAAAGGCATCTGTAAAAAGAACATAAGTAGATACTTAGAATTGATTGTATAAAGTGAAATTCTAGTGAAGCATCGAGCATAAATCCCATTAGAGTAATACCGAGCAATCCAATTCCACAACTAGTAAGTGTTTTTGCACTGATTAATAACAGTACCGACTAATTACTGCAATCTAAATGTTTAATGTATCCTTGACTTAGCCAATCAGGGCGCATTGTCGGTGGGGAATTAGCGGAATTGATATAAAACAAAATGAACGGCATTGCGCTGCTTTGGGTTTTCTTCGATGGTCTAAGGTGACGTCGAATTCCGTGAGGAAGGTTCGAATCATAGAATGAGCTTAAGCTTTCGATGAAGGAAACCATAGAACGGAGGTGAAATCTGGCTACCAGCCTGAAGTTGAGATTCATGTGTTAATTAAAAATCAACCTTAATAATACAGTATATGAAGACTGAAAAAGACTTTAAAAACATACGATTTTTTCATACAAACGCTGCACAATCAAAATGTATGAAAGGTTAGTTTTTTCGAGATTTTAGAGGTGTTTCCGTAGTAAAAGTTGAGAACATTAACCCCTGAAAATTTGGCTAGGGGTTGCAAAATAACCCTATACATATAAATAAAAATCAATTGCTACATGTATGTTATGAAACAGCATCACTTGAGAACGGCTCGATCGATTTGGCTGTATTTTTTTGTTGTTTTCGTGAGATTTCTTTTTGGAAAATCACAGGAAAATTATAATAATAGAAAAAAATGGATACCAATAGATATTTGCACTTACTCCTCTCTCCTGAAATCTTTTGAAGACTTTCAAAGATGGCGTCGAAGTCGGCATGACCAGTAAGCTTCCTTAAAATCTCGAATGCCTTGAAAACATCTGTCATACAAAACGGAATATTTATCTATTTTATTAAATAAATTCTATATTTTAATACAATTTTCTTTTACTTTGGTATATAGTACACGGTAGTGCGTTAGAAAAGTTACTTGTGGGTTTAAAGGTGGTTTGAATAAAAAAAAATACGATACACTGTAGAAAATTAGCTAAATACGATTTTTTTTAAACGTACAGATATAAAAAACATCTTACCCTTTTCATTGGTCAACAAAATCAAAAGGTCAACGACCACTTTGACATCTGTAAAAAGAAAAAAATATGAAATGTAATAACTAGAAAGGATAATTTAAATTTGTATAATCTTCAAGTAAGACAACTATAAGACTTAATTTCTATGCAGTGGCTGAGACAATATAAACAATGCGTTGTCATAGAAGTAGTCAAACAAATGGTTTTACAAAAAAGTGTTTTATTCTCAACAATGGACAGGGCGAGCTATGATAACTATTTGAAAAATCTGGAATAAGATAAAACCTTGCCGAGTTTCTTGCCGGATCTTCTCAGTTTTGACGACTTCGGAACCGGTGGTAGCTTCAGTAGCTTTGTACTTTATAAGTGCCCTACTAGGGCCTACATTGAATAAATGGCTTTGAATATGACTTTGAAAGCGAAATCTTCTCAATTCGGCTGTATTTTTTTTTTATGTTTGTTTCCTCATAACTCCGTCATTTATTAACCGATTTGGAAAATTCTTTTATTTGAAAGGGTACACTTCCCGTTTTGTCCCATTGTCATCAGATCATGATTTGATTACTTCTTAGTGTACTTTGAAGTCGGTTTAACTTTTTTGTATAACAGTCCAATTAAGGTATACTTACTTGATGTCCCTTCTAACTGCGTCAAGAAATCAATGACGAAAGGCCAATCTCTCGAGCCTTTGATTCGCTTTATGAAAACGTAAACCTCATCGCGATCTGAAACAAAAGAATAAAAATATATACCTTCATAATTCTTCTCACGCTTTTGTCGAAAAACATGGCTGACATTTTGATAAAAGTCCGCCATGTTTTAGGACAGATGTCGAATGCAAAATTGTTGTCGAAAATGCGAGAATTAAGCTCCTGATTCCACAATAAGCAGAGCTTGTTCTATGGAAACCACATAACTGATATACTCCATGATAAGTACATAATACAACAAGTTCTTTGTTAAAAATGACATTTTTAAGACATTCTTTTTTTTGAGTGACTGTACTTTTTGTCATCAAGACGAGCCCAAACTCGATGGGGTTATGTGGTTTTAGTACGGAGTTCCTATGGACACCTTCCAGCTCCATCATCAGATCAGCTCCACGTCATCATAATATTGCATTGTCACGCGATTTGCATATTCGTGCAAAATTTCAGCTCAATCGGAAACCGGAAAGTGAGTCTTTAACTTGCAAAATTCCATTACAGACAACGGGACAGGTGAAACTAAATAAAAGATTGTAATAACTACGAATCGGCCTAATGAGTTGATTTCAGACATTTTGGTATATTTTATTTTAAATATTTAATACAATTATTTTATTATCGCCTCAAAATCCAAAATAAAAAAAAAACATTTATTTTTATTATTAAACTAGTATAGCATTTCGTTTTGTATTATGAATTCCTCGTAAGGTAAAACATTAATTTAAAGATTCCCTTTATTATAAAATAAGGTTCAACTCAAGTCTAATAAAACCCAGGTTTTAAGATATACCCATAAATATATCCGTCACATTCTAATGTCATACAACAAAAAGAGCTGGGTCTGTCTTAAAACCTGGGTTTTACTAGACTTGAGTTAAATCTTATTTCTAATAAGTTAAGACTTAAACCAACATTTTATTAAGGGGGAATATAATATACTACAGATTCTTAAGTATATTATGATGGACTAAACAATAGTTTAACGTTAATTTTTTTAACACTTACGGTGAAGTCCAGTCACATTGCAGACGTATGTTATTGCCTCTTCTTCGTCTGCGGAAAGATAAAATATTTATATTATAATTTATAAATATGACTCGACGATTAAACAGAGAACCTAAATTATCTTCCTGTGTTTCTTGGGTTTTCTGAAACACAGGAAGTTTCACATATTTATAATAATAATAAGTTTATTATCAGGCTAATAGAGGCCCATAGATATATTCCTTACAAACTAACATACATATTATAAATTTATAACTGGCCAACAAAAATTGAAATTATCGTAAACCAGTGAGAAAAAATTTGTAGCTTGATAAATGCTAGCGTCTCATTTATCAAAATTATATCATCACTTATCAACTGCGACGCGGAGTAAGTGCACTTTTAGTACAAAAATGCACTTACCTAATATTGTTGTTTTGTAACTATTTGCTAACAAGCATCTGTATGTGTCAGGGATCTGTACCCTAGACAAAGTACTTTTCGTTGCGTTTGCGCGAATAGAAATGCTACAAAATATATGAGATTGACATAAGGATACGCTAGATCACACCAAATGTCAATCTCATATATTTTTTTTATACCACCTATGTGGCAAACAAGCATACGGCCCGCCTGATGGCAAGCAGTTACCGTAGCCTATGGACGCTTGCAACACCAGGGGTACTCGCGCGTTGCCGACCCTGAAGAAATCTCTTCACACCCTTTATGAAGATCCCCATGCTGTACTCCATGTAGCCTTCTCCATTCCGCTCTATCGTTATCAACGTTTTGCACCACGTTACATGACACGACGTCTATTTTTGTCTTCACTTGGTCTATATAACTTATCCTTAGTCATCCCTTCCTCGCTTCCCTCTATCTTTCCATCTAATATGTTTCTGATAAATGCGTCGCATTCATGTGGCCAAACATCTGTCCCCCTACTATTCTCTATTGTCTCCATAATGTTTATTTTCTCTTTAACTCGATTCAACACTTCCTTTATGTCCTACGCCTCTTAAAATTTCAACATAGTATCAAAGATTGACGTAGTTCTATTGAATTTCATCACGTATTTGCTTTCGGCCTTAGAAAAACATGTGCTTACAAAAATACATGTTCAATAGCCAATTATTGCTAATTCCACTCACACATACGTAAAATTATGTGCGCAATTTATAACAAACAATATTATTTAAACAATATATTCGTTTTTAAGTATATTAATATATACATTGGCTTAATTTTATTTTATTTGTACAGGTGGTTGGTTGCGAGGCCAAGATATATCAAACAATTGACCAAACAGTATTTTGTATGATATATTTTATTTTTAAGTAAGTTATATTAATTTTGAATTATTTTATTTGCTTTTACTGTTTATAATGACGTATTATTAGTAGTTATAGTCTGTAAATTAATTAAAGTTGTCAAGGAAATTAAAAAAAATATGATCAGCCCCCCTATTCAAGATGGTTGTCGACAATCGTAATCGTTAGTAAACGATGAACCTTTGTATGGGATTGACATAGGAGATTGTTAAAAATCGCGTGATATTTCGATATGAAATGTCAATCCCATACAAATGTTGATCGTTTACTAACGATGACGATTG
This sequence comes from Polyploca ridens, assembly GCA_951394255.1. Lineage (NCBI taxonomy): Eukaryota > Metazoa > Arthropoda > Insecta > Lepidoptera > Drepanidae > Polyploca > Polyploca ridens. The sequence continues at coordinate 3,140,159 of OX596272.1, read as the reverse complement.
TCGACAACCATCTTGTGTAGGCACCCTGAGTAGTTTTTTATTGTGATTCCACGCGCTAACTAGAAGTATCTCCTTTATGTAGGTAATAAAGCCGAAACGAATGAGCCTTGAAGTAAGATTTCTTGTCTTTAGGATATATTTTGAAATACCTAGTCCTGTGTAAACTACTAAAAGGAAGACTGCAAAAGAGATGGATGGATTTTGTCAAAGATAATATGAGTAAGAAAAGAGTGGATGCTGGTATGACGGATAGAAGAGGCGAATGGAAGAAGCGTATACATATTGCGCTGACCACTAAATTGGAAACGGGTACTTAACTTAAACCCAGATGAAAATTCAAAGATTTTATAAAGCAGAGGTTAATTGACAAAGACTACTATAAGGTGGCTCATTACGTGGAAGACAAGAATATATGGTTGTAGTAGCTTCTCTCTGCACAGAAAAATATTATGATTAAAAGAAATGACAATTTAATAAAAGATAATATGTTGTCAATGTAAGCGACATGAAAACAGTGCTAGAATGTGTTTTATAATATATTTACATAAATTATCATTAATTTATTAATGCGTAAATGTTATTATTACGCTAAGACATGAATTCATGAAGGCTTCGCAAAAAAAAAAACTTATGTTAAAATTAAATGTAGCATTTTTTTTTTTGGAGATTGATGAGATTGTCATCAAACATACGCCTATACAGAGTAAAAAAATACTAAGGTATTTTTTTTTAAACTAACCCCCATATTCATTATCGCTTTTTAACTAAATCAGTGTAATAGTGTGCCCTGTCTCACTCTTTCGATCACCAAATGTCACCTGTCAGATAAAGACTTCGTAATTTTAGCTAATCAACTATTAATAACTTTATTATGAATAAGGGGGTAAGCATTTAAACTGTTTATATTGAATTATGGATGTTTTTATGACAATCTTTTTTACGACTTAATTTGCATTCGTTTCTGACCAAGAACCTTAAAGATTGTGATATATCTAGAGAGGTAATCATTATAATAATAAAATAGAAAAAAATACAAAAAAATGTAGTAAAAAAATTAGCCTAAAACAGTACACAGTTTCTGCTCCGTTATTTTATCCCTTTAAGTGCAATATTGGAGTAGTTTTTATTTTGTCAAGATATTTTTTTTTAATTCTGATCTAAATTTTGAAGATAAAGCTCTAAAATACACAAAGCCTAATCATCAGGTTCGGATCTATTGGGGGGCAAACTGGGGCACATACCCCGGGTGGCAGTTTCAGAGGGCGCTAAAATTATAATGTTTAGTTTATTCAATCAAAAACACTGGTTTCATAAAGGGCCTAGCATTCCTTCTATCGATTATTCAATTGATTATAAAACGCCCATTTGGTTTTTGAACTATTTTTTATTCACAACTTATCTCAAACTAGAGGGCGCCACTATGAAGTTTCTGCCCCGGTTCGAAAAAATCGTAGAACCAGAGAATGCCTCAAAGTGGAAAATACTTAAATTTCTTTTTTTTTTCGACAATCGACACATTAATTAATATCAAAGAATCTTACCTCGTTTTCCAGTCAATTCATACAGGAATTCAGTGCATTCTCTGTGACCTAAAAAATACATTATATTTATTTCACATAAACTTGAAGGCGATGAAAGCTCAGTGGTAGTGACGTCGGATACCGAGATGAAGGTCCTGGGTTCGAATCCTACAATGAGCTTGAGCTTTCGGTGAAGGAAAACATCGTGAGGAAACCATAGCACGGTGGTAGGGTACTTTGCAGTACCCGCCTGGCTGTCTACCACCCTTAAGTTGAAAATCTGTCGCCAAGCACCTTTCGGTGTGTTCCGACAGCTGCACTTGAGAGCCATGTCCTTCTAGGCTTTGTGTGCTTACCACCTTCGGCCGCATCATCACTTACCATGGTGAGATTGCGGTCAAACACAGGCCTATAAACAATAAAAAAAAAAATAAAAAAAACTTAGATGCTCAGTTCAGTGTAAGATGTTTTAATTTGTGACTCGAGCGGTTTCTCCCGATGTTAATTCAGAGTGAATAGGTAACAAACAGAGAGACAGCTACTTTCGTATCCATCCATCCATCTATCTATACTAATATAATAAAGCGGAAGAGTTGTTTTGTTAGTTTAAAGGGCATTTTTTTTCTAATAATAGGAAATTTCTTTTAATAATAATAGTAAGCTACTGTATTCCCGGGTATTATAGGCTACTGTTTATCCCGGGAACGCGGGTAAAACCGAGGGGGACAGCTTCTACTAATATAAAAAAAAACTGTAGGGTTTTTTGTTTGTTTAAACGCGCTAAGACTGGCCAATCAAGCTACACCATGAGGACTTTGCCAAATCCATAGCTTAAAAATTAAAATTGCGCCGTAAGATTCTATCAATGTTTACATAGTGGTAAATTTTTAACTACACACTGAATTAATTTCTAGGGGCCTCATATTATATGAACTTGGCTTAGTACACTGCCGCGTGCTTAATAACCACGTACCTCTCCTTCCAAAGATAGTTTGAAGTGTGTCCGATACTTCGTAGTCACTCTCCGTTTCTGTAAACATAAAAAGTTTAAAAATCTATCCAAATTATAAACGACTAGATGTCTCGCACGGTTTCACCCGCGTTTCCGTGATTAAAAGTAGCCTATGTCACCCGGAGATAGTGTAGCTTCACAACAGTGAAAGAATTTTTTAAATCGGTTCTGTAGTTTCCGAGCCTATTCAATGCAAACAAACAAACAATCAAATCTTTCCTCTTTATAATATTAATAACTAGCTTTATAGCCCGCGACTTCGTCCGCGTAGTTTTTTTTTTTTCTAGATATGAATCATTGTAACAATATAGAGCTTTGTTCATGGCTATTGTCCGCCACTACGTGTGATATTGACAAAAGTTCAGGTAGATTAAGAGCTCATATGCGAGGATGCCACATAAAACTGAAACAGTCCTGCCGCAAATCAACTCTAGCAAATTTCAGAGTTTTTCCCTGTGACTACAAACCTTAATTAGGAACTGTTATCTATTGAATTCAAACGGAAGGTGATTTGGGATCAATGGTATACGCGACAAGAAGACTGTTTCTCCTCTGGCAGAACCAGTAAATATTTTGACCTCAATAACATTGTGGCGGAGAACTGTTACTTGTAGTCTAGTTCCACAGCACAATTTTGGAGGCCTTATCTCTCTTTCCCTCATGTCTGAGGATCGTGGTCAACATCGGGTTTGCTTCTAGAGCGAATGATCTGCCTCCACTGGTTTCTGTAAAACTTGCAGGACGATGAGTCTTTTACTTGATCGGACCATCTTGTTGGTGAACGACCACGTAGTCGTTTTCCTTCCGTGTTCCCAACTATGATCAGATTTCCAAACTTTCATCGCCTTTGCGCACCATGTGGCCGAAATACGAAAAAATACATTGGTGGCATATGGTGGACAATCGTGTTTTAATTTGGAGCTGCGATAGGATTGATGCATTGTTGCGTTTAGCGGTCCAAGGTATTTCCAACATCCGTCTCCAGCACCACATCTCGAATGCATCAATCCTTTTTCTTTCTCGGGCCAGTATAGTCCACGCTTCCACTCCATACATGAAAATGAGGAATACCAATGCTCGTATTAACCGGATTTTTCTTTTAATACCGATTCCTCTCTTTTTCCTGTTGTTTAGGCGAGTCATTTCAATACGCCAATACCATAAGCCGAAATAATAAATTGTAAAATTTTCACTCCGAAAATAAAGAACTTCATATACTAAATTTAATCCCCCTTTTCACTCCTTAAAGGTTCAAATTCCAACAACACCGATATTTGTTGCGTTAGTTTATAACCATAAGCTTAAATAATAAATTTCGTGTACTTCCATACACAACTTCATCCCCCTTTTCCTCCCTTCGGTGGTGGAATTATTACAAACGCTGAGATAACTATATATTAATTTTCAATCGTCTACCTAAACACAGAATTTGAAGATCCTAACTTCAAAACTGAAGGACTTGCATACAAACTTTCATCCCTTAGTTTACCCTGTTAGGGGTGAAATTTCCAAAAATCCTTCCTTAGTGGATGCCTACACCGTATAATAGTACATTTAGTGAAGTTTACTTTGAAATTGACAGGCCAGTTGGCGCAGTTGGTTAAGGTTCGCCTTACGCGCCGCAGGTCGTGGGTTCGATTCCCACACAGGACATGCATTTTTGTGCATGAACATGTCTGTATGTCCTGAGTCTGGGTGTAATTATGTATATTAAGTATGTATTTACAAACAAAAAGTAGTATATGTATTATATCAGTTATCTGGTTTCCATAGTACAAGCTCTGCTTAGTTTGGGATCAGGTGACCGTGTGTAAAAAAAAAAAAAAAAAAAATTCAAGTACTTGCATACACAACTTCATCCCCCTTTTCCTCCCTTCGGTGGTGGAATTATCACAAACGCTGAGATAACTAAACATTAATTTTCAATCGTCAGCCTAAACACAAAATTTGAAGATCCTAACTTCAAAACTGACGAACTTGCATACAAACTTTCATCCCTTATTTTACCCCCTTAGGGGTGGAATTTCTAAAAATCCTTCCTTAGTGGATGCCTACACCGTATAATAATACATTTAGTGAAGTTTACTTTGAAATTGAAGGACTTGCATACACAACTTCATCCCCCTTTTCCTCCCTTCGGTGGTAGAATTATCACAAACGCTGAGATAACTATATATTAATTTTCAATCCTCAGCCTAAACACAAAATTTAAAGATCCTAACTTCAACACTGACGAACTTGCATACAAACTTTCATCCCTTATTTTACCGCCTTAGGGGTGGAATTTCCAGAAATCCTTCCTTAGTGGAAGCCTACACTATATAATAATACATTTAGTGAAGTTTACTTTGAAATTGAAGGACTGGCATACCCAACATCATCCCTCTTTTCCTCCCTTCGGTGGTGGAATTATCACAAACGCTGAGATAACTGCACATTAATTTTCAATCGTCAGCCTAAACACAAAATTTGAAGATCCTAACTTCAAAACTGACGGACTTGCATACAAACTGTCATCCCCTATTTTACCCTCTTAGGGGTGGAATTTCCAAAAATCCTTCCTTAGTGGATGCCTCTACTGTAGGGCATGTAATATCGGAAGGTTTTTCAATTCCGATATTGATTTCCGATATTGGATCTCAATATCGGAATTCCGATATTAATATCGGAATTAGACATTTTTATTATAAATTGCACATATTCCTTATAAATTGCACATATTCCTTATAAACTGCACTAATTATCTATCTATACTAATATTATAAAGTCGAAGAGTTTTTTTGTTTGGTTAAACTGGCTAATCTGTGGAACTACGGGTCGGATTCGTTTTCCTTTTCACTTATAGGAGGCTACTTTATCCCCGAGTATTATAAGCTACTTTTGATCCCAGGAACGCGGGTGAAACCTCGGGGACAACTAGTTCGTTATAAAGTTTAGGTGACGAGAAGACCCTACGAAGTTTCCCAAACTCTGCCCAGCCCAGCTGGATCCTTCTCTTGGCTTCCCTCTCAAAGTTGTTTTTACTTAATTGCAGAATCTGCCCGAGGTAGGTATATTCCTGAACAACTTCGAGATGGTGGCCATTTACGATCCCGGATCAATGTGATCTTAAACATGACTGGTTTTATCCAAGTTCATGCCGTCGCGAGCCTGATTCTAGGCCGTTCAGCATCTGTTGTAGCTCCTGCAGCGACTCCGCCATCAAGACTATGTCATCTGCAAATCGTAAGTGTGAGATGTATTCGCTGTTTATGTTTATGCCCATCCTTTTCTAGTCCAGCGTCTTAAACATATCCTCCAATACGTTTGTGAACAATTTCGGGGATATGACATCCCCCTGTCTCACTCCTCTGCGTAGTTGGATGGGTTTAGACTGCTTTTTTTTTTTTTTTTTATTTATTTATTTACCAATACATAATTACAGTGTTAACAAAAATTAATATTCCGTCAAATCGCAGAACGATTTGTCGACAGAACAGCCCTCGTTCTTGTAGGCTATAAAATAACATAACATTGGTACCTACCTACATTTATATAATTCCGCTAATCTTGTTGCAACAAAAACATTTTTATTCTACGTTTAATTTGAACCTTAGATTTAACACCATCAAACAAATCATGTGGCAATTTATTAAACAGCGTTGGCGTTGCGTTGCTGGTCCTGTACTTGGGCACTCATGGTTGCGGCATCATAAAGACATCTCAGCACTTCGGTATATTGATAGTCTACTTGGCATCGCTGCAAGGATTCCAAAACAGCCCAGGTTTCGACGAAGTCAAAGGCCTTCTCATATTCCACAAAGGCTAGACACAGGGGCCGATTATACTCCTAAGACTTCTGTATAATCTGTCTCACTGTATGGATGTGGTCTATGGTACCAAATCCTCCTCGAAACCCGGCCTGCTCCGGTGGCTGAAATTCATCGTGTCTTCTGGCAATACGGTTCGTGATGACTCTAGAAAACAGCTTGTAGACGTGGCTCGTGACGTGGATGTTGAAAATACCTTGGACCGCTAAACGCACCAATGCATCGATCCTATCGCAGCTTCAAATTAAAACCCGATTATCCACCATATGCCACCAACGCATTCTGTCGTATTTCGGCCACATGGTGCGCAAAGGCGATGAAAGTTTGGAAAAACTGATCATAGTTGGGAACACGGGAGGAAAACGACTACGTGGTCGTTCACCAACTAGATGCTCCGATCAAGTAAAAGACTCATCGTCCTCCAAGTTTTACACGGTCGTAAGGGACGCGTTGGACAGAAACCGGTGGAGGCAGATCATCCGCTCTAGAAGCAAACCCGATGCTGACCACGATCCTCAGACATGAGGGAACGATAAAAAGAAGAAGAAGACGTGGCTCAGGAGTGAGATGGGCCTATAGTTTTTAAGAAGGGTTTTATCTCCCTTCTTAAAAAACAGAACCACAATACTCCCGTCACGCCTTTGGAGTTCTCCCGCAGTTAATGACCGAGTTGAAGAGGCTCTGTAGTTCTTCTTCTTTTTCCTCAGTACAGGAATTCCTCCTGCCTTCAGAAGTTCTGAAGTAACTCCGTCTTCACCCGGGGCTTTTCCATTTTTAAGCTGTTTTAGAGCCAACACAATCTCGTCCTGGCTGATGTCTGGTAGTTCGTCGGTATATTGTCGACTCAGGGTGGCTCTGGAATCGTGAATGTCATGCTGCGTCTGAGGGGCATGTGAAGCGCACAGCTGGCTATAGAAGTCTTCAATCTCAGCGAAAATCTCCGGCTTTGAAAATGCGGTATTGCCATGGTCGTCAGCTTCGTCAGGTGGCTCCTTCCAAGCTGCTGAGTGAATACTTTGGACCCTCGGATTCGCTCTATTGCCTGTTCAATTTGGCGCGTATTGGAGCTCCGAAGAGCACGACTAGGGAATGCAAACCGGTTTCACCGAAAATCGAAAAACCGGTTATTCGGTACGGTTTTGACCTACAACAAAAACCGGTTTTACATAACACCAAAACCGGTTTTTCGATTTTTTTCGGTTTTTCTTTCAATGTTTGGAAAAACTAAAAAAGGAAGATTTGCCGCCGTTTTGTAAACTGAGTGTAATGCATTGAGTATTTTTGTGATGAACTGAAGTGTGTCGATTTGTAGTGTGTTGAGCTGGTAAGAAAATAACTTATAATAATGATTGTTTTTATGATAGATATAAAATATGTTAAACTTTTTTTTACAATACTTAGGCAGCAAACAAGCGTACGGACGCTTGCAACATAACGGTTATCACTCGGACGCTGCCAACCCTCAACCTTTTTGAAGCGGGTTGCTCATTCCACAGCCTGAGCGTCCACGATAGGAAGCTTCTTTGAAACCGCACAGTACGAGACCATTTTGGTTCCAATGTATGAGGATGGTCTCCTCGTCAGTGACTACGATGATAGAAGGTAACTGGGCATCAGGTCAAACAATTCTTCAGAACACTGTCCGTTGGAAAAGCGGTACAACACACGTAAGAAGGCAGTCTCTCCTCAGACTAAGGGGCTTTAAAACACTTGTGAGCTCTGGATCGTCGACAATTCTAACGGCACGTTGCTGAACTGCGTCTAAATACCCAAACTGGTATCGAGGTGCCCACAGAAGACAGCATTACTCCATTTGGGCCGGACTTGCGACTTATATAGTTGCAGTCTTTATCTAGATAAGAAGTACTGCTTCGCTCAATTGATCACACTCAGGTTTTTAGATGACTTTGGAACAGAACGTCGCTACAAATCTTAACGCGAAGGATCCCAATGCTTTTCGTGATGTTGAGGGACATATTCTAGAAATGAAGAGTCACAGCAAATCGACTTCCTCAACGGTGAATGCGCAGGCTTGCATGTTACTTAGTGGGGTTGAAATAGACTAGGTTTAGTCGATTTCGATCGGAGTCAATAGTCTGTGTACTCTCCATTTAAGACGAATCCTTCGCGCCTTTTCTCCAAAATAGAACGAGGGATATATACGGCTCGTGTAAAGAGCGTCTCATGTAATTTCATCTGCATAGCAATGAATGCTGGAAATAGAGAGTATATCATTAATATGCTGGAGGAACAGTGTTAGGGATAATATTAAATAAATAATTCAGTCTTCCGGGACGCCAGCAATAATGTCATGCTATTGGAGTAACTACTGTCAACGAAGGCTCTTATGTATCTGCCAGACAGCAAGTTGACTGATTGGTATTATTTTTACCCATCTGCACGACAACAAAGACTGGTTAATGTTTTTTTTTATCTCAGGAAAACATTGGTATCAATAATAATCACGTTTTTGAGTACGCGCAAGTTGCTGTGCCGCTACAATATGCCATGTCCAATAATATTACGTGTAAAATTAATATTATAACTTTCGAAACATAATTTAATAAATGTTTAAATAAGTACTTCTTAATTACTGATCTATTTTTTTTAACATAGTCATCATATCTCATACCAAATAAAAATCAAGCAAACGTGATATGTTTTTATGATTTCATTCGTTTAAAATAAAATCAAAAGCAACGAACCGTGTTGTCTATATAAGCGAGTCTCGGATGAAGATGAATCTACAGAGTTAAATAAACTAATATTTCCATCAATTTGATGAGAAAGAGATGGATGAATTGTGTGAAATATGATATTGGTAAGAAAGGAGTGAATGTTGGTAAAACGGATAGAAGGGACGAATGGAAGAAGCGTACATATTGCGCCGATCCCAAATGATTGGGAACAGGGCAGGCAGATGGTGATGATGAAATTGATGTTTCTTTTATACTCACTTCATTAACTTTAACTGACAATAATTCCTGTTTGCTATTTTTACATCTTAGGCACGGTTAGTATCTATAATTCGAGCTATAGAAATAATGTGAAAAAAAACGAGCGAACATTTAAAAAACCGGTTTTAAAACCGGTTAACCGGTTTTCTCGTCTCATAACCGAAATAAAAACCGGTTTTCATTTTGCCACGGTTTTGCATTCCCTAAGCACGACGTACCATCTTCGCAATCTGCTTGTTCAAGTCTGACCGCTCTGACGAAGTGGCTTGCGTGCCAGAAGAAAGAGATGTAGAAAGACTAAATTAGTTTTGTTGTAAATAACAGAATCAGCACCATTGTATGTTTGTTTTTTAAACGCTCGTTTTTCTTGCTAATATTTTCTTAAAAACAAAGCGTCAATCATTTTTATGGATAACGTACTTCGTATTTTGATGAAAGAATACGCTCATTTTGAACACTGGTAGACCAAATTGAAGTACGATACGTAAATTTTATAGCTCTAGGCGACCATACCTTGTGGCGCGCTTAAATGCTTTAATTAAAAACTTAAATAGATAAAAATATCTGATTCCGATATTACGATATTGGACCACTCAATTCCGATATTGTAATATCGGAAAAAAAGGTCCGAGATTCCGATATTACGAGATTCCAAGATTCCGAGATTCATGCCCTACTCTACTGTATAAGGTATCTTTGTGCAAAATTTCAAATCTATAGGTCCAGCGGTTTGGGCTGTGGGCTGATATATCAACAATCAGTTTATCATTTTATATATTAAGATAATAATAAATATAGATTTGTTTATTATTAATTTACTTCATTTCTTTTTATAACAATAATATCCTGGGACATAAAACTTCTAAATCTCAAAAAAAATACATCTTTTCATACATTTTTGCCGAGGAGACATGTACCTTTTGTATGAAAAGTTGTAATTTTTTTTTGCGATTTCGAAGATGCTCCCATAGAAAAAAAATCTGAAGAAAAAAAAAATTATTTTCTTTGACTTGCATAGAGACTCTCCATACAAGGACACTTTACTCTATGATACAAGTCAAAGAAAAAAAAAAATTTTTTTCCTTCAGTTTTTTTTTCTAATATTTTTTTTTGATTACTCATGTCCTATACATTCGTCCCTCAAGAGGAAGTTGACTAATTTATTAGGACCTAATACGGGGTGGATACGACAATAAATGAAACCACGTAAATACGATCAACTTTAACTATGGGAACATATTCCAAATCGCAAAAAAAAATTACAGCTTCATACATTCATCCCTTAAGAGGAAGTTCACTAATTTATAAGAACTAACCTTCATCATCATTCTTCTCAGAATGTTCTCCATCTTCTTCGACCCTGATATCCTCAGTGCTTTTCTCAGACCCACTGTGTTCATGATGCTCCTCAGTGTGTGTATGTTCCTCATGATGCGTGGTATGTTGCTCATGATGCGTCGTCTGTTGCTCGTTCTTCACCGACTGTTCCTGTCCATCCAGGAGGGATGGGTTTAGTAGACTTAATGCAAGATCGAGTTCAGTACCATGTTCCTGTTGACCAGAATTAACCCTTATTTCAAGTACACTGAAGAGAATATACCGTAACAATATTTTAAACTAATTTAACAATATTACGTAAGTGCACACTTATACAAAAAGTGCACTTGCACTATATTGTTATTGGTCAGTTTTGATACAAAATGAACAGTATATTAACCGAAATTTAAAGGCGATAATAGATCGTGACGTTGAATACCATGACAAAGACCATCATCATTAGAAGATGGTTTTATCGATACATTTTGTTATAACTATAACACGCCGTTAAGAGGAAAGGATGGCTGCATGAAATTTGAAAAATAGGTATTTAACAAATCTATTGCTGTCGCGCTGTTGCTGGGATATAAATGTATGAGGGCCGATAGGACAACTGCAGCTTGGATCGATTATACCTATTTTTAAATAGACGAAATCGCTATTTCGAAAACCCCAGTTTCCTCCTCCAATACTGGATCGTTTTTTTTATTTTTTCAAGAAACAAATAAGAAGGGCTTTGGCTATGTCTGTCGGTTTTCCTTTTATTTTTTATATTCGTCAAATTTGTTTGCTGGACGTCTGATAAGGGCAGTAAAAATGGTCAGTTTTTGTCAGTTTAGAAGGCTCCTAATTCTTATTATAATTAATTTATGGAGAAAAACACAACCGAGAGACATACATTGGTACCTACAGATTGCATGATAAAAAAATCATAGCTCTAGTGTCATTATCCAGAGAGGAAACTGAGGATTACGTTTGTATGGAACAAACGCCACCAGCGTTTCCTCTTAAGATATCACTAGTCCCAGCGCAGACACCTATATATCATTATACTAGGAATTACCCGTTAAATAATAGTACATTGTGATACATGTGTGCAAAGTTGGTTATTACAGACAAGGCAGTATTAAGGCGCGGACAGCTCACGATTTCAAACGACGAATGCACTCACACAACCTAGAATGTAGAATGACTGATGTGTGTGTACTTTTGGAAAATTGCATAGTATATATAAGGAAATCAGAATAGATACGGATTTCTTAATGTATTGACATGTTGATACCTAATATGAGGCGATGAACAATTATCAAAAAAAAATATCACTGATATTAGACATATAATAATCTATCTATTTATTTTCATAACCGTATAAATTATTTAGGTCCTTACATATGAAATTAGCGTTTTGTCGTACTGACCACTTTGATCTCAAATATTTCCTCATTGGTTAAGAATTCCAAATTCAAATTTATAAATTTTCCTCATTATTTTTTTCTTTGGCATCGCTTATTACCGGACAATGGAAAACATGAAATATCGGTATATTTACGAGTACGAGTTCTGCCGTGGCACCAGTGCTGCAGAAACAGCTCGAAAGATTAATTATGTGTACGGCGCTGGTGTCGCAAAAGAAAGCACGGTACGTTTTTGGTTTCAACGTTTTCGTTCCGGAAAAGCCGACCTTCAGAACCAACCCCGTGGACGGCCGAAGACCAAAGTGGAAAATGAAGAATTAAAGGCTATTGTGGAAGCGGATCCATTATAAAGCACTTCAGAGATAGCTGCAGGCTTCGGGGTAAGTGATAAAACTGTATTAATCCACATGAAGCAAATCGGGAAAGTAAAAAAACTTGAACGATGGGTACTTCATGAATTGAGTGAATCGAACTTGCAAACACGCGTCGACTGCTGTGTTACTTTGCTCAACCGACTCAATAATGAAGGGATTTTAAATCGAATCATTACTTGTGACGAAAAGTGGATACTGTACGATAACCGGAAGCGCTCGTCGCAATGGCTGAACCTTGGAGACCCAGCCAAATCCTGCTTAAACGAAAATTGACTCAGAAAAAGTTACTTGTGAGTGTTTGGTGGACTAGCGCCGTTGTCGTTCTCTACAGGTTTCTAAAATCTGGCCAAACGATTACGGCAGATATCTATTGTCAGCAACTGCAAACCATGAAGAAAGAACTAGCTGCTAAACAACCGAGATTGGTCAATCGCTCTAGGCCACTGCTGCTTCACGACAACCCAAGACCACACACTGCACAACAAACAACCGCTAAGTTAGATGAGCTACAATTGGAATGGGATGGCAAAAGTGCATAGATAACAACGGTGCATACTTTGATTAATTAAATATATTTTACAAAATAAAAATTGACTTTATATTCCTCCCGTACAAAACGCCAATTTCATATGTAATGACCTAATATATGTAACTTAAACTGTTCACCACTACTGAGCAAACTGCTCTCAATTCGTATTGCACCCTCCCTCCGCTGAAATGTGCTCCCGGTTAAATATGATTGAAAATGACGTTTTGTCACAAAACGTGTAAAAAATTATTTTATAGATAAAAAGGTATATAAATCAAAGGAGATTGACCATATTTGGGCCCACTATTGTGTCATCGCGTGTCTCAATTAAATATGATTAAAAAATCAAGTCTTATTTTATTATGTTCATTCACAAAATATTAATATTTTTCTATCCCGAGGATTAAAAACAGCATTAATAATATATTCGCTTGAACTCCTTTACACCTGTAGGTACGCCTTCCGCACCACAGATATCTGAAACCGTACGCCATCCGAATCACAGTTTTATTAATATCGAAAGTTGCCAGGTGTTAAATTCGGTTTGTCGCAGTTAAATACGGTCTATATAGCTTTTTCTGTTGAATAACGCTAGTAATGATGAAACGAAATTACGAGAGTGATATTAGATAATATTCGTCGGTTAAAGGTAGCAGAAATGCCAAATACACATTTTATTTATAATTGTGTTTGATGACAATGATTATTTTCCAAACAGAATGTAATGTAAGAACTTATTACGATAATAGTATAGTTATAAAAAGAAACAAGTAACATAAAATAATTTCTTAAAAGTATTAATTTATTTTACGAAAAATAAAATCTTCTTAGTTTTAAGTTTGGCAACCAAATCCTTTTTATGAGTACTTATTTTTGCCACTGTCATGTTATATTATAAAAAGGTAAGTTTGGCAACCGAATCTGTTTTATGAGGACTCATTTTTGCCAGTGTCGAGTTATATTATAAATAGGTAAGTTAGGCAACCAAATCTTTTTTACGAGGACTTATTTTTGCCAGTGTCGAGTTATATTTTGAATAGGTAAGTTTGGCTACCAAATCTTTTTTATGAGGACTTATTTTTGCCAGTGTCAAGTTATATTTTAGTTCTGGTCACTAAATAAATCATTTTCATTTAGTCCGCACTATCAGTCACCGTCCGTAACAGATATATTTTAGTAAAATAGTTGTCATTGTACTAAAACTTCTCACGGACCTTTTGAGACAACTTGAAAAGTCACAATATACATAATTCATTTCACTGAACTTGTGTGCACATAGATTGATCTTTATAGGATAAAACACCACTGATAATATGCATTAACCTGAAATTACAGGAATTTATGGAAATAAAACGAAGACGCTATGTGACTTTGCAAGATCCCGCCAAAAAGTCTAGCATACCTACGTTTAATCTTTTGCAAAACGTTACAATAAACACAAATTGATTTTTTTAGTGGCCTCCATTAAAAAACCTTAAGATTACCGACTTACTAATTCTAAACCATTGAATTACTAAAACAAACTATGTAAATAGCCATTTTTTGCATTTTATAACCTTAAATTCTGCATCAGAAAAAAGAAAAAAAGCTCTTAAACCCGGGTCAGAAAATTATAACTGTTTACTGATTATGAAAATATAGTATTTTTTCTACAAAATAAAAAATAAATCATTGTGACACAAACTTTTTCGAAGTGGAACTCCCCTAAGAAAATGGTCATTCTCCTTTTTACATACCTACCGAAGAGATAGGATTACTAATAATCCATGATATAATCAAGTTTTAAAGCTGCCATATTTTATGTATGTGAGTTGCCGCGACTTTAAATTTAATTTCCCATTAGAGGGAATAGGGGGACATTGATACAACCGTTATATATTTTTTACTGAACGCAGCCAAATCTTCGCCGATACACACATACGTAGGCATCAGTACCCCGAGTGTAAAGTTTGCAAAGAATTGACGTAACTATCGCGTAATTCTATGAGAACTTGTATTGTACTATCTTAGCAAGCTTTACAGAATCACGGCCGCTTTCAGCCAGCGGTTTGTGCTCGACGTCTCAAGACACGTTTCAGAAAATCATTGGTAAAAATAATCCTCACCTTCGGGTGTAATTTAACCTTAGGATTTTGGTGTAAACAGACACATTTAACGTTAAATGGCAAGGAAATATAATATTTTAATAAGTTCTTGGTCATTTTCTGTGATGTTTTTTTTACATAATATGACGGTATGGGGAAGATTGATAGTACATACATACATATTAGAGATATCAATGTGTATAGCGTATTGACATTTCGTAGAGTACCATTAAATCTCTATTCAGAAGTAATCATAACAAACATCATCATCATCAGCACATAATCACTGCTGACTGAAATAAGAATAAAGGTAACAGGAATACTACTGAAAAGAATGGACAGATATTCCACCATGCATGGCCACTGCAAATTGGTGGAGATAGGCTAGTGTTCAACTTCGTTGGAGTTTCCAAGCCGCCTAAGAGGTCTCCAACTAGCATAACGACTTACACAATTTAGTGATAGCCGAGACCAACGGCTTTACGTGCCTCCTAAAGCACGGAAAACGCTCGAGTTGAAATACCACTAGACGGTCACCCATCCGGATACCGTCCACATCAGCAATTGCTTATCTTTGTCGATCGATTAAGAACGGCTAATCAAGTTAGGTACACCACAAGCGCATCAACGAGCCTAAAAACATTAATGAGAAACACTGCTTTGGGGAGATAAGCGCTTGGCAAAGATTCCGTGCTACTGATGTATAAAAATTCAGAAAAATCTAGAAATCTTGACTGAATTTTATTCTGTATCTGCCCGAATGGTAAACTGCCACGTGCCACGTATATGTCTGGGGTCCACTATCTCTGGGAGAAGGCAGTTCATATAAAATCGAACCAACTCATCTTCCATTTTATGATTCCAGAAATTGTCATCCCTTTCAATGACTTCTAATTTTAACTTTTGGGTTTGTCCACTCCAAATCGCAAAAATACGGGTTGAAGATTGTAAATCATATTTGTGTTGACTATATAATTAAAAGTAGTAGGTGGTAGAAAGTCAACTAACTACATAATAAAATGTATATGTCCCAAGTTTGTCCTGAAATAGCTAACAACGTTGTCACCATTGAATAGCGTAATAATTCAATGGTTGTCACTGAAAAAGAATTTATGTGTGACGTAATAAAGGTGAAATTTTTCGTCTTCAGATATAATAAGGTAATGAAATATCCATAGATATAAGATTCTTGGGATTAGTTGATTTATCTTCATGTTTGTTTTTGTTGTATGTATACTATGGTTATGCGGCTATCGCCAAGACGTTCGACCAAGGACGCTTGCACTCAGGGCATACGAATATGTGTTCTATTGCTATCTGTATAGAGCAATACTCAAATGCTTATAAAAAAAATCGACACAAAGCGTCCGGTACCAACCATGCAGGTCGAGCGTTGCCCGACGACTAAAGAACAACCGCGTAAGCTATTGCTACATTTAGACAGCGTGGAATAGGGTTGAAAATTGTAAATCATATTTGTGTTGACAGTATGACTAGTTGCCGCTTGGATATTTATATTTGCGTTTTCTTTAGATTATACAGAAAATACTCATTAAATTTAATAATTATCCGGTTAACATTTCAATATAATGCAGTATCTAACATATTCTCAAAAAAAAAATAGTTGTTGTCGCTGAAAATACAGAGAATTACGACGCCAAAGTTTATTTTTATGCACTAGTTTACGATTTTTTTGTGGGGAATACAAAGCACTTTTCAATATTCTATTCGGTTAACATTTTTCTTCAGACCCTTGTCTGTCCACATTATTTTTTGTGTGAGGTATTTTCATTGGGTTGCGTCATACTCGCCTCTCAAAGAAACCCATTTTTGTGAAATTGAGCTTAGTCCCCGTCTTAAGGAATAAGGCGATAAGGAAGCAGAGACTGTAATGATCAATGCACACGCGTGTCATACGACGTTTTTCAACACACTTGCGAGGAAAAAACAGACTTTAATTACTAGTTCAAGTAGATTTTCTGATAATCATTAACCAAACAATGAGAACGTTAACAAATCTGGCGCGCAATTTTTTGACAGTGATGCGCTGTCAATCTGTTTTAACCGTTGCTTCGTCTACACACATATCACTTACATTTTGATACAAACACTAATACTTCTTATGATACTAAAATCGGTGCAATAAGAGCCACATTACGAGCGAGTGTGTTGAAAACATATTTACATAAAATACATTATGGAGAAAAATTTTTCGAAGGTTCCACTGCTCCTCATCATCAGCAAGGTTTCCTGTAGGCTTTGTTACCTAGTTATCTTACTCTTGGACTAATCAAATCATTCCTTCTCTTTCTTTCAGGGTGTGCACTCACCAGATTCCGTTGACGCTGGAGATCTAGACGAGCTCCATGCTTTCTTCCGTGTTCGTAATTTCCGCGTCGCGGTTCGTGTTGGCCAGTTTTGTCTGTGAATGATATACTTATGAACCAACTTGGAGAAATACAAGATAATAATAATAGCTTGATCGCTGTAGTTGAGCCGTATATTTTATACCACTAATATGGGGAATAATCTGCCCACCTGATAGTAAGCGGTTTTTTTTTTTTTTTTTTTTTTTTTTACTGTTTATAGGCCTGTGTTTTGACTGCAATCTCACCATGGTAAGTGATGATGCGGCCGAAGGTGGTAAGCACACAAAGCCTAGAAGGAACTGGCTCTCAAGTGCAGCTGTCGGAACACACCGAAAGGTGCTTGGCGACAGATTTTCAACTTAAGGGTGGTAGCCAGCCAGGCGGGTACTACAAAGTACCCTACCACCGTGCTTTGGTTTCCTCACGATGTTTTCCTTCACCGAAAGCTTAAGCTCATTGTAGGATTCGAACCCGGGACCTTCGTCTCGGTATCCGACGTCACTACCACTGAGCTATCATCGCCTTATATCGTTACCGTATACTTGGGGTACCAACACCATCAGTCGCGCATTGCCGTCCCTGCAAAAATCTCTTCACATCCAGAAGGGCTTTGTGGGATATTGAGAGCAATCGCTGTGCCAGTAGCGGAATTTACTACATTTTATACCGCTGTTCCCCACACACTACCAGCACAGTGCCTCTTTTGGAGCTCTGGCGACTTAAGCATAGTAAAGAGAACCTCATTTCTAATCATTGCTTCCTGTAATGCTACAGGCCGAGACTTCGAGAACTTTATTTAATGTTAACAAGTAGGTAAGGATAGAGATGGCTGCTTTATGTGACCTCAGTGTCTCGGTGAATTCACGCAGCCGGCTTAATTAGTTCACAGTGCAAGTTGGCCTAATATAAGCAACTACTCCAGTAAAGCTACTAACACCGTGTGACCATGGTAGGCAATGATAGAGATTCTATTATAAATTACACTAGGTAAACTAATTTTAAGGATACTGAGGCTCAATATACTGGAACAATATTTTTAACTGATAATAAGCTCGTAACAATATTAAACTATAGCCATGCAAAGAAGTCATATTTGACAAGTGACCTATTAGGAAGGCCCAGTGCACTTTTATACAAAATGTGCACTTTTATATAAGAATGAGTAAGGGTGCTGATTTTGTTGCAAACGCACATATTTGACAGGACTAATATCTTATATCCTTTTCTTATGTTTTATGTTAGAAATAGATAAGACTAAAAATATTTTATAAAAAACAGAATCAGTGTCTTTCCATCACATAACTGGCGTTGAGTAGGTCCTATCTGGACCTTTTACCATCAACTCTTATTGTGATTCAGCTCTTTTTTGTGTCAAAAGACCTCAGAATGTATGGAAAAGTGACATTTGACAGAAAACAATTCAGTTGCGCTTTAAGATTTGCAGGTAGGCCCTCGGGGCCCCGATTCTCACGCTTTCGACATTGACGTCGCTGACATTTGCCAAAAACATGGCGGACTTCTGTCATAATGTATAGAATTATTTTCATATCCTTAATTTTTTCTTCGACAAATGTCTTATCTTTAAGTCGAAGACGCGAGAATTGGGCCCAGCGCTCTTTGATGAATTTCATCTAATAACGCGGTACGACGAAGATCATTCGTGGGCCGTCGCGGTAGCCCCGCAGGTTAATACGCGCAGTGTAAGTAATAAACCATAGTGATACCAACCTCGTTGGCTTTTATATTCACGGATCACGTTCACATTATGGAGAATGCCTAAAAATAGAAGCACAATTACGACAGATGCTTAATGACAGTGATAGCTTAGTTAGATAGACACCACATTTTACCGAGCACAGAGGAATTAATTAAATCTTTAATTTGTATGTATTGGCAAAGCACAGGCCCCCAATTCTCGCGCTTTCGACATCGGCCCTGATTCTGTTGTTTACAACTAAACTAATTTTAGTCTCACTATGTCTCTTTCTAACAAAGAACATAAGAAAAGGATGTAAGCAATTTAGTCCTGTCAAATTAGTCCAATGCTTGTTTTCAATATAAATTTAGTCGCCATCTATCGCGGTTACCCGCAAATACAGAAGGCAGACTAATTTGACATCTTTAAATATGTTCTCTCCTTTTTCAATAATGTTTGTAAGAAAGAGATGTGATGTGACTAAAATTAGTTTAGTGCGATTTACAACAGAATCGACACCATTAGGCGAAAAACATGGCGGTCTTCTGTCAAAACGTATAGAATGTTAAAGATATTTGCCATGTTTTTCGGTTAATGTCTATGCAACATTAATGTCGAAGACGCGAGAATCGGGGCCCAGAAGCATGAATCGGATGTAAATTTGATTAAAACTGCAGCTTCATATATAATTTCATGTAGAGACTTAAATGATGACAAGACGGTAGTGCTAGCGAAGCTAATTCATGACAAAAAGGTAGTTAATCATATTATGAAGCTGTATAGAGGGGTAAATTAGCCTCCCAGATTGAGGTATTGGAAAAATGGTGAATGAAACAGATAATAAAGCGATCTATAAAGCTGCAGAAGCAATAATGAGATGAGAGACAATATAAAATATGTACAGATTTGCGAAGTAGCTAAATGCACATGACAATATACCCAAACAATCATTTGAAATAAAATAAAGAAATAGGTTTACTTACGGGTTGGATCAGCGACTGCATCCGCCACTAGGACCTAAAAAGGTATTGTAATTAAGACAATGTTGACGTCTTCGTCATATATTATATGTTTCTTTATTCCGTCTTAACTTCGGAATATTTCAACCGAATAGAAGTGTGTAGTATATTCTGAATTCTTTTGTAACATAAGGGTCAATAAAAAGCATAAAAGGAATTGAAAAATTCAAACACGACTGCTATTTTGTTTAATTTTTACTCCAGTTTTCGGTCAATTTTGTTGAGTGTTTATTAGTCTCTTGACTGCAGTAAAAATTCAGAACTAATTTAATGAGTTTTAATCTTTTAAAACCTGTAGTCATGTTTTTTTTTTCACAAAAAGTTTTACAAAATAAGGAAACGTAAAAAAATATTTTGCTTTAAAACTGTAAAATAGCACACTATGCTCTTATTTAAAAGAAATACTCGAGCTAGGCTCAGCTCTAAACCGCTAAGTACCTACATACCTATGACATGAGATGGTTAAACCAATTCTAGTAAACCCAGATTTAAAATATATCCATCACTTTCTAACGTCATATAACAAAAAGAGATGGGGCTATTTTAAAACCTAGTTTACAAGACTTGCTAGGAAAAGGGCAGTATGGAAGCACGCGGGAACTACCGAACCTATTTCAACACACTACTAATAAAAACTACGTAATTTTTTTTCTACAATATTCGCTATTACTGATACCTATCTATATATAAATATTGACTTAAAAACTTACGTATAACAGTATTAAAGTGATTAATTCAAATAAACACTTCATCGCTCAAAATGTTGGCACTAAGTGGTCAGACTTAACAATCTGTATTGCCACTGGTGGCCATGTATTGTCGACACTTTATATAATATATGAGATGCAAATATTAAAACATATGTTCAAATAAAACCATGTTTGTATTAAGCTAAATTACAAATTGTCATAACGAAGCGTTGAGAATTGGTAACGTGTGATTGGTTGGATGTCATGTGACGTATTTAATTAATATTACTGAGATGTTTTTGAGTTATATGGGTGTCAAGTCGCGTTCCTATATGTGGATTGAATGCATACGTTAGGCCATGCTGTTTTAAAACAAACCTCGTTCGCAACGATTTTCTCACGTGGTGGCTCGACAGAGTAGTGACAGCCCAAGGGCCCTATTCTCGCGACTTCGACATTGATGTCAAATGTCATTGTGACAGATATCCGCCATGATTTTCGCCAAATGAGCAGCTCGACTGGGGAAGAACTTCCACCTTACAGAATACCGCAGCAAAATAACTGAATGCTGTGCGTAAGTAAGGTCACCAGAGCTCATCGGAGGGGGAAAGCGTGTTTCAAACGTCCAAAGGACTGGTTACTGCTTACCACCAGGAGGACCGTATGCTTGTTTGCCGACAAAAAAGGTGTATACAATTTTCAAAAAACGTCGAGCGTAAAATGACCGACGGGGCTTGCTTGCTTGAAGAGTATTGCTGAATCTCTCTCTAAGCTCTCCGCCGCATGGCCGAGCACCAGCAGCGCCGACTCTAGGCCAAATGAAAAAAACCATTTCGAGCGAATTTGAATATTATGATGGTGGTCAGGCTAAAGGCAGGCATTCTTGCGTTGTTTGTAGCCAGCGAAGTTGTCGCGTCCACTAAAGGGCGCCAAAAGACAATCTCGATCTACCCTGCATTGGCGTATCTCGTACTTTTGTCCAAGGGGGGCCTGGCCCCTAAAAGCCGGTTTTATTTTGAGTTTGTGCCGAAAATGAATCATCATCATATCAGCCTAAGGATGTCCATTGCTGAACAAAGGCGTACCCCATCAACTTCAACTCAGAACGATTCTAGGCCGCTTGCATTCAGCGGCGCCCAGCGACTCTGACCAGATCGTCGGTCCACCACGTGGTTCCAGTACGTGGTCGCCACTCGAGAACCTTCCTTCCCCATTGGTTATCGGTTCTTCGAGCGATGTGGCCTGACCATTGCTACTTCAGCTTACTAACTCTACGAGCTATGTCGATAATTTTTGTTCTCCTACGAATGTCCTCGTTTCGTACCCTGTCACGTAGAGAAATTCCGAGCATAGCTCGTTCCATAGCTCGCTGAGTGACTCAGCTTATTTATTCGGCCAGCCTAAACAATTAAAAAAAAAAAAAAAAAAAAAAAAAAATTTGCCCTAGGTAAACATTAAAAACATTGTCTAATGTTCATATACCGCCAATGCCGGTGATTGTTGGGAGCACTGTTCTCGAAGTTGTAGACATGTATGAAAAATAAATAATTTACTTTTTTTTTAAACTTTCCTCAAATTCCACATTTCCACTCCACCCAAACTACTTATAAGTAGGTATATTGTTTTGTTTAATTTAATAATTTTAAACAATGCAATGACGTATAATACGTACGTACAAATGTTTACGTAAAAGCATTGTTTAAATACTACGTAGTTTTGAACTATAATGTATTGATCCGGTCGAGGTAAAGGCGGTAGTAAAACAAATGCTCAGTACAAGGATGTAAAATTACTTTTATCATACATAAAGGATGCGCAGCATGAGGCGGGAAATTTTATTTTTTTAAAGTTTTTATTGATTTTTACCTTCGTAGAACAATACGGCTAAATATTGTAGTGATTCTTCAAATTTCCCGCCTCATGCTGAGCACCTTAATACAGTTTTCGATCAGTTCTGGCTCAGAGTAAAGAAAAAACATTTAAAAAATAGAATTTAATCCCCCCCCCCCCCCCCTAAGGCGTATATAATGTATATAGGAATAACTTGTGAGAGGCCATTAAAAAAAAAACAAAATGGTTGCCAAAAATTATGCCAAAATCTTCAATTAAGCTTTATTGTCGCCCGCATCGAAATGGCAGGCAGTAGGTACTTTTGGCAGTATTCGCTCGCTTAGAATCAACATAAAAACTATAATTGACTGGTATAAAAAGCCTACCTAAACTGTCGCAGAATCAGAGATAGTAAAATGACAGACAGAATAAAATGACTGGCACCATCGACGGGGAGTTCCTTAGTACGAAACCATTTACCGCGGACGCTCAGACTGTGTAAGCTCCCCAGCGTGGTTTTGCTTGTAGTATAAAGAAAAGTTCGCGAAAGGGACGGCTATCTACGAGAAAGCAAGATAAAAAGCAACACATGTCGCTTAAACGCACACAACTATCCATTTCTTTGGTTTCTGAGACAGAGTTTAGGGTGATTCAATAATGATTTCATCGCAAATAACTGAACCAATTCCTCAGTCTTTTAGTTTAAACATGGTTACAGAATAAATTTGCTAATTAGGTACCTAGACTTACGCTACATGTCAGCTGTGCATACAATCTGTTTAACGCGTGAACTCGGTCGAGGGCCTCCATAAGGACACTAACCGTGGCTAAGCAATATAACAATAAATAGTATTTGTTTACACACACATTAAAATTAATATAGAATATCTAATGGTAGAGTAAATATTAAATTACGAACAACGATTAGCTTTCCGACACGCTAATAAATTAAATATAAAGTTAAACAAAAATACGCCGATATTCATGGAAGAAAATTCTCGGTTTCTATACTGGAATAGACATAAAACTCAAATTAAATACTAAACTACTGAACGAGACTAACAATGTTATCTAAGAAGTATAAAGCCCAAGGAGAGCGCGTGCGGGGACATCGCACTCACCAATGCTATTTTGACCATGTTCATTTTCGCTATTTTTATTGTTAACAGACTGAGTCACATGTCGGATAACGACGTCGGAATTTTAACTAGGTAATCAACGTTTCATATGTTTATTATAAATTAAGGGGTAAGTTTTTAAAATCATATTAGTTACCTGTTAAAAGTCCGTCGCCTCCCCCCCCCTAACGCGCTGAGCCGAGGTTCATGCCCCAACTGGGGCGGCCCTTAGGCGTAGTTACCTAATCATAAACCCGGGTTTATGATTAGGTAGCAAGCTCTCACCCGAGAGCTTGTTCGCCGACTTGATAAGGCTAATCATGGGCCATCACCTTCTTGTCAATTAAAAAAAGTACCTGTTCTTTTTCAGAATAGACCAGTATTCTAAAGAATTGTTTAAGATGATGCCCACGGCTACATTCTACCATCGCAACTCTCGCCATCAATGGGGAGTCCATCCCCACATATTGGAGCCAAAATTGTTTCGGACTGCGGTCTCAAAGGAGCTTCTTTCCGCGGACGCTCAGATTGTGGAATGAGCTCCCGCCGTGGTTTTCCCAATGGGGTACAGCATGAGGTACTTCAAAAAGAGATTTCTGCAGGGTCGGCAACGCGCGAGTAACACCCCTGGTGATGCAAGCGTCCATAGGTTGCGGTAACCGCTTACCATCAGGCGGGCCGTCTGCTTGTTTGCTACATAAGTAGTATAAAAAAAACAGACTTCTTTGCGCCAGATAATTTCAATCGGTTCCCCCCGCAAACCGGTGACTTGTGTTTGAAACAAAAACGTGTCTACGCGCACTTCACGGGTGATGTTATCCATAGACTATTAGAACTGATCGCCACACCCTTTGCGAAAGGGGTACACATTATATTTTGGCCACCGTGACGTAAAAAGATATGGTCATGACGAGTATATTGCCGGCGCTCTCATTCCGCGTCCCAAATGTTTTGAGACGAGATAGCAATATATTGGAAAGGATACGTGGCCTCCTCGTGAACGCATCGGATTGTCATAAATAATCATAACACAGAAGGCTTACTTACATACATTAATATTTAAACGATTTGCATAACAATTACATGAAGAACAATCTAGAACATCGTTATGGAATAAAAATAAAATTGTGCGTTATTTTCTTTATAACATTGAATACATTAATAATAAGATTTACCTTTTAGATATGATGATTTTGTAGAAGCGAACTTCATCTCTAGAAGGCGCGCGAAGTTTCGAGATTGTTAAAGGATTCTCGCGACTGGAAAGGATGATCATTATGTTGTGTAGTCTGTGATCATTACTTGACGTTTCTCTTCGCGGCACCTATTCCCGCTGAATCCTTCGACGTCGCCTGCGGCAGTCGCGCGAATTTACGAGAATGCTCGGGAAGACACGCTCTTTGATCTCCTATCGAATGTGTATGTTGCTTTATGGATATTAAGTTCAAAATGGCATGCACAATTTCATTGAAAATAAATTCGCTTCGCTTCCCTTTCTCTTTCGCACCTCGCACATATTTTAATAACGTTACATATCTTTAGTTACAAATATCATTGATAAGGATAGCAAATATTTATCGCTTTCAAATAAGGCTGTGCCGTTTTCATTTACGGGTAAATAAACGTGACTAATTTTGATGGCGACTAATTGACGTTGAAACAATTGGACTTCACCAAATGTTTCTCCGGAGGCTACAGGGGGCGTACCACAAGCTCTTAAAACAAGGTTAAAATAACCTTATTTGTCTTTTGTCCCGTTTTGACGCCGGATGTCAAAGAAAGACAAAAGTCAAATAAGTTTATAATAATATTGTTTTAAGAGCTTGTGGTTTGCCCTCAGGTCGGTTAACTAAATCTGGCACGTTCACAGTACTCACACATATGCAATTTCACGATACAGTATGTTTTATTACATTATTGCTTCTAATCGACTGATTAGAAGCTCAATTCTAATGGACGAATGGACAAAAAAATACATCTCTATTTATGAGCAGAAGCAAAAGCAAAACAATAACTGTCTCCTTCATACTCATAAGCTTGACCGCGCGCGAGAGAGATGGATAGACACTACACAAGCGCAACGTGTAAATGTGTTGAACGTGCCAGCTTTAGTTAATCAACTTGTAAGACGCCGATCCCACAGAGTTATAGAGTTCTGCGTTCCGCGTTCACTATTGTGCATACAGCAAGCAGTCTAGAGTTCTGCAATATTCGCTACCGATCACACATACACATTTTTTACTTTTAAAGGCGCCGCATATGTTACAGTCTTGAACGAATTAACCTCTGGACGTGAAGCAAGACAAATTAGTATGAAATCACGTTCAACCAACTTTTGCGGGGGGATGTCACTCTCACAAAGATCTATTTTACGTAATTATTACAACGAATGCAGAATCGTGTGTATTTATACTTCACGCATACTACTATTTTTATTTGTGTGCTATATATTTATACTATTTTTGCATAGCACGCTCTCCTTTTCTAATTACAACAAATACGAAATTTCTTTACGAACTACATACACAATATTCACATTTACACTAGTGCATGACACAGTCGATACGGTAAGTCGATGAACGAATGAACGATTTTCGGTACGGTATGGCAAGTAACATAATTATTTTCCGTCTATTTGCAATAAGTCATATATTTTATTTATTAGTTATCGTTTACAAACTTTTTATAAGATATCGATGTTTGAAATTAATCATGTATAAACAGCTAAACGGATAAATTTGGCACAAAATAGGAAAAAATGCCGTAGAGCGGAAAGTAGTAGTAAATCATTGGTAATACTTAATAATAAAACAACTTGACCTATTATGTTGACAATTTGTTCTGTTTGTAGGGGCATGCTACAGATATTTTTTAGACAATAGGGAACATGCATTTAACTAATTTATTCATAAAATGTATTTAAAGAGACCTTGGTATGGAACCCTAATGCCCATTTTCGCTAACAACTCTTAAATAATAAGTAACCCTTAGGCGCCGATCCCACAGAAAGATTTCTGGAGTTCCGAGTTCCGAGTTCTGCATCTGCATCTCCGTGTTGACTATTGTGCACACAGCAAGCAGTCTAGAGTTCTAGAGTTCTGCAATATTCGCTACTGATCGCACATCATACACTTTTTTTACTTTCAAAGGCCCCACATAGCTTACAGTCAACGCGGAATGCAGAACTCGGAACGCGGAACTCTAGAAGTCTTCTCTGTGGGATCGGCGCTTTAAGGCTAATTAGGTAACACTTAACGCTAGTTTTATTTTCAACGATATTTAGGCAACACCTAAATTTAAAAAAACTTGCAAGTTTAAGGTGGTATATAAAAATAATTTGGAAATTTATGCTCTAATAAATAGATATTTATACCTCCATGGTTTATAATTTACCTATAGTAAAGTTTAACATAGACGTAATCAGGTAATATATTGCGTACGCAAAATCTTTCATTCGTTTTTATTATTATCGATATTGTTCTCGACAGCGTTAAGCACTAATTCTAATATGACAATCATGTCATAATAATAATGAATGAAGGATATAAGCCGACTATGTATGGAAGTGATAGTTTTCGGTATTATCTCATGGAAGTTTTGGTTTATTTAATATGGTTGGATAATATTTATGCATGATTTGAAATAAAATGATTTTAATGTAAATTACTTGTAAAACTGTAATAAAAATATACTTACTTGTGAAATTAAATATTGCTCTTTCCACCACTATAATTTCTACGTGATTTCACGGCACATTTCGTCATTTTCTCGTAATGTTTTCTCGATGACATTGAATGTTATACTGCGACAACTGTCATTATTTTTTTCAATACCATGCCTAAAAAGCATGGTTCGTGGCGAAAGGGGTGTAGGCGCGGTCACTATTAGGGCAGGTCCAGAGGTTAAATCGTTCAAGGTTACAGTGAACGCGTAACGCAGAACACTCTCTGTGGGATCGGTGCCAAGGGTCTATATAAGCCGTGAGTAAGTTCGGGATCGTCAACGATACGAGTAGCCCACCCGTGGTTTGGAGTCGTCCACTTGCGTCAGTCATTCATTAACTCAATTTATTAGTTAATTGCATACCTGGGCTTAAATATATCATTACTAGCTGTCCCCCGCCGTTTCACCCGCGTTCCCGGGATAAAAAGTAGCTTAAGGGTCACTGCTCACTGTAACAGCACGGCTACGCCTCGGCATTTACCTTGCCATGAAAGTGAGGCCTTTAAATCGTATGCGTTCAAAGAAATTTAGCAATGACTAGATAAATTAGTTGACGCCTCGCGGTGCACGCGCTTGCCGCTACAAGCCACTAGTCCTGTTGACCCATCGAGGAAATATCCCTATAGAGTAGTAATACTGAACAATATAATTCCACAACTAGTCAGTGATTTGTCAATGAATGTGAACAGTAAGGACCACTCGCTGCGTCGTGTGTTTTTGACTTGGCCAATCAGAGTGCATGCGTCCTTGTCTTAACCAATCAGCGCGCATTGTCGGCGGTGGGAAATTGGCGGAATTTATTTCAACCAAAATGAACGTCATTGCGCTTCTATAGGTTAATTGTTCCATGTGTTGACCACACGCTTCCAGCGAGCGGTCCACTCCCTTGCCACTTCGCAGGCGGCGCGCTGGCAGCTAGTGGTTGGATAGAGTTGAGGCGGTGCCGGGCCGTTGCGTTGCTGCGATGGAGCGGTGCTGACATAGTGAGCGATGACCCTATATCCTTCTCCATACTATAGGCTATCTGCATAGGCGTAGCGAGGTACGGGCAGGGAGGGGCAGCCGCCCCCCATTAGAAGAGCTGTCGTTCGCTGGTAAACTGTAATTCTGACGTGTTTCATAGCTTGCGAGAAGCTCGTCAGAATATAAGACCGAAGAAACTAAGAGGCTTCAAGGCAACACTGCTCATGTGAAACTCATATGTTAAAAACAACGATCAAAACAATATTATTTCTTTGTCCCATATATACTTAATCCTGGCTACGCCTTTGGCTATCTGCATGCCTAATTTCATGATGATCCGTTGAGTAGTTGAGGCGTAACAAACAAACAAACTCACTTTCACATTTATAATAGTTAGAATCATATCTGTGCGCCTACCCAAAGGCATGAGCAGGTAAATAAAACGACCAAAACAGTTTTAAAATAATGTATTTTTGCTTTTTAATATGCTTTGGTACATTACTTTACATACATTAACTATTATTATAAATAACGTTTATTGATTGAATATATATTTCAGTTTAATTCTAATCCACTTGTATCTCAGCAATCTCTTTATATTTCAGCAATGTGATTGTATTGCGCTATGAGACAGTTGTTGTGGAACATTGTGGAGTTACTATTTTTGCAAAATAAAAATGGCGGATGGGAACTAAATCCTAATCCGCTTGTATCTCAGCAATCTCTGTATATTTGTTGTGGAACATTGTGGAGTTATTATTTTTGCAAAATAAAAATGGCGGATGGGAACTAAATCCTAATCCGCTTGTATCTCAGCAATCTCTGTATATTTCAGCAATGTTATTTTATCGCGCTATGAGACTGTTGTTGTGGAACATTGTGGAGTTATTATTTTAGCAAAATAAAAATGGCGGATAGGAACTAAATACTAATCCGCTTGTATCTCAGCAATCTCTGTATATTTCAGAAATGTGTTTGAATTGCGCTATGAGACAGTTATTGTACAACATCGTGGAGCTGATATTTTGAACTCCAAAAATATGAGTATTATTTTATTGACTGATGAACGGTGGGTTACAAATATTAATTCTATCACTTCAGACATAAAAGTTCAAATTGTCTCATGATTCACAAAATGGCGGATTCAAAATATATATTCAATCAAACTCGAGATATGATTCATAAATGCTAATATTACATTTTGCTAAACTAAAACTATAGAAACAGTTTTGAAGTGATACGGTGGTCAAAGAAGCTGTTCATTTTATAATCTAAACGACATTTTTAAAAGAGGTAGATCATAGAGTTTATTCGCTCAAAGAGCAGCTCGACTGTGGAAGTACCTCCTACTTACAGAATACCGCATTCAAATAACTTTATACCACCGAATATAATTCATAGGGAAATATTTATAATTTCATATTTATTTACACCTTGTCAATTATTTAAATTTATTAGAATGCCAAAGAAAAATTAACTTTTTCACTTCATAATATGACTCATAGAGTAAGAATATTGATAGAGTGATAGCGTTAACAATATTAACCTTGAGCGGTTTGCATATAGATAAATTCATAGAATAATATCGTACACTAAACTATTGCCATGCTAACAAGTCATATTTGACAAGAGGGTGTCTCTCCTTGCCGCACTATGTTTGTCTCTTTTTGACACATGGGCTGTCAAAAATAACCTATTAGAAAGGCCCAATAGATGATTTATTGTCAAAAAATTACGCTATGAGTTCCTTTTCATTTGTTCTTTGTAAAAGTATTGATAATAATTGAAACTGTTTTACAAAAAATTTA
Organism: Polyploca ridens; assembly: GCA_951394255.1. Lineage (NCBI taxonomy): Eukaryota > Metazoa > Arthropoda > Insecta > Lepidoptera > Drepanidae > Polyploca > Polyploca ridens. Next base: position 3,109,927 of record OX596272.1, on the reverse strand, counting down.
AACCGAATTCAAAGTATACTAAAAAGTAATCAGATCCTAATCCGATGACAATGGGACCAGACGGGAAGTGTACCCTTTCAAACAAAAAAGAATTTTCCAAATCGGTTAATAAATGACGGAGTTCTGAGGTAACAAACATAAAAAAGCATACAACCGAATTGAGAAATTCCTCCTTTTTTTGAAGTCGGTTAAAACGAGAAATTGAAATTCAATATCATGTATTTAGTCGTTCAAACTATGAGCCGCGTTCGTTTCAACTCAGCGTTGCACTACCCGTGCTCACGGCACATACTCTATTATAGTCGCTATATTAATATTCTATATCCATGGTTAATAGTATGATGAATAAGGTTTATATTTCTTTGACATTCTCAAAACTGTAATTTAAATACGCCTGACCAGTCAATAAGTCGATCGAATGTTTCTACGCAAGTATTATTATTATATAAAAATATCAGAAAATACAGACAGTGTTTTGAGAATAATTGAATTTGGTACCTGGATGTACGACATAAAGTATATTTTCCATTAACACAATCTACTCTTAACACTTCGAGTTTTTAATCTCGTTCTAAAACAATCATAGACAAATTAAGCATAAATAAAAAAAATGCAAGTAAATGACTTTGGTGTACATTTTGTAAGATTCTAAAATAGAGAGTAGTATGTACTGATTTAAAACTAAAACGTCGCAATTTCGTGTGTTGATAGCATGCGATTGCCATTGTATTGCTATCAAATGTCAGATGGTTTGACGTAAACTGTCAAAAACAGAATCGATAAACGATTGATTTTTAATTGTTTAACAGTTTTGTCATTTTTATTCACTTTATTTTTCAATTTTCACTAGTTACAAAATAATTAATAATAAAAAAATCTGGTTCGCATATTCCAAGCAATATGTAATATTAATTTTATTGCAACCATAGAAATGGCATAGCAAACACTTGCCATCAGCACACGTAACAGATCTTCAAACAACAGGATGTCGACTCTAATACCTATCACATACAGTCTAGAATAGGATATTTAAAGCTCGCAAACGGAGAAAAGAAACCTTAAAATCTATGAGAAATAAACATACAGTCTCAAATTTTTATATATTTGGCTAAAACATCAATGTATTGCAACGTATAGTAATTGCCGGTAGGTGGCGCTAATCAAAAAACAAATTATCTTGTATAGTAAGTAGTTTTGTTTGACCACAATCTCACCATGGTAAGTGATGATGTGGCCGAAGGTGGTGCACACACAAAGCCTAGAAGGAACTGGCTCTCAAGTGCAGCTATCGAAACACCGCAAGATGGCTACAGTTTTAACTTAAGGCGGGTACAAAGTACCCTACATCCGTGCTATAGACGTTTCGGGCCCGCCATTTTGCCACCTAACGGCAATTCAAGGAACTAAAGTACTTAATATTGATAGAAGGATATTACACTATACATCTAGGACCACAGAAAAGTGACACTTAAAATTTAGGAGCGTCCTAAATACGTGACAAGTTTTTTTCTCATAAAATCGAACTGTCAAATGACTTAATCACAACTTAAGTGTCAGCGATTCAGTTTTCAACAATACGCGACTCAGCGCGCACTGTTTAAAATAACAATAGAATATAGAACTTTATTTCGTAAACAAAAGGTGCACATTTCCGGGAGAGAATACGGATACGCCTCACGACGCGAGTCACTTGTCGGGAATCTCTCACTGAAATATGCACCTTTTCGTATAGTAAATAAAGTTCTATATTCTATTGCCATCTAAGCTTGCCGCGTCGCTTCTCAGTGACCCTAAGAGTCATAGATGACAATGTAATATAGATGCATAATTCCGTCTTCGAAATTCAAGTTTATAACAAGACTAGTTATACCCGCGGTTACACTCGCGTCCCCGATGAAAAGCTTTGACCACTCGGGGATAATGTAGCTGCCTAATAGTGAAACAATTCTCAGAATCGGATGTGTATTTCCGGATTACCTCCTACATATAAACCATTGAGCACTCCAATTCTGCAATGTTTATGCCACAGACATAAATATATATTCTGGGACATTCCTCACACACGGTCATCTGATCCCAAACTAAGCAGAGCTTGTACTATGGAAACCAGATAACTGATATAATACATATACTACTTTTTGTTTGTAAATACATACTTAATATACATAATTACACCCAGACTCAGGACATACAGACATGTTCATGCACACAAATGCATGTCCTGTGTGGGAATCGAACCCACGACCTGCGGCGCGTAAGGCGAACCTTAACCAACTGCGCCAACTGGGTCATCAGCATCAAATCTAAATAGATACCGCAAGTCCCACAATCCGTATGAAAACGAAGCGTGTAACTCTTTTAAACCCACCATAATGTCACAAGATTGATTTAGCTAGGTTGGCATTAGAGCTATAACGTGAAAATGTAGCTATCCTATTTGTCAGCTAAACACATCCCTCGCTACACATCTCTGGTGGACATGCAGCCGCATGCGAGTTGTCTGTCCGCAACAAACAGTTTCACTCACCCTTTTTGCACAGTTTTTGACACGCGAAGTACATACACTCGCGTCATCTATTTAGATTTATATCTGTGGTTTTTGTACTGTTTAATAACAGTACTTAGACAGAGCGCGATATAGATAACAAACAAAATGACCGGCATAAAGCTTTTTCGGTTTATTGTTTAAGATATGATCCTATATATGATAGTGTAACCCCCTTCGACCATCAATTAAACTACAAATTTACAAATGTATTTACTAAATACTAATAAAAACTACTAACTATTATATTATAATAATAATTATTTACAAATTCTGAAATGTTTTTTAGAGAGAAAATTAAAATCAGGCAGTTTATCTTTAGCATTGGTACAGTCTTTTTTTTATTGGGATTTATTCAACTTTGGTTTTTTGAGGAGACTTTGGTGCCGTTCTGTTGTTTACTAATTTAGTCTATGTCTCTTTCTAACAAAGAACATAAGAAAAGGATGTAAGAAAAGTCTTGTCAAATTAGTCCAATGCTTGTTTTAATATAAATTTAATCGCCATCTATCGCGGTTACGTCTAAATACCCGCAAATGAAGACGGCAAAGACTAATTTGACAGCTTCAAATATGTTCTATCCTTTTTCAATGTTTGTAAGAAAGAGATGTGATGTGACTGAAATTAGTTTAGTGTGTTTTACAACAGAATCGGCACCATTTTCAATACTATGTAAAAATCGATTTGCTGTTTTTTTTAGTATAGGACCACAAAGCTCCTTGCTCCACAGATTCCATATTCAACCGTGTCAGTGGGCGGCAACGTGTACCAACAGATAACGTAATATGTATTGTCTTATCATTTAGCACTGTTGGCACATAGTGCTGTGGTATAGAGTCGATATTAGACTGACGGCGCTCGCACTCGGTTATGCGTTATTCATAATTCTCGGGCCACGAATATTGTCATTGATTTCGTCTCTAAACTGTGTGAAAAGGAAAGGATATATACATGAAGTTGCGCCGGGCAGCTAGTATTTTTTATTTTTATTTTTTGGCGTCACACGGCTTGTGTATTTTGCCATTTTCCAGTTATATTATAAGTTCTAGTCACAATAAATCACGTTCATATAGTCCTCAGTCAGTCACTGTCCATAAAAGTCATGTTTTAGTACAATGGTGGTTGTAATAAAACTTTTCACGGACTTCTTGAGACAACTTGAAAAGGCACGATACACATGATTCATTTTATTTCACTTCACTGGTGCACGTGGATTGATCTTTATTGGATAAACTCAAAATACACGAATTTATGAAAATAAAAATGAAAACGCTATGTCACTCTGCAAGTTCCCGCCAAAAAGTCCGCTAGTATTATTATAAAATGTTCTCTTTCGTGATCTGTAGCCTGATTCTCATAACAAAACGTCAACGAAACTGCTTTTCGTATTCTCGTAACACATTATGCACGGTTGAACGATCCTATCGAAGTTCGAGTAACGTGTCGTTGCAAGCGTATTCCGGTAATTAAATAGAACTCTATAATCGAAAAAGTAACGATTTAATATATTTTTCTCAAATAAAGGATGGTAAATCAATTAGGATTAATATGGCATTATTACTTTTTTGCCCATATGTGTAGTTAGGTAATTGCTTGCTTGTCGTCGAGTTTCAATCCTATTGAGTTATCGTTCGATTGAAGTAACACGGGAATACGAAATTAAAACTAATGTTTAGTTGGACGATTTCTAAACTCTAGCGACATTTGGATCGTTTCGTATTACGAGAATCGGGCCACTGTGCGCCTAGTACCAAAGAAGTCTAGCACTTTTATGGATACACCCTTTCCGTTACTAACTGAATATTTAAAAAGAACCTAACTGCCATTTCGTTAAGGTTCTTTTTGCTTCTTTGGCTATAAAGTCTTTTGATAACTGCCTTGTAATAAGTACATGCGACATCGCAATTTTCTTGTTTTTACACTGTATGGTGCGTGGGACGCATAATTTTAACCATAGACCGGTCAGTTAGCTATACCCCGCGGTTTTACCCGCGTTCCCGGGGATAAAAGTATAGCCTATGTCCTTCTCCATACCATAGGCTATCTGCATACCAAATTTCATGATGATCCGTTGAGTAGTTGAGTCGTGACATGGATATTTTCCTAATTAATTTATTTTTTGGAAAACTAACAGCTATTTATAACAATTTGATAATACAAATGATAGATCTAAAAATCTGACCTATTAGACATTTTTGCTTACAGTAGTACCCAACTGATATGGCTCACCGATGTACCTGCGCAGAAGATACATTATCAAAGCGCGGGAAACGCTATTGCTCGGCAGCTGCCGCCATGTTTGCGGAGGGGCGTGACTTGCGAATGAGACGGAACTAACAGCTGCACTGTATTATGAACCTTATACTAGTGATCTAACGTTGATTGTAAGTTTTAAGCATTCTTTCGTTAATCTTCGGGGCCATACTTTCTTTTCTGTGCGAACGAAGATTCACGACACGCCTTATCAGTTGGGTACTACTGTACCCGAGGTGGTATAGACTAGTCTTTCGCCCGGTACCCTCTTGACGTTGAGTATTTGGATACCCTGTATGTATGTTATTGTACTACATGTTGGAGATGTGTATACATATTCAGATCGCGGAAATAACTTCGAAAGCGCAATGCAGGATGTTGTGGCGACATCTATGTTTCGACGTGTGAATCTTTGCGTAACTAATATATGTCGCTACACGTTTTTTTTTTTTTTTTCGATATTGGTGTCACACGTCTTGTGTATTTTGCCATTTTCCAGTTATATTATAAGTTCTAGTCACAATAAATCACTTTCACATAGTCCTCAGTCGGTCACCGTCCATAATAGTCATGTTTTAGTACAATGGTGGTAAAAGTCACGATACACATGATTCATTTCATTTCACTTCACTGGTGCGCATGTATTGATCTTTATTGGATAAATACCACCGATAATGGCCCTGATTCTGTTGTTCACAACTAAACTAATTTTAATCTCACTATGTCTCTTTCTAACAAAGAACATAAGAAAAGGATGTAAGAAATTTAGTCCTGTCAAATTAGTCCAATGCTTGTTTTCAATATAAATTTAGTCGCCATCTATCGCAGTTACGCCTAAATACACGCAAAATAAGACGGCAAAGATTAATTTGACAACTTAAAATATGTTCTATCCTTTTTCAATAATGTTCGTAAGAAAGAGATAAAGTGACTAAAATTAGTTTAGTGCGATTTACAACAGAATCGGCACCATTATGCAATAAAACTCAAAATACACGAATTTATGAAATAGTAAATGAAAACGCAACGTCACTCTGCAAGTTCCCGCCAAAACGTCCGCTACACGTATCATTTGCTATAAATAGTTGAAAACTCTTGGCAATCCCACGCACTAACTTGAAAAACAGGAGCGAAATTTTGCTTTTTCATACATAAATTATAATTATTTAAATGCGTTCGACTATTCTATATACTTAATCGCGTATTTTACAACTTTAAAAGTGAAAATTCCAAAATGTTACCTTATTTATATACGCATAGAGTTTAACATTGTTAACGTTCAAGATAATCTTGAAAAAGACATATTTTGAGAAAATTTTACTCAATTTCTGACAATAATTCTTTAAGATTAAATTTTCCATAATTTTAACAAACTCATCACCTCAAGAACATTTTTATTTAAAAAATTTAAACAAAAATATTTTTATAAAAAAAAATCTCAATTTTTAGCAAAATAATTTTACGATTTTTTTAAGTGATACAATCAATTCACATCGCATTTGTACGAAATCCAACCTTACCTTGATAGACATAAGGGTTATCTTGACTCAAACCGCGTTTGTCTTGTATTCTTGATGTGTTCCTAATTTGCCGATGCTTCCTTTCGTCCAGTGAAAGACACTATGGAACGTATGCCTTTTACTGATGTCTGAAACAAAATGGTCAAGCGTAAGTCGGAAAACTTTTAAAGGATAGAAAAAAAAAAAAAACTTAATTAGATTGTATGTTTTTTTTTTTGTTTTTTGTTTGGAATGGTACACTTACCGTTTGGTCCCATTGTCATCAGATCAGTATTTGATTACTTTTTAGTGTACTTTGAAGTCGGTTTAAGTTTTTTGTAAAACTGTTTTTAATTATTACATATTATTTACATTTTCAAATACATAGGTAGTTCTAAAAATAATATTTCCGCTTCTATTTGGAGGAAAACATATTAAGGCTCAATCACGGATCAACGGCTTAACGGAATTAGATGAAATTTGGCAAACATATACAACACGTTCTGGATTAACACATGGGATACTTATTATCCTGGAAAAATAATACAATCCCGGGAACTTTCGATATAAATTCTGTATAACTGACCTTTTTCTTAGATCCGTTGAGATAGTCCTTATACATCTCAGAGCGTAGGTATCTGGAGTAGCTGTCCGATTTCATCAGGTGGTATACATGCGCCTGAAAAAATATACAAGGTGTAAAGTGTGTATACAGCGTGTAAGGAACATCGCCGCACAAACGGATACCATGGGTCCAGGACATGATTCTGGACCCCCCCATGTTGGAATTTTTTTTCGGTTTTTCACAATTTTTTTTTTTTTTTTTTTTTTTTTTTTTTATGTAAAATGGGCTTGCGTTTGACCTTCGACAGACCCCATGAGGAGTTATGACGAGGCCGAGGATGTAGCACGCTTACCCAGAAAAAGCCTATTCACTCTGGCCTTGAATACATCTAGGTTATAGGTGTCGGGAAACACAGACCCCGGAAGAGAGTTCCACTCCTTTGCTGTTCGTATGAGAAACGATGAAGCGAAGCGTTGTGTCCGGGTACGCGGGATGTCGACGACGTATGGGTGGAAATTCTCCCGGCGTCTTGTGTTTCGATGGAGAAATGGGGATTTTTACTTTAGACTGTTCATAATCGTTATTCTTACCTAACCCAAAGAGATTTAAAATAAATAAGTTATTAATTCATTACTTTCACTAAAAGTAGCAATGTAAATAAAACTAGAAACGGTGTCTTATGGCGATGTTCGCCTGCAGTCAGCGACATACTACGTAGGCACAACGTTATCGCGCGTTTAAATCGCGGTGTTCACAATACATTGCGCGCTCGAAAATGACAATTTCTGTAACCGATCATTAAGCGAGGTGAATGACTTTCACAATTTGTTTAGTGGCATTAGGTGTAGCCTTTTCGCGAAGTTTGCGTTACCATGCGAAATACACCCTGTACATTATATTTAAGCGTGTATACATTATAGTTAAGTGTGTATACATTATAGTTAAGTGTGTATACATTATAGTAAGCCACTTTTTTGGTACTAGGCGCACAGATCGCGGAAGAGAACATTTTATATTAATATTAGCAATTAAGTCGATTAATAAAATGGCGTTACCTGCGCTTGATCGAAACAGTATCTGTCAGCGGTGCCGGATTCCACTTTGACTCGTGTTAATTCACTGGGAAGAAAAAATTAAATAAATGAGGTTATACGTTTCTATGCAAAAAGGGTCGAAATAGATAACCGAGATTCCAAAGTAACAAGCTTGACAAGGTTAAGTGGGTTATCATATAAAAGGGCTTCAGTCCAAAACTGGATTTTATTTTGTTTTAGAAAATTACAAAAAAATATATCATTTCCCGCCTTATCTCCGTAGTTCGCAAAGCGAATAATTGGACTGTTTTACAAAAAACTTAAACCGACTTCAAACTACACTAAGAAGTAATCAAATCCTGATCTGATGACAATGGGACCAAACGGGAAGTGTACCCTTTCAAATAAAAAAAGAATTTTCCAAATCGGTTAATAAATGACGGAGTTATGAGGTGACATGAAAAAAAAAATACATTCGAATTGAGAACCGCCTCCTTTTTTTGAAGTCGGTTAAAAACCTGATTTAATTACAGATGATAGATTATATATAGGATGACTGGTAATTAGTAAACGAAATTAAATAAAATTAAAAATTAAAGGAGCCCCCCCCCCCCATACAAGAAACGTAATTTTTGCGTTTTCTTTTTTGTTGCACCTTTTATTCATGTCATAACAAAGTTGAGTTAGTTAATTTTATTATTATTGTACTGAACCCTCCGTGTGCGAATCCGACTTCCACTTGGGTTTTCACCTTTTTAACCGACTTCAAAAAAAGAAGGAGGTTCTCAATTCGGTTGTATGATTTTTTATGTTTGTTACCTCATAACTCTGTCATTTATTAACCGATTTGGAAAATTCTTTTTTTATTTGAAAGGGTACACTTCCCGTTTGGTCCCATTGTCATCAGATCAGGATTTGATTACTTCTTAGTGTACTTTGAAGTCGGTTTAAGTTTAAACATGTTGTAACGTACCGACTGGCAGCGTCAATATTGACGGGTGACGGCGCGTCCGAAGCGAAGAATTCCTTCCAAATGTCCTTAGCGCGGACGGCGACGCGCCGTATGGGTAGCGCCTTCAATTCTTGCACGGCTAGCCAGAATCTGTTGATAAATGTTTTCTCTCGTTTTAACTCGTGTTTTTGAGTACGCACTTGTGCTAGAGCTGGTATGCTGGGGTGCGTGTGGTGACTTTGACAGCTCCGGTACCATTCTGGACAAATGGTAGTGAGTGATCACGGTGCGACTCACATTTTCTCTTGAGTACCAGGGGCGAGTACTCTGGCGGCGTGACCTACCGCAGATTATTATTCAACTTTAATGTGTACTGTAATTCTTTTAATTAGATAAAATTGAACATCACAGAAGCATCACGGTTGTACCTACTCCATTGTTTATTCACAGATTATTTAGAGATACTACGCATGTTTATTAAATTGGAAGTTGGCTTTATCAAAGATGGCGGAAGGCTTATGCTGTGTTGCCACCTGCCTAAAATAGTAGCCAATAACTTCTGTGTTTTACTTAGCTAGTTCTATTTGCGTCGAATGGCGCGCAAGAATAAATATTTTTCATTTCATTTCAATATTTTTCATTTCATTTCAATATTTTTCATTTCATTTCAATATTTTTCATTTCATTTCAGATGGTCCCAGACGCCTCGTAAGGGGTTGCCTGGTATAGTGTGCCGTCTTTTATGACCGAGAGGTTGGTAGAGGTGGCCACTATATAAGGTCCTAATAAATTAGTGAATTTCCTCTTGAGGGATGAATGTATAGCTAATAAGTAATAAAAAAAATATTTGCTGCACTTGAGAGCCAGTTCCTTCTTGGCTTTGTGTGCTTACCACAGCGCCGCATCATCACTTACCGTGAGATTGCGGTCAAACAAAGGCCTATAAAGAGTAAAGAAAAAAAAGTAAAAATTCGTGGGAAAAAAACAAAATTCCGAAATTGAACCTAGTAGTACAAAGTATTAATTTAACTATTTATCTAAAAAAAATCCTACGGATTATTTTTCTAATATTATTTTTTTATTACTAATGACCTATACATTCATCCCTCAAGAGGAAATTCACTAATTTATTAGGACCTTATATAAAATCTCAGTAGTTCGACAAGAAGAAGCGGCTGTACATATTAAGAGCACTCAATTCGTCATACTTTTCATACAAAACCTCTGTACTTATTATGGCGTTGTTAAACATTTTGCGTTAGATGTTTTGGACGAATTAGTATCTTGTGCACTATATCTAGCCGTGTATCTAGGCGAAATTAAAAAAAAGTGTGAAACAAATTCAGTAAAAGCCACCGAAAAACAGCGTTTTTGCTCAAATTTTACCTGAACTTTGGCCTTATCTAATGTACCTATAAATTTTAAAAGTAAAGAAAACATTTAGATAACAGGCTTGCAAATGTATTGGAGATTCTAAATAACTAACTTTTTTTTCACAAACTTGTAAGATTTTTTCACAAGAAGTATACGCCTGGAACAAGTTTTATGATATGCGAAATCATGAATGACGACCTAGCGAAGCGGCCGCGAGTGAACAGCGGAATTTACCGACTGATAACCGACGGCTCTGATGCTGTCTCTCTTTTTTCGCAGTCAAACATTACGTTGAATGAAACAACAAGCTTTTAGACTATGCTTGCGTTGAAGTTGCGCCGGCCACAGAGGACCGCCTTAATGTCGTCGAGTGTACACGGTCACAGATCATATAATACTACAGTACAGATACCCAATCCCGTACAAAGAAATGTTACCTCCCTAAGTATGGCTAACTGCCGGCCAGTACAAGCGACTCAGCCAGTAGCTAGAGGCTGTAGTTTTGTAACGCCATCTAGGAGTGTGCTTAGAAACTAAATTGGACTGATTGGTACCAAAACATGTTATTCTAAAATTTACTTAAAATTTTATAAATTAATAGCGTAATCGTACTAGTTTAAAAAAATGTTTGATTTTACTTGAATAGGAACAACTAAACGTAAAGTAGTAAACGAACTAGAAAATAAATAAATACAGTGGATCGGTAAGCAAAGACGTCAAGAAAAATTTGACAAAACGCCATCTATTAGTCGGCTAGTTTGAACAATTTTTTCATTCAATGGATTCGAATTGAAGTAAAAATATTTAATAATCTTTTTCATTCAAAATACTTGAATTATAGGTGTAAATAGATGAATTAACTTTAAAGAATGTTATTTTGATTATTACTAAACACACTTTAACCAAACCTTGACGTTTTGTGTTTTTAGTGATTGTTTATTTCTTGATTGTTATTTACGCTGCCATCTATGATCTTTTTTGAAGACTAATTATAATTTGTTCTGATTAGGACCCCATGACACGGTGTAGTGTAGTGTGTAGTGGTGTACGTACTTGAGGTTCTCCCCGCTGAACTCCTTGCTGAGGAATCTGGCGAAGTGTTCCCGGCCGGCGGGGTCATGCAATAACTCCCTCAGACCAAAGGCCCAGCGACGCACCCGCCGTACTGGCAGCGGGTCCTTACTATAACAGGTGGAGATTTCGAGATGGCATATTTTCAAAACCTATGTTCGATTAGTCATGCTGAACAACTTTTACTATGGGACCAACACTGAAATCTCAAAAAAAAAATTTTACTTTCCATAGTAAATGTCAACCTTGCTCGATCATAATGTATGAAAAGTAAAATTTTTTTTTTGAGAATTCCGTCAGATGATTCAATGTCAGATGAAACAAACTTATGCCTAATCTTCGCGTGGAGATGAGACAGAGATAGCGTGTTTCGCATAACCAAAATGAACTAAGCGCTTTTATCTAAATAACTCGTAAAGTATAGAATATTTAAAAAAATCGTTAGTAGCAGCCCTAGGTCATATGTTAGTGATATTATTTATCGAATTTTTGTCTTAATTAGATACACCATGAACGAATAAAACCGAAAATTAATTATTATTAGAGGTAGCTTTGTGATTTTTTTCTATCGAGGAAATTTCATTCCATTATGTTTTGCTCAGATAGAACCCTCGCGTATATAATTAAAATACCCATATACAAATATTTTTTCATTTAAATACTATTAACTTGGGTAAATTTCAATTCTAAGATTGTTATTTTGCTTTATACGCACCCGTAAGCCGATGATGGCTCAATGGTAGTGACGTCGGATACCGAGTCGAAGGTCCCGGGTTCGAATCCTACAATGAGCTTGAGCTTTCGGTGAAGGAAAACACCGTGAGGAAACCATAGCACGGTGGTACTTTGTGATACCCTCAAGTTGAAAATCTGTCGCCAAGCACCTATCGGTGTGTTCCGACAGCAGCACTTGAGAGCCAGTTCCTTCTAGGCTTTGTGTGTGCACCACCTTCGGCCGCATCATCACTTACCATGGTGAGATTGTGGACAAAAACAGGCCTATACACAATTAATAAAAAAACATAGTGTCTCATTTTTAGGGTTCTGTACCCAAAGACCCGGACGGTTCAGGACCCAATTCATAAGAGTCCGCTGTCCGTCCGTGTCTGTCTGTTAGTGGGCTTTATCTCATGAACCGTAATAGGTAGAACGCTGACATTTTCAGAGAATGTACATTTCTATTGTCGCTATAACAACAAATAATAATAAATTAACTTTTTAACAAAAAAATAAACCGCCTTCAAAGTACACTAAAAAGTATGAAATAATTCTTATCTGACACTGTTTTGAAGTCAGCGAAATATTTTCTATAGAACACGTCATGTGATTTCGCTGACTTCAAAACAGTGTCAGATAAGAATTATTTCATACTTTTTAGTGTAATTTATTTTTGAATTTTTAGTTTCATCTATATGAATCTTATATGGGACCATTTCGGAATAAACCCCTTTCGAACAAAAAAAGAATTTTGGAAATCCGTCAATATATGACGGAGTTATGCCCGTATTATATATAAATAAAAAAAAATAAAAAATACAAACATCTGAATTGATAACCTCCTCCTTTTTGAAGTCGGTTAAAAATGAAATAAAATTAAAAACAAGAACAAGAACCGTAATTTTTGCCGTTTTTTTTATAGCAAAGTTAATTTAGTTAATATTGTACGAAACCTTGACCTCTTAACTTGAAACTCGCACTTGACTGTTTTTTAATATGACGAAATCGGTAAACAAGGTTACGGCCCGCCTGATGGTAAGCGGTTACCGTAGCGATATAGACGCTAGTTCACGCTTTACCGACCCTCCCAATGAGCTCTGCCCCCCTATTGACTGTCGATAACCATCTTGTCTACTGGCTCTGTCTCTGTTACTCACGCGCAGGAACACAACATACAGTTCTTCTTCTTATTTTTAAGTTTGGCAACCAAGCCCAAATTAGGGCTCATTTCTGCCAGTGTCGAGTTATATTATAGTTTCCAGTCACAATAAATCCCTTTCACATAAAGTCCTCAGTCAGTCACCGTCCATAAAAGTCATGTTTTACTACAATGGTGGTCATTGTACTAAAACTCTTCACAGTCTTTTTGAGACAACTTGAAAAGTCACGATACACATAAGTCATTTAATTTCACTTCACAGGTGCACATGGATGATCTTTATTAGGTAAAATACCACCGAAAATACACAATAAAACTCAAAATACACGAATTTATGAAAATAAAAACGAAAATGCTACGTCACTCTGCAAGTTCCCGCCAAAAAGTCCAACATACAGTTATTTATGTGCGGTATTCTGTAAGGTGGAGGTACTTCCCCAGTCGAGCTGCTTTTTGAGCGAATAAACGCCATGATCTCTCTGAAAACGTACCCTGTTCACTCACCACTGTTTCTCTTGCTCCCACAGTTCGGTGGTATCGTTGATCCATGGATTGGGCCACTCAGGTGGCGTCAGAAACGCGTCGTACTCCGCATATTGTTCGCAGTACGCTATAAACCTGAGACAATGGAGTTAAAAATAAGTTTAGTGTTAAACATTTTTAATACTAGCTTTATTTGGTGACTGTACTTTTTGTTGACTGTACTTGCATTGTCATCCAATATACTAATGTATACCAAATATCAAGTCAATCCGACCACTCGAAGTGGGTGAAATTCGACTTGCAAGATTCCACCCGAACAAACAAACATACATACATTGCAAGTTAAAAAAAAAGCTTGTAAAAATGAATATCTTTGCTGAAAACAATTATTTTGTATGAAATTTCGAGCTAGGCCCAAATTCAATGCAATCAAAGTCAATGTCAAAGTCAAAGCTATTTATTCAATTTAGGCCCTGAATCAAATCAGGCATGCCACAAGGTTCCCACCTAGGTCACATTCTTTAAATTATATACATTTCTGCCACTACCTTCAGTATATTACTACAGTAGTACCCAACTGATATGTCTTACCGATGCACCTGCGCAGAAGATACATGTTCAAAGCGCGGGACACGCTATTGGTGCCATGTGTGCGGAGCGGCCTCACGCGCGAATAAGACGGAACTAAGGTTGATTGTAAGTTTTAAGCATTCTTTCGTTAATCTTCGGGCCATACTTTCTTTTCTGTGCGAACGAAGATTCACGATGCGCCTTATCAGTTGGGTACTACTGTACCAATGTATGTACAGTCGAAGACGAACATTTTATACATTATTGAAATTCAACAACGATTAGTACCTATTCATTGGGTACTTTATGTGGGCTGCGTTTCTAAGACGAATAAAAAGTCACGGTGTATATGAACTCTCTACCTAAAACTACGTACCTATTATGTAATTTTGGTCAAATAAATAATAATGTGTACTCACATCTCAGCAACCTTGCTAACTCTTACATTCCTGCGTTCTATGCGAGCTCGGAGCATGGCGAGTTGTCGTCGCGCCGCCTCTATCTGTTGCTCTATGTTACCCTCCTTGTCTTTGGTCGAGTTACCAACGGTAGATGGTAGATTGTCTGCTTGAGAAGTTTCACCTGTGGATTTATTACTTATTTTTTTATACTTTTTCATTTTTATTTTTATAAATTCGTGTATTTTGAGTTTTATTGCGTATTATCGGTGGTATTTTATCCAATAATGATCAATCCATGTGCACCAGTGATGTGAAATGAAATGAATTATGTGCATCGTGTCTTTTCAAGTTGTCTCAAAAAGTCTGTGAAGAGTTTTAGTACATGACTACCATTGTAGTAAAACATGACTTTTATGGACGGTGACTGACTGAGGACTGTATGTATGCGAAAGTGATTTATTGTGACTGGTAATTATAATATAACTCGACACTGGCCCTGATTCTGTTGTTCACAACTAAACTAATTTTAATCTCACTATGTCTCTTTCTAACAAAGAACATAAGAAAAGGATGTAAGAACTTTAGTCCTGTCAAATTAGTCCAATGCTAGTTTTCAATATAAATTTAGTCGCCGTCTATCGCGGTTACGTCTAAATACGCAAAATAAGACGGCAAAGATTAATTTGACAACTTAAAATATGTTCTATCCTTTTTCAATAATGTTCGTAAGAAAGAGATAAAGTGACTAAAATTAGTTTAGTGCGATTTACAACAGAATCGGCACTACTGTAATACTTGTAGGGACCAAAAACTGCCATACCACTGCCTAAGGCTATTCCTAAGCACTGTTTGTAACTTTTTGTTAATTTTATTTTAATATGTAACGTGTAATTTATTGCATGAACTTAGTCTTGCTGTTGTTAATCTTTTGTATAACCTGGAATTGTGGCCCCCACGAGACAGGCTTGACCTAGTGTGGGGACCACCAGTAAACCAATTGTATGTATATCGTGTACTTTATGAATGCAATAAACTAAACTATAAACTGGCAGAAATAAGTCCTAATTTGTATTTGGTTGCCGAACTTAAAAATAAGAAGAAGAAGATAGTATACCATTCTCCTTAACGTTGTTCTCCGCGTTCTTCTTCTGTATTTCTTCTTCACTCTCTTGTGGGTTTGTTATTGTTACTATTGGATTATTCTGTAAAGAACAAATATACATTATTTTGATTTTTAATTTTTATTATGATTTATGTTTTGATTATGATTTTAATTTAATTGTATATATATAATAACTTTTAGTTAATTAATTTTTATTGCTTGTATAATTGTACATAATTATATAAATTATTATTATAAACAAAGACACATAAGTTGTAAATATGTATGAAGTAAAAAATACTTTTAGTTTAAAAAATCATTTAATTTTTGTAGTGTTTAAAATGTTATTGTAATCATATTAAGTACTTATTCTTGCCCTTACCATTTCGAAATGTAACATTTATAATTGGAAAACACTTCAAAGCAAGCTCAAACCAAACCAAGCAAGCTTGTATCATGGGTTGGTACCCATGATACAAGCTTGCTTAGTTTGGGGCCACAGGATCCGTATTAATTGAAAAATGTGATACTTATGGCAAGCAACAAATAGTATTTTGATAAATAAATAATTTTTAATTTGGCGGGCCAGTTGGCGCAGTTGGTTAAGGCGGCCCTCTGTGGCTGGCGCAACTTCAACGCGAGCATAGTCTAAAAGCTTGTTGTTTCATCCAACGTAATGTTTGACTGCGAATAAAGAGAGATAGCATCAGAGCCGTCGGTTATCAGTCGGTAAATTCCGCTGATCACTCGCGGCCGCTTCGCTAGGTCGTCATTCATGATTTCGCATTCATAAAACTTGTTCCAGGAGTATACTTCTTGAGAAAAAATCTTACAAGTTTGTGAAAAAAAAGTTAGTTATTTAGAATCTCCAATACATTTGCAAGCCTGGTATCTTAATGTTTTCTTTACTTTTACAATTTATAAGTACATTAGATATGGCCAAAGTTCAGGCAAAAACGCTGTTTTTCGGAGGCTTTGACTGAATTTGTTTCACACTTTTTTTAAATTACGCCTAGATACAAGGCTAGATATAGTACACAAGATACTAATTTGTTCAAAATATCTAACGAAAAATGTTTAACAACGCCATAATAAGTACAGGGGTTTTGTATGAAAAGTATGACGAATTGAGTCCTCTTAAGGTTCACCTTACGCGCTGCAGGTCGTGGGTTCGATTCCCACATAGGCCATGCATTTGTGTGCATTTACATGTCTGTATGTCCTGAGTCTGGGTGTAATTATGTATATTAAGTATGTATTTACAAACAAAAAGTAGTATATGTATTATATCAGTTATCTGGTATCCATAGTACAAGCTCTGCTTAGTTTGGGATCAGATGACCGTGTGGGAGGAATGTCTCAGGATATATATTTTTTTTAATATTATAAAATAGTCGATATCGGTTTCGAATCCTACGCTGTACGGTAGGGTACCCCCTGGCTGGCTAGCACTATCATGAAAATAATGATAAATAACCGGCCAAGTGCGTGTCAGAATCGCACATGGAGCGTTCCGTACATTATTAACTAAAAAAACCCAAAAAAGACGTTTCTTGTATGGGCGCCCCCTTTAATTATTTAATTTTTATTATTTGTTGTTATAACGGCAATAGAAATACATATTGTCTGTAAATTTCAGCTGTCTATTACCGTTCATGAGATATAGCTCACTGACAGACAGACGGACAGTCTCTTCGGCTACGGAACACTATAAAAGTAAACAAAAGGCTCGGTTTGGACGAATGACCGAAAAATACACCTAAAAGCGTTCTGATAGCGCTACGTGTTTCTACTGTCTGCTTAATCGCTTGGCTCGCGGTTAAAAATATAACGATAACATCTATTGTTATAATAGGACGCGCGTCCCAACACCGAGTATATTGTTTCAGCGCTAAAGAGAACTTTAGTTGACTCTAAAAAAAAGGGACATAACATTTGCTTATGGTAGCTTCTCTATACGTAGTAATAATAGCTCAATGCTGATGTTTTCTGTGCTGTTTTAGAATAGAATATAATAGAATAATTCTTTATTTGTAGCATAATTTGACAACACACATAAAAATACATTATCTTATTCTCAATCTTTCACTGTGCAAGCTGTCCGTCTATGGAATTCTCTTCCAGATGAAATCAGACGAGCTCAGACGATAGATTCTTTCAAACAACTAGTTTTATCATATTATTCACGCTGAAATAGTCTATTATTTTAATTATTTACTTTATTTTTCTTTGTGCTTACTGCTTATTCTTGTAATTTTTAATTTTTCTTGTATGCTGTTATTGTTATTTATCTATTTTATCGTATTTATTAGTTTATTTTATTTTTATTTTATAGTATGTATTAGTATCTATTTAGGTTGTTCTAATCTTAAGTACTTTCGTATTACCCAAAGGTTGCCTGGAAGAGGTCGCTTTAGCGATAAGGCCGCCTATGTTGTGTTCGCCATTTTATTCTTTGTTAAATGTTTTGTTTTGTTCTTTCATGTAGTGTGCACAATAAAGTATATTCTATTCTATTCTATAAAAATACAATTTTTATAAATTTATTTTAGCACAATGTTAATCGTTTGCTATAATAATCGTTTTGTGCCGTACTTTACGGTAATATTGTGATCACGAGCACTTACCTTCAAATTGTGCTGCAATATAAGCTCTTGACACTGCCGCAGACGCTTCGCCTTTATTGCGTTGATCCTGGATAACTTCTTCGGATCCAATTCCGTTGTGTTCACGCAACCTGGCTGTAAATACCAAATAAACTGTACCATTAAATACCTACCAACTTTTTTTATGTGGCAAACAATCATACGGCCCGCCTGATGGTAAGCGGTTACCGTATCCTATGGACGCTTGCAACACCAGGGGTGTAACTTGCCCGTTGCGTTGAGTTTCTTGCCGGAGTCTTCTCAGTTTAAGTGTATTCCGAACCGGTGGTAAATTCAACTGTATGTACCAATGTAACGTTCATAAGTGCCTTACTAAGGCCTAAACTGAATAAATGACTTAGCCATATTAGAATGTTACTCTAAAACAGTAAAATTGTTTATTTTGGGGAATTTACGAAAATAGTTCATAATAAACAAAGCAGCCAAAAACCTGCGCGTGAGTAAAATCGCCAGAGCTCATTGGGGAGGGTTGGTTACAAGAGAGTGATACGCTGAGTATTGCAAGCGTCCATATGGCTACGGTAACCGCTTACCATCAGGAAAATAGTAATAAATATGCATAAATATTGTGCACTTAAAACTTTAAGGCTATGATAGCTCAGTGACGTCGGATACCGAGATGAAGGTCCCGGGTTCGAATCCTACAATGAGCTTGAGCTTTCGGTGAAGGAAAACATCGTGAGGAAACCATAGCACGGTGGTAGGGTACTTTGTAGTACCCGCCTGGCTGGCTACCACCCTCATGTTGAAAATCTGTCGCCAAGCACCTTTCGGTGTGTTCCGATAGCTGCACTTGAGAGCCAGTTCCTTCTATGCTTTGTGTGTGCACCACCTTCGGCCGCATCATCACTTACCATGGTGAGATTGCGGTCAAACACAGGCCTATAAACAATAATAAAAAAAAAAACTTGCCATGGGTCGGTGTACATCCCAGAACGCTCTCTCCTGGCTGTCGAGAACTTTCCGCTCCAACTTATCACGTTTCTTGTCCACCTGACAACACAAAATTAAAGAAAAATGCGTAAGGAAACAGAATTTAATAATATACTGGGTGGAGACTTCGAGATGGCATATTTTCGAAACCTATGTTGGGTTAGTCATGCTGAACAACTTTTACTATGGTAGCAATGGTGAATTCTCAAAAAAAAAATTAACTCTTCGTAGTAAATGTCAACCTTGCTCGATCATAATGTATGAAAAGTGAAAAAAAAATTTTGAGAATTCACCATTGGTCCCATAGTAAAAGTTGTTCAGCATGACTAACCCAACATAGGTTTCGAAAATATGCCATCAAGAAATCTACATCTGTTATAATACTCTTTCAATTTTTTTTGTGAAAACCGTTAGTTTATAATCTACCTAGCAAGATTGTGAACTACCGCCAAGACTGACCAATCAGGAATGGTTCACAATATGACGGTTTGACAACGTTAGATTATAAACTATCGGAAATTAATACGTTATATTGTAAGTGGTATGGTACAGTTCACAATTTATCGGGGAACATATTATCTCGCTAGGTAGATTATAAACTAACGGTGTTTACAATATTACGGTGCCATATACAAGAAATGGCACAGTAAATTCAATTATAATTATAATGGCACAGTAACGATGGAAAGAGACCCGACGGCATGACATTGATTCCCTGGAAGATGGGGCGACCCTTAGTTTGGGACGCGACGTGCGTTGACACTCTGGCACCATCTCATCTTCCAGAGACCATGAATAAGGCCGGCGGTGCTGCTGCCTGCGCTGAGAGCCTCAAACGGCGCAAATATAGTAACCTCGATAGCAGTTACTTATTTGAGCCGTTTGGGGTAGAGACATTGGGTCCATGGGGGCCGGCCGCCCACCGCTTTTTCCGAGGCATTTGTAAGCGCCTGGTCGAAGCGTCGCGTGACCAGAGGGCTGGCGAATACCTCGCCCAACGCATTAGTATCGCAATTCAGAGAGGTAATGCCGCCAGCGTTCTGGGCACGCTACCACTTGGCAGCGACTTGGATAGGTTAGGCTATTTATAAGTTTATTCTGTTTTTTTCTTTTTTCTTGTTTTTTTTACCTTTCTTAGTTTTTAGTTTTAGTTATTAGTTTATTATTACATAGATTAAGTTATTTATGTTACTTAAAAAACTTTTACTGATCACAGTAACTAAAATGTCTTATGATAAATTCAAAGATTTCATAAAGCAGAGGTTAATTGACAAAGCCTACTATAAGGTGGCTCATTACGTGGATGACAAGAATATATGGTTGTAGTAGCTTCTCTCTGCACTTGCATCCCCCTGGCTAAGTGACAATTGTACGAATAAGCATAAAATAATAATGTATATATTGTATAAGTATTTGGAAAAAAAAGCTGTAATATTAAAAGATCTTCCACAAAAAAAAAACCTTGCTGAGTTTCTTGCCGGAGTCTTCTCAGTTTAAGTGTATTCCGAACCGGTGGTAAATTCAACTGTATGTACCAATGTAACGTTCATAAGTGCCTTACTAGGGCCTAAACTGAATAAATGACTTTGATTTTGATTGAAGTTTCCAAATGCTAACTGTTCTGTCTTAAATGATACCAAATACAGTGCCTTAAATCAACATTAGAGTAGAGAAAATCTTTGCTGAAAACACCTATTTTGTATGAAATTTCGAGCTCGGGCCAAATTGTATGTACCAAGTACCAATGTAACGTTCATAAGTGCCTTACTAGGGCCTAAACTGAATAAATGACTTTGATTTTGATTGAAGTTTCCAAATGCTAACTGTTCTGTCTTAAATGATACCAAATACAGTGCCTTAAATCAACATTAGAGTAGAGAAAATCTTTGCTGAAAACACCTATTTTGTATGAAATTTCGAGCTCGGGCCAAATTCTACATACCTTGCTCTGAGCTTCAGCCTGCATGAATATGAACTCCCACTTCCTGCTGAACATCTTCTGCAGGCGAGCCAGGGATTCCGCCTCGTAGTCCGCCAGCTCCAAACGAGCCTTGTTCTGCATTGTACGCTTGCACAGGTACACCGCTGTGAAACAAATAGTAGATTGCAACGCGAGGGTCGAAAGGAATTGATGTCTTTCACCCGTGTTAAGACGGGAGTCGGGCTGCGATTATTCCATACAAATGTATTCCCCTGTTTTCTTCCTGAATAATGCCTCATCATTATTTTTCTCATATAATCAAGTTCTGCTTTGGACACGTCACATTTTTTCAGCAACTAATTATTAAAGATATTATGGCCCTCCAAAAATTACAATAAATGCCCTATTTTTCCGCCGTTATTAAAAGGATAATGTTGCCTTACTCAAATTGACTGTGAAATTAATAGAAGGCGCAACAAAAAAAACACGGTTCTTGTATGTTTAATTTTTTTTTTTTTTTTTTTTTTTTTTTTATACCACTTAGGTGGCAAACAAGCATACGGCCCGCCTGATGGTAAGCAGTTACCGTAGCCTATGGACGCTTGCAACACCAGGGGTATCACTCGCGCGTTGCCGACCCTGAAGAAACCGCTTCACACCCTTTTTGAAGAACCCCATGCTGTACTCCATTGGGAAAACCACGGCAGGGAGCTCATTCCACAGACCGAGCGTCCGCGGAAGAAAACTCCTTTTAGCCCGCACAGTTCGAAACAATTCTGGTTTCAATGTGTGTGAATGGACTCCCTGTCGATGGCGAGAGTTGCGATGGTGAAAGGTAGCTGTGGGCATCAAGTCGAATAATTCCTTAGAACACTCTCCGTTGTACAAGCGGTAGAACACACATAACGAGGCAAAGTCTCTCCTCAGACTGAGTGGCTCTAAACCGCTTGTGAGCTCGGGATCGTCAACAATTCTGATGGCACGTCGCTGAACCGAGTCTAAAGGCCCCAGCTGGTACTCAGGAGCTCCCGCCCATAGATGGCAGCAGTACTCCATATGAGGCCGGACCTGCGACTTATAAAGTTGCATCCTTTGCCCCGATGTGAAGTACTGCCTCGCTCTGTTGAGCACTCCAAGCTTTTTGGATGCCAGCTTAACCTTTTCCTCCAAATGACTTCGGAACATAACGTCGCTGGAGATGTCGACGCCAAGGATCCCGATGCTTTGACTGATGTTCAAGGAAGTGTTCTGGAATTTTGGAGCCACAGACCATGGGGTTTTCTTAGCGGTGAACGCGCAGGCTTGAGTCTTGGTGGGGTTGAAATGGACTAGGTTTAGTCGACCCCAATCGGAGACACTAGTTAGTGTACTCTCGATTTCAGACACCAGCTGTTCGCGGCTTTCCTCCACCTCGGAACGAGGGATATTTGCACGGCCCGTGTATTGAGCGTCCCCTGTACTGTCGTCCGCATAGCAATGAATGCCGTCAATGGACAGCATATCATTGATATGCAGAAGGAACAGTGTTGGGGACAGCACAGAACCTTGCGGGACGCCGGCATTTATGTCCATGCTATCGGAGCAGCTACCATCGACGACGGCTCTTATGCATCTGCTGGACAAAAAGCTGGCGACCCATTTGCATAATCCCTCGGGAAGCCCGTATGCTGGTAACTTCGTGAGAAGACCCCTGTGCCAGACCCGATCGAACGCCTTCGCCACATCTAGGCTCACTGCCAAAGCCTCACCTTGACTCTCGATGGCGAGGGACCAACGGTGCGTGAGATACACAAGGAGGTCACCAGCTGAGCGACTATGGCGGAAGCCATATTGTCGGTCGCTCAACAACTCGTGATCCTCCAGGTATCTCAAAAGCTGCGTGTTGATCACACGCTCCATGACTTTGGAGAGAAGGGAGGTGATAGCGATAGGCCTGTAATTCGTCGGGTCTGATCTGTCGCCCTTTTTGGGCACTGGGTGCACGTGGGCAGTTTTCCACGAAGACGGGACTTCCTGTTTGGTGTAGGAAAGTGCGAAAAGACGCGTCAATACTGGACACAATTCAGGAGCACACTGCTTCAGCACCACTGCCGGTATGCCGTCTGGCCCACTCGACTTATGGATGTCCAGAGAAAGTAATTCCCGTCGGACCTCACGTTGGGTTATGCTTATCTCCGGCATGGAGCTGGCACACCGCGGGATGGTAGGCGGTGTGGCACCCCCATCATCCAAAGTCGAGTTCGAGGCAAAGAGAGAGCCTAAAACATCAGCTTTCTCCTTAGCACTATGGGCCAAGTTTCCGTCCGGCTTACGTAGTGGTGGCAAGGTCGACTGGAAAAAGTTCCCCTCAGCAGCTTTGGCAAGAGACCAAAAAGCACGACTCCCAGAGGGAAGGCTAGTCAGCCTCTCACCAAACCTGCCGACGAAATCGAACTTAGCCCTGGCAATCATTCGCTTACTGGATCTCGAGGCAGCGTTAAATTTGCGTTTCGCATCTGAGATGTTAGTATCCTGATTAGTTCGGGCCGTGGTCCAAGCCTCATACAAAGTCTGCTTATTTTGTCTAGCATCTTTGCAGGGCCGATTAAACCACGGTCGTTTCTTCATCCCTGCAGCCACTAGCGGGTTTGGGATATAACATTCCATTCCCGCCAGTATCGCCTCAGCGACGGCAGCTGCACAGGTTTCAGGATTATCTGATGCGAAGCAAAGCTGCCTCCACGGGTACGATGCGTAGAATTCACGCAATCCATCCCAGTCTGCTGACTTATAGTGCCACACGCGACGACGCCCGGGCGACCGGAGCGAAACGGGCCGCGCACAAGGCACTTGCGACCGGACGAGACAGTGGTCCGATGAGCCGAGTGGCGCATCCACTGTCACTACATAGCTGTCCGGTCGCGTAGTCAGCAGAAGGTCCAGTAAGGAGCTTGTATGGCTCTCGATATCTGGGATTCTCGTAGGAGAAAGAACCAGTTGCGAGAAGCCATAGGCCAGGGCAAAGTCGTGAGCAGTCTTCCCCGCGAAGTCGGTGATTCGAGAACCAAGCCACTCAACGTGGTGAGCGTTAAAGTCTCCTAGAACCACCAACTCCGCAGAAGGATACTGCTCGAGTACTATGCCAGTCGTCAATTGCAGGTGCTCAAATAACCGAATCGTGTCCACGTCACCGCTGTGGGACCTGTAAAGGCACGCGTAAATTCGGGTGTGACCGCCGTGGTCTACGCGCGCCCACAAAACTGACAGGTCCCGGTCTTCAAGGCCATGAAGACGTCGACAGCAAATATCCTCCCTAACGTACATACATACCCCGGCACGGCGCACAAAGTTGTGGTCCAACTTGTACCCGGGGTAGTGTAGATACGATGTATCATCAGGGCAGGATATTTGCGTCTCTGTAAGGAATAACAGGGTCGGCTGTGCAGTCTCAAGGTGATGGTGGACTGCATTGATGTTCGAGTGAAGTCCCCTGATGTTGCTGAAGTCAACTGAAAATGTGGACGGGGTTGCCGCTGATAAACGTTTATTTTTTCCTTTTTTGGCCATTTTAAAAGTGAGTTGAAGAGGTCGTTGAGAGAAGTTTCTGTGCGGGCAGCGGAAGGGACAAAGCGCGGTATAATTTCACCAGAGTATTGCACAGGTGATGCGGTTTGCTGTTGCGGCAGCCGGAAGGGCCCCCGGTCCCCCCCTGACACATTTGGCCGAGTCCACTCCGGTTTCCTTCTCCAGCACGACCAAATGCACCAGGGATTATGCGCTAGGCGGCGGGCCAGCCTCCCAGGGCGGAGATTAAGTGATCCCTGGGTTCGGGACCCCTACAACCTGCGGGCGGCCAGCGGGCAGCCGTTTCACCGGGTCTCCCTGACCGCCGCAACAACACGCCACGCCTGCACAGTCCTACGGCAGTTCTACACCGCTGGTCCCCACACACTGCCAGCACAGCGCCTCCTCATGGAGCTCTGGCGACCTTACTCACCGCAGGAACACAACACCACATTAGAGTGATGTTATTTGGCTGCGATCTTCTGTAAGGTGGAGGTACTTCCCCAGTTGGGCTGCTCCGAATTTCGAACGGGAAATTAAGCCCGTTTGCCCTACCTCTCTTAAATTTAAAATTCTAAATTTTATTAAATTTTTATTATTTGTTGTTAGCGGCAATAGAAATACATATTCTGTGATAATTTCAAGTGTCTACCTATTACAGTTCATGAGAAACAGCCCAATAACAGACGGACGGACGGACGGACTGCGAAGTCTTATGAATAGGGTCCCGTTTGGCACTCTTTGGATACGGAATCCTAAATAGTAGTGTATTTAAAAACATACCATAGTCTGTGTTCTCGGGCTCCCATTGATTGGATGGCCAGAAATACGGTGTCTGAAATCTGAAACAAGAGGTTATCAATTAGAAATTCACTATTTTACTGTCGATCGTCAAAGTTAACCATTCACTCGTATGGACGGTACCTGGATGGGTGACCGCCTAATGGTATTTCAACTCGAGCATTTTCCGGCACGTAAAGCCATTGGTCCCGGTTATCAGTGAATTGTGACAGTCGTTAAGCTAGTTGGATGCCTCCTAGGCGGCTTGAAAAATCCAACAGTAGGTTGACCACTAGCCTACCTCCACCGATCCGCAGTGGGAACGCGTGGTGGACTAAACTAGGAAGACTCGGTTTAGATTCTTGAACGTGGACCTGTAAAATTGTGTATGACAATGAAGTGCAATGATTTAATATTGCTATCTCCTTCGCGCTGCAGTCTGAGTTCCTGTTGCTATCTCTATTCTGACACATTAAAGTGTTTGTCAAAGAACATCCCTTTAACTTCATCTAAGGTTTTAACACAATCTCATAGCCAGTGAACACCTGTAGGACGATTCTTACCAGGTTACACCCAGTAAAGACCTGTAGAATGATACTTACCAGGTCACATCCAGTGAGCACCTGTAGGACATACTTACCAGGGCACACCTAGTGAACACCTGTAGGACGATGCTTACCAAGTCACACCTAGTGAACATTTGTAGGACGATTCTTACCAAGTCACACCTAGTGAACACTTGTAGGATGATTCTTACCTAGTCACACCTAGTGAACACTTGTAGGACGATTCTTACCAGGTCACACCCAGTGAACACCTGTAGGTAGATACTTACCAGGTTACACCCAGTGAGCACCTGTAGGACGACGCTAACTACTACTGACCTATAATAAGTGTTATCATTCTTGACAGTGAGGCAGTGATCGTCAATAGGGAACAGGTAGCCGTGCGCGGCCAGCAGGTGCGCCAGGTGCAGCGGCTCCCACGCCTCCTCCAGCCGCAGGTGCCGCCCCAGCCACGACACCAGGTCACACCCGGTGAACACCTGTAGGATGACTATACTTAGGCCTGTGTTTGACCGCAATCTCACCATGGTAAGTGATGATGTGGCCGAAGGTGGTGCACACACAAAGCATACAAGGAACTGGCTCTCTCATCCAGCTGTCGGAACACACCAATAAGTGACAGATTTTCAACTTCAAGGTGGGGACCAGGCAGGGTGGGTACTACAATGTACCCTACTGCCGTGCTATGGTTTCCTCACGATGTTTTCCTTCACTAAAAGCTCTACTACTACTACTATTGTTTAAAAGACCTTCGCAGATGACCTTAAAACGGTAAATTGTTACAGTTCATGTTAGGTGAGACGAGTCACTATAGAAGCTCCCAACATACATTTAGGCGCTATAACAGTTATAAGAGATACATAACGGCGATCAACGGCGGCATAACATGACGGCCAAGTGCGAGTCAGACTCTCAAACGGAAGGTTCCGTACAGTATTAATTAACTCATTGTGCTATGAAAACAAAACACCAAAAAATAGACGTTTCTTGTATGGGCGCCACCTTTACCTTTATTTTTAATTTTATTAATTTTTTGTTATAGCG
This sequence comes from Polyploca ridens, assembly GCA_951394255.1. Lineage (NCBI taxonomy): Eukaryota > Metazoa > Arthropoda > Insecta > Lepidoptera > Drepanidae > Polyploca > Polyploca ridens. Next base: position 3,082,749 of record OX596272.1, on the reverse strand, counting down.
ACAATAGAAATATATATTCTCTGAAAATTTCAACTGTCTACCTATTACCTGGGGTTGCTTGGTATAGTGTGCCGTCTTTTATGACCGAGAGGTTGGTAGAGGTGGCCACTATAGAAAATCTCAGTAGAGGGGTATGTCTACTTATTACCGTTCATGAGATACAGCCTCATACAGCCCACTGACAGACAGACGAACGGACGGACGGACAGCGGAGTCTTAGTAATAGGGTCCCGTTTGGCACCCTTTGGGTACGGTACCCAAAAAGGGCTAGTTAAACTTAATAAAACAATATTAAGCGCTAATACTAGTCATAGATACACCGTTTTGCAGGCTTAAGTCCTTTAACAGCGATACAATAATGTTAGAAAGTATTATCAGAGTTAGGAGAGCGCTTTAATAGCGACAACAAACTCTTAGAGAGATAAAAGAGCGGTACTACGATCATATAAACCTCATTAGTGCATGTATTGACTCACCGATGGTATTTTGGTCATGAAACTCTTGACTGTCCTCACGGGTACCCCCGTGTTTTCATCCTGCATCTTCTCGATTATTGCTTCCATCTGAAACGACACAACACGCGTCATACTTGTGAACAGGTGCTGCTTGTGGGGGCTGGTCTGCTTAAGTTTGCTATTTATTTACTTATTAAATATAGATTCAGTCTACTTTGTAGTTGTTGCCGCCGCGCCGGGACACACAATTGTTGTCAGTGCGATTAGAATGTAAATATTATGTAATGAATCTAAGCTTGTTTTGAAAAGAGTAATTGCCTAGTTTATTACCACCTCTTCTCAGCAAATGCAACCTTCCGAAACGGTATTAGAGTATTAGAGTCAGACTTTTCATAAGTGCCTGCGAAGGTCTATTTGAATAAATGATTTTGAATTATGAAACATATACCATTGTTTCTAACATTATATAAAGAAATCGTGAAGCGACAGATGACCTAGAGAAAGAAAATCTAATCCGTGTCGATTATTAAAAGTTTGACGTTTATGAATGCCAAAGAAAAATGGTCTTTTTCACATTACAATAAAGTTTATCTGTTAAAGCAATGATTAATTTTATGGATATATCGTGGGATATTCCTCACACACGGCTATCTGGGAGCCAATTCTCACACACTCAATATCGAACTCGAAAACAGTACGAATTCGAACTATATCGATTCGATATATATTATCGAGTGTATATCATGTTTCGTTATTGGCAATATAAATGGCATATAAATGTTTGTCCTTGACTAAGCCAAATAAGAGCGCAAGTGTCCTTGACCTAGCCAAATCAGAGCGCATGTGTCCTTGACCTAGCCAAATAATAATAATAATAATAATAATAAATTATTTATTCACTCCCACATATCAACAAAAGAACAATTTTTTAAAATATAACAAGGTAAGTACATTTAACTATGGGAGACAGGAGCTCAAACTAGGTTTCCCTGTGCTATGAGTCTCCTGGCTCCCCCTCTTGGTAGGTTCTAGTTAAGTTAGTTAAACATTTTAAAAATAAATAAATGAAGTCGGTTTATACAAAAGAATATAAATAAGAAAAAGATAAATTAATGTACGTGTGTGTGTGTGTGTGTGTGCGCGTGTGTGTGAGTGTGTGTGTGTGTGCGTGTGTGTGTGTGTGTGTGTGTGTGTGTGTGTGTGTATGTGGGTGTCTGTGGGGGCTGTGTGTGTGTGTGTGTGTGTGTGTGTGTGTGTGTGTGTGTGTGTGTGGTTCAATCAGAGCACATGTGTCCTTGACCTAGCCAAATCAGAGCGCATGTGTCCTTGACCTAGCCAATCAGAGCGCATTGTCGGTGGTGGGGAAATGGCGGAATAGATTTCAAACAAAATGAACGTCATTGCACTTATTTGTGTTAATTTTTCGATGACAATAAATTACTACGTACCTTTTTGTAAATGAGGTAGTTAGGCGACTCCTCTGGCGAGGGTATAGTGGACATGAGAGCCTGCACGCTCGGCGGCAAGCTCGATATCGCGCTCTCTTTCTTATCTCTATCCTTGTCCTTGTCTTTCTCTTCTTTCACGCATTTCGAGTTGTCTCTGTAAAGAAAGTTTATAGATTTAAAATAATAAATAAATAGTATTCCAACAGAAAATTCTATGAAAAAGAATTAACAAAAAATATTGAGATATTATTGACTGAGATATTATTATATTATTGACTTAGATTAACAATACATAAACACAATTTACACAATTATTTTCCGATTAAGTATAATGCCTTAAGCACTGAACCAATCACGATGGAATTTGGCATGCAAATAGCCTAAGATAGGAGAAGGACATAGGCTACTTTTATCTCCAAACCGCGGGGATAAGCGAGATGAGATGCCAGAGCGAGAAGTGATAGAACAACTTGATGTTCAGAGTAAAACAAGCTCTCGCACATACGTTTTTCGACATATTTTATACTACAGGCGTGATATCTGATAGTAGGTTATTAAAATTATAAGCACGAAGCGCAGGTGCGCGCTATATTGCACTTTATTGCCGCATAGCGAGAGTAGCAATTTATTTATATATGTTTAGAGAGTGATTCTTCTGTAAGAAATATTATTATTCAGTGTCTTATGGATAAATGGCTAAGACAAATTAACTTATTTGGGTAGAAGAGAAACAATAACAAATGATTGTATTATCATTATATTAATACCTGCGTGAAGAGAAATAAAGAATGAAGAAAGAAAAAAACACATTTTTTTTTTAAATTTCAACGACTTTTCGGGCACTAGTAGTTATTAATCTATGCAATAGCATCGCCATGTCACATCAGAACGGATGTGACGTCAAATCAATGGCATGTTTATGGAAGTCGGGCCGGATTCCGATATGGGAACGGAAGTTCGATTTCCGCCTTTAGAAAACCAATATGGGGATAGATTTCTGGAATATTACATATTTATCTAAAAAAAATAGCGAGACGAATCTTAGGCCCGTATTGAGCGTTTCTTCATTGGGCGACACGATGAAGAACCGCTCATTCTCTTCAAAGTTTTTTTTTAATGAGAAGTTGATAGAGGCTTCTTCATCATACACGGTAACATTGTGGTCTAAGTCAAGACTATAGGTATAGCCAGCGATAGGTATAGCCAGCTATAGGTATAGCCAGCTATAGGTATAGCCAGCTAGAGATATAGCCAGCTACAGGTATAGCCAGCTGTAAGTAGAGCCAGCTATAGGTATAGCCAGATACGAAAGTCAATTGTTAAAAATCCATCTTTTATTTATTACACAACTGCCCAATAAAGTATGTAATGTTTTCAGGCTTCATGTATGTGTGTGAGTTTCTTTATCCCACCATAACTTTTACATGCCTGAACAGATTTGTGTGTATGAGGTATCGTCACAGAATAATTAATAGTACTAATGTAGTATCGTTAGAATCCTTACATCATCCCGAGTGACACAGGCTATATTTTTTTTTACTTTTTAGTTAGTTTTTTGGTATTATGCATTAGACCAAAATTCAAAGATTATGATGAAGCCTAAGACGGAGCACCCCTTGCCCAGCAATCTATTTCCTCTGCCCTTAAAAATTGCTATATTGTAAAAGTCAGGAAACACAGATGCCGGATGCAAGTACCACATTTGCTGGTCACATTATAAATGAGGAATGCAGATGCAATATCATCAACGTATGGGCGATAATTTTCCCGGCATGTTGCGGAAATAACAATAACAGCAATTAATTTATTGTTGGGATAATAAATAAATAAATATCCTGTGACATTCCTCACATCTGATCAGAGCTTGGAAACCAGATAACTGATATAATACATATACTACGTTTTGTTTGTAGATACATACTTAATATAGATAATTACACCCAGACTACACACCCAGACTACACATACAGACATGTTCATGCACAAATGCATGTCCTATGTGGGAATCGAACCCACGACCTGCGGCGCATAAGGCGCCTTAACCAACTGCGCCAACTGGCCCGTTGATGGGAACAAGGATGGTGAACAAGGAAATAGATCTAGCTTGGTTTATTTTAGCAAATTAGGTCAACAATTTTGTAATGACAAATAACCCAAAATGATGCAATCCTCAATGTTCTCCTTTACTACTTGCAGCTCTTTGTAAAATTCCACATTTTCTCCACCGCATTTCCCTTCATTACCGCTGACATTATCACAACTACGGTCTACTATTAAAGTAAATTTTTGAGTAGAGATTGAAACAATTGGAACCAGCACCAAAGACGGTATATTTTTAATTAACATGATTTATTCTTGGGATTTGATCCTCTGTAATACAAGCTTAGGGTCAGTTCACACTGAGACGCGACGTGACGGTGCAATTGTGTCGCGCTGTTCAGTGCGGACGCCGCGAAATGCATCGCGATACAGCGTACTGCACTGCGAGACCCAGAGTAACACCGCATTTTACAAATTCTGACAATTAAATGTGTATTTTATTATGTTGTAAAGAAAGTGCGAAATTGTATCACTTCCCTAACAGGTTTTTGTTAAAATTTTCATTTCTAATACAAGCTTTTTTTGGTGACTGTACTTTTTGTTGTCTGTACTTGTATTGTCATCCAATAAACTAATGTATAGCAAAGGGGTACGAACATTTTTGTATGGGAGCTGGCATAGCCACCCGCCGCCATTTTGATTTTTTTTCAATGTCGCGGCGCACGGTGTAAGTGATATATTTGGGTAGAGGACACTTATACAAACAAAAAATGTTAAGCAATATGGTGACCTAAAGTGTCACGTTTCCGAGATATTTGGAGGTAAAGATCGCCATATGAGAATTACGATAATCATTAAAAATGAACTTATTACGTGTTTATATGCATTAGATTGTATTCAAATAATAGTTCCCAGGTTGATTTAACTTTTTACTACTACTAAACCGCATCGCAATATTCGCAATGAAACACAATGTTGTCAAATAGCTCGGATCGTAGTGGTTAACTTGTTTTCCATGTCACCGTTATTAACCAAAAATGACAATCTTCTTCTCTGTCGTTTCGCTCTTGGCAGAGCAGTCATGGTCACGTTTTGAGGCGTCCACATCGGTGATAGAGGCGGACACGGCTCTCCGCACGATCTCCCGCCATCTCTCTCTGTTGGCAGACTGCCTGGTGCAGTCAGATACGCGGTTTCCTACTGCAGATTTTACTTGGTCAGACCAGCGCATAGGTGACCTGCCGCATGATCTGGTTCCCTCTACTTTTCCTTGTATAACCAGCCGTTCAATGGAGTCGTTATCCCGCCTAGAAACATGCCCAAAGTACCGCAGTATATGCGACTGTACTACGGCCGATAAACGCTACGTGATGCCTAGCTCCTGGTCACGATGTCGCTTAAATGACAATACTTGTGTTAAAATATCATGTTACCGAGATATTGGAATATCGATGTATATATAATATGAGACGAATGAAGTTGACGAATGAAGTGAGTTTAAAGTTGATTAAGTACAATTTATGTTCTTGTTTTTAAGCAATAGTGGTCAAATAATATTGCATCACGGTTTTAAAAATATATTAAGTCACATAATAGAAACAAGCCGTGACCTTAAACCTTTAAATAAAAGGTTTTTTTAAAACTACTTAGGTAGCAAACAAACATACGGCCCGCCTGATTGTAAGCGAAAAAAGCTCCTTTGAGACCGCATAGTTAGAAACTATTTTGATTCCAATGTGTGAGGATGGACTCCGCGTCAATGGCGAGACTTGCGATGGTAGAAGGTAGCCGTGGGCATCAGGTTAAACAATTCTACAGAACACTGTCCGTTGTACAAGCGGTAGAACACACATAAGGAGGCAAAGTCTCTCCTTAGATTGAGCTGCTTGTGAGCTCGGGATCGTGGACAATTCTAATGGCACATCGCTGAACCGAGTCTAAAGGCCCAAACTGGTATCCAGGTAAGAGCAGTACTCCATGTAAGGCCGGACTTGTGACTTGTAAAGTTGCAGCCTTTGCCCCGATGTGAAGTACTGCTTCGCTCTGTTATGCACTTCGAGTTTTTTGGGTGCTAGCTTAACCTTGTCTTCTAGACGGACTATTGACGTCGTTAGAAATGCCGATGCCGAGGATTCCGATGCTTTCACTGATGTCCATGTTCTGGAATTGTGAAGCCACAGCAAATGGGGTTTTCTTAGCAGTGAACGCGCAGACTTGGGTCTTAGTGGGGTTGAAATGGACTAGGTTTAGTCGACCGTAATCGGAGACACTAGTTAGTGTGCTCTCGATTTCAGACACAAGCCGTTCGCGGTCATCCACCACGAAACGAGGAATATTTGCAATGAGTGTACAATTAATGCCGTCAATAGACAGCATTTCATTGATATGCAGCAGGAACAGTGTTGGGGACAGTACAAACTCTTGCGGAACGCCAGCATTTATATCTCTCAGCTCTTATGCATCTGCTGGACAGAAAATTGGCGACCCATTTGCATAGTCCCTCGGGAAGCCCATATGCTGGTAACTTGGTTAGAAGACACCGGTGCCATTGTGTGCACGTGAGCAGTCTTCCACGCAGACGGGACTTTAATTTAGGTGGAAGTTTTATTAGGTCGGGCCGGCCGCGGGACCGGGTTTTTTTATTTATTTACGTCGCTATTGCAATTTTGGCGCCTAGGGAACATTACTTAGCAATCTTTAGTTCCAATTAACTTGGTAACATAGATTTTAGGACAAGTATTGTCATTTTTGTTTGTATAATAATGACAAGATGGAAAACGAGTCACGATCCGAGCTACTTTGACAACATTGTGGTTCATAGCGAATATTACGATGCTGTTTAGGAAGTAATTAAAAATATTGTTTTTCGTGCTCCTAGAGTAACTCTATTCTAAAAAATTGATAAATCAACCTGGGAACTATTATTTGAATACAATCGAATGCATATAAATACGTAATAAGTTCATTTTTAATGATTGTCATAAATATCATACGGCGATCTTTACCTCCAAATATCTCGGAAACGTGACACTTTAGACCACCATATTGATTAACATTTTTTGTTTGTATAAGTGTCCTCTACCCAAATATACCACTTACACCGTGCGCCGCGACATTGAAAAAAAATCAAAATGGCGGCGGCTAGCTATGCCACAAAGGTTCTATCCCCTTTCAGCTCAATCGGACGCTGGGAAGTGTGTCAAATTTTACTTGCAAGATTTGATTACAGACACTGGAGAGGTGATACTAAATAAATGCTTGTAAAAAGTGCGCGCCGCGTCACATCTCTGTGTGAATTGACCCTTAATGTTATTGGAATCAGCACTTGTGATATAGCTAGGTGTTAACTAGGATCATGGTCAGGATTTATGTATGAAGTTCCAAATGAAGGAATTTTATGTTTTAGAATGAAAATTCATTTATCAATCTAAATTTATTTACTTATTTGTTAGTCCGGAGAACACAGGTGAAAATGCAGGGTACTAATAGGTAGTGTAATAATAAATATCCCACAACATTATCAATCATAAACTAAGAAGAGCTTCTACTATCTACTATGAAGATCTATTCACGTATATGAACTCAGAACCAGAACAAATTAAAAAAAAAAAAAAAAATAGACTACGCAAATATCTGGCCAGTGTGGAATAAATCCTGCACATGAAATAAGTAAAACAAATATAAGTAAATAATTAAAACTTACCTTGACGGCCCCTGTTGACAGGCTTTCTGTGCCTTTTCTGATGAGTTCATCGTAACCATTTTAATTTAGAAATTAGCACTCAAAAATAACAAGAAAAATTCAATTCCCCATTCCATCCATACACTTAAACTTTTTTATTATAAAAGTCAAACCATGGTAGCTAGATTATTCAGCCAGTTCTGACCACCACTGGATTTTTATTGCAACATAAAAAACCACATCTTGTTTATAAACGCATAAAAGTAGTCCACAATGTTAGCTTAACATAATTAACTGATTTTGTTTATGACTATATTATTTTAAAGTTTATTTACTTTTGGTTCTGAAGCTTTTAGAAAAAAGTGCTTCTTGAAAATACACTTTTTATGGATAGTGAAATTGTGTCATGAAAATAACGCATTTTGTCCTACCGACACAATAAAACCAATTGTTTCTGAGCTAATAAATGTAACACAATTGATAATAAACACCTAAAAACACAATTTCATACATATTTTTGGATTTTTAAAGTTAATTTTAAACACTATTGCATATAGGTTTTTTTACAATTGTGACACCTCGCACTCATCACCAATTATCTTAGTATAAAAGTTTAAATGAAGAACCATCATGTTTTATTTATAAATGTGATTTTAAAACACAAATTTAAACAATTCCAGCATTTTGATAATACAACGAAATGTCAAAGTACATTCGCCATTTATCATTTTTTTTCGTACAGCAAAAGCTTTTGAAAAGAGATGCAAAAACTTCTAACCATATGTTAAAACGAGAGAGATGATAATTTGACCTACTATCCGAATAAATACGAATGTGGTGCTATTGGATACCAGCAAGAAATGAAATGTGCTCTACAGAATTTTGCCAACTTTTCAGTTGAATAGATGGCGCATGTGTTCGGAAGTTTATTGAACGCCTATTTTGTTCTATTTTTAGACCAAGGAAATAAAACACAATAAAATAAATATATTAGACTAATATTTATATTGAAGGCTCTAACTTATTCCTTTTCATGGTTTACTAAAGCATTTTTATTCAAAATAAAATAAAATATTGTTGCGTTAGTTCACCGCATTCATAAGAGATGGCAGCACTAGGGAGGGGCAGGGAAAGAAAAAATTGGGAAGGAAAGAAAAATACGGGAAAGAATGGAAATATACGGGAAACGTTCCCAAACGGCGGGAAAATACTCAAATGGCTTTTTATACTTCAAAAAAATTATTTGTTGTTGCTTGTGATTGTTATTATAATCATAGTCGCTGTTGTATGAAGGTACCTACCTACATTACCTACGCGCCGACCCACGCGAACCTTGGAGGAAGGTATACTTCCCCGGGACCCGGGACGGGCTATGTAAGCGTCGTGTTTGTGCACGCGTGCTCTTTCTGCACGAGAACCCACCCCCTCTACAGTGCAGATGGCGACCATTGTGGCGTTTTGGGTGCAAGCCCGGCATAACCAGGCCGCTCACCCTGGGGTGGTCAGGGATCCTATGGGGATATTCCCATGAAATAAAGGGTTATGAGTGGTTTCTCTCAACGCCCAACGCAGTTCTCTGCGCTCCGTTGCATGGTGTGAAGTATTTACTAAAGAGGATTCCATTTTATTTTTCTAGCAGCAGTTTCTGCTTTTGACTCAATAGAACAGCCTAAATTAAATAATTTTGGTTGATAAAGTCATACTCCAGGAGATCACGCTGGTCGTTGATCTCCAAGAACAAGAAAGGACTTTGCATGTACTAGAACCGCATATGGCCTTCCACCAAGATACCGGGTTCACTTTTGATACTGAAGACCGCATGAAGTTGCATCCCCAAAGTTTTCTCTTCGACCTGTAATTCAAAAATTATATGTAGCTTTTGGAGCTTGTACTATTCTAAAGGGAAAATGGGCTTGCGTTTGGCCACTGACCCGCTCATAAGGGACGAAGACGAAGCCTAAGATGGAACACGCTTACCCAGAAGGAACCTATTCGCTCTGGCCTTGAAAGTCCCTAGTATGAGTCAGGAAACATAGACGCCGGAAGCAAGTTCCACTCCCTTGCTGTCCGCATTATAAATGAGGATGCAAAACGCTGTGTCCGTATTTCGGTATGTCAACAACGTACGGGTGAAAATTTTCCCGGCGTCTTGTGGTTCGGTGTAAGAATAGGGATGATGGAATAAGGTTGAACAATTCCTACGCACGCTCTCCAAAATATATCCTGTAGAAAACCGATAGGCTAGCAACCTTTCTTCGATGGTCGAGGCTCGTGAGTTTCAGGCCCAGGCGTGAAGTATCGCTTGAGAGGATACGTCTAAAAAAACTAAAACAATGCACTAACCACATAACGATTACTATTACTTACTAACGTAAATCGGTATCTACCTACAGCGCATTCACTTATAACCTTGAGATTCCAGAAACGTTGAATAATACCATGGACGAATAGATAATACACAGATTTAAAATACGCTAGATACCATTAGCGAGCGTGACTATTTTTCTACCCACGATTAAATGAAACATCCCTACTTAATTCTTATTGACTCGCCTCACTTCACTACCCTTGAATAGTTCTTATTAGTTGAAAGTAGGGTTGCCATCCGTCCGGGTTTCCCCGGATTTGTCCTAGTTTAGAGGGCGTCCGTGGAGCGTCCGGGAGGGGTTTCATTTGTAGTCCGGGTTTAAAATTTCAAGTATGAAGATTCTGTTTTGTAACATTTAAAATGATGATAAAATATGACTAAAGGACAATGGGCAGAAATGTATGGAGTTTGGTCTAGGTCGCGGCCACTTATGAAATGTGTTTTTTTTATCCTTCATACACCCACAAACAAACCTTATTATGAAAAGGAATTCGTAATGTATTTGAATAAAAAGTTATAAGACTTTGAAAATAATTATATTCCATAATTTCTCAATACAAATAAGGGTTTTTTTCTGCCAGATTGCTTTGATTTCCATGGACTAATAGCGATCCATAGTACTTCACAACCGCGTCGCTATTTACCTGCAATCCAGCACCCATACTCAACCCCCGCGCAGCCCCCCTCTATTTTCTAGGTGCGCGAGATTATTTAAACTATTCTTCGCTAGTTGACTGTCGAATTACTTCGCATAATTTTGTGCTCTCACTATTTGGATCTTCTTCTCTACTCAGTAACAACTCGGCCTGCTTAGCTTTGAAAAGTGTTTTGTGTGTCGGACGGTAAAATGAGTTGGATTAAAGCATCGGCGCGCTTTACGGACTTTGTTAAAGGATTGTGATTGCGAAAGCAATGGGTCATTGTAAAACGTGCCGCGTTTCGACTCAAAACTGGAGGCGTTTCGTCACCCCTTTTTAAATGGACAATATGCAGCATTAAGGAGCTCTTCAATTAACTGCACCTTTTTTGGATGAGGTTATTGTTAACGAGTTCAATGTTTTTTAAGTAATCCCATACGATAAATAATAAATAATCATTTTCTTTGGGCACTCTGAAGTTAGAAATACAGATATTTCAAAGGCAGAAACAAGACTCTGCATCTATAAAAATAATAATAATAAAGCCGAAGGGTTATTTTGTTTATTTAAACGGGCTAATCTTTTAATTGAATTTTAAGACGATGATAGCTTAGTAGTAGTGACGTCGGATACCGAGATGAAAGTCCCGGGTTCGAATCCTACAATGAGCTTGAGCTTTCGGTGAAGGAAAATATCGTCAGGAAACCAAGGTGATAGGGTACATTGTAGTAGCATTTGGCTGGCTACCATCATCAAGTTGAGAATCTATCGCCAAGCACCTTTTTTTATACCACTAAGTGGCAAAAAAGCATACGGCCCGCCAGATGTTAAGCGGTTACCGTAGCCTATGGACGCTTGCAACACCAGGGGTATCACTTGCGCGTTGCCGACCCTGCAGAAATCTCTTCACACCCTTTTTGAGGAACCCCATGTTGTACTCCATTGGGAAAACCACGGCGGGGAGCTCATTCCACAGTCCAAGCGTCCGCGGAAGAAAACTCCTTTTAGCCCGCACAGTTCGAAACAATTCTGGTTTCGGTGTGTGAGGATGGACTCCCCGTCGATGGCGAGAGTTGCGATGGTGGAAGGTAACCGTAGGCATCAAGTCGAACAATTCCTAAGAACACTCTCCATTGTACAAGCGGTAGAACACACATAAGGAGGCAAAGTCTCTCCTTAAACTGAGGGGATCTAAACCGCTTGTGAGCTCGGGATCGTCAACGATTATGACGGCACGTCGCTGAACCGAGCCCATAGATGACAGCAGTACTCCATATGAGACCGGACTTGCGACTTATAAAGTTGCAGCCTTTGCCCCGATATGAAGCCTCGCTCGGTTGAGCACTCCAAGCTTTTTGGATGCCAGCTTAACCTTGTCTTCCAAGTGACTTTGGAACAAAACATCGCCAGAAATGTCGACGCCAAGGATCCCAATGTTGGGGACAGCACAGAGCCTTGCGGGAAGCCTGCATTTATGTCCATGCTATCGGAGCAGCTACCATCAACGACTACTTTAATGCATCTGCTGGACAGAAAGCTGGCGACCCATTTGCATAGTCCCTCGGGAAGCCCGTATGCTGGTAACTTCGATAGAAGACCCCGGTGCCAGACCCGATCGAACGCCTTCGCCACATCTAGGCTCACTGCCAATGCCTCACCTTGACTGTCTATGGCGAGTGACCAACGGTGTGTGAGATACACTAGAAGGTCACCAGCCGAGCGACTGTGGCGAAAGCCGTATGGTCGGTCGCTCAACAAGTCGTGATCCTCCAGGTATCTCAAAAGTTGCGTGTTGATCACTCGCTCCATGACTTTGGAGAGAAGGGAAGGGATGGCGATAGGCCTGTAATTCGTCGGGTCTGATCTGTCGCCCTTTTTGGGCACTGGGTGCACGTGGGCAGTCTTATCCTATCGGTGTGTTCCGACAGCTGCACTTGAGAGCAAGTTCCTTCTAGGCTTTGTGTGCTTACCACCAAACTTCGGACACATTGTCATCTTCACTTATCATGGTAAGATTGCGATTGTAAGACACAGGCCAATAAAAAGTAAAAGAAAAATATTTAAAAAAAAACAATTGCCAGCCGGATTCGAAAAATTCTTTCACTAATGGGAAACTACATTATCCCAGAGTATGATAGGCTACTTTCCATCCCAGGAACGTGGGTAAGACCGCGGAGGACAGCTAGTAATTGATAACACCGTTATGATTATGTACCGTTATATCGGTAATTAAAAGTTTAATTATCTCTTAAACCAAATGAGTTACAGATTTGGTACTTTAATATTTTCTGGTCGTTATAATAAAACCTATCGATTGACAATGGTTTCGGCAGTGGCCGCACCCTAGACCATTTCGCCCATTCTCCTTTAATTTATATGTCCTTGAAAGTAAGTAAAAAGTTGATTTATGAATTTTTTAACAGTTTTTTAATATACTGACTTTAAAAAAATGTTGATATGTCCGGGTTCTGGGCTCCAAAATCCGGGGATTTCACGCGTCTTGTCCTGGTTGCTAAGTTTTAGAGATGGCAACCCTAGTTGAAAGTAATAAGTTTTCTTTGAAACCTCTATGGTCAAAACACCTGTCATACTGTTGATAATTCGAACCAATTTGAACCAAATGCATGATTAGACAGGTATTTTGACCATAGAGGTATCATCAGAAAACTCCTCATTGCTCATTTTGGCATTTTTAAGTCTTCAACTACACGATTAGCCACTTGCGCGCCTATATTAAATTCGCAAACTAGAGTAGAAGCACAAATTACTAAATTGGTAGAAGGGCACACCGTGTGCGTTCCAGCAGATTCCGTTTAGACTTTGTGGCTTGCTTACCACCTTCAGCCACATCATCATTTAGGGGCCGTCCATAAATTACGTGACGCGATTTTTCAACCCCCCCCCCCCTCACCCCTCTTGGTGAGATGTCGTGAGATTTGGCTCGACCCCCTCCTAAACGCCTCACGTAATTTATGGACGCCCTCTTATCATAGTAATATTGTGGCAATTGTGGTCACTCACAAACTTAGCCTAATTATTCACACTCATTCACACCTTGCTGGGCACGCTTGGAGGGACACGTTGCGGTATCTAGCTGATTATAAATCTGTGGTAAATACCAATACCTATATCGACGTAGATAGTTTACATCTGTAGATCTTTTGTGGAATATAATTTATGTTGAGCTTTTTAATGCGATGATAAGTGTGGTTGTGTGTCGAATAACGCCGTCCTAGTACCTGGATGGCTACTATTGCCAAGTTAAAAATCTATTACCTATCTACAGAGGGCACATACTTTTGAAAAAAAAAATACCGATGACATCACTATAGCGAACTCTAGTGTCAAAAAGAAGAAAACAAATGGGTTAATGTAGAAGCTAGTTTCGATTTTTATCACTAGACGGCGCTAAAAGCAACGTTTCTAGAGCGCATTCTTTGAATTTTATAAACAGAAAAATTCGGCTGCATAGGTATTTATGTCTAAAATTCACGGTACACTTAAGAGGAAATGCTGATGGCGTTTGTTCCATACAAACGTAATCCTCAGTTTCCTCTCTGGATAATTACACTAGAGCAATGATTATTTTACCATGCAATCTGAGGGACATATAGTGGTACGGTACCTAACCACTGTATGTAAGGAAAACCGACAGACATAGCCAAAGCCCTTCTTATTATGATTCTTGTTTTTTTTTTTAAATCGATCCAGTTTTGGATGAAAAAACCGGGGATTACGAAATAGCGATTTCATCTAATTTAAATAGGTGCAATCGGTCCGAGCTGTAGTTGCCTCCATCGCCCTCGGGCGGGACACATCGGGTACAGCGTGACAGCAATAAATATGTTAAAAACCTATTTTTCAAATTTCTTGCAGCCCTCCTTTCCTCAACTTCCGATAGGTCTGTCTAATATGTGACCATAATATTTGATGTTCTTGAATGTGATAAGGACACAAGCCTAGAAGGGTACAGCAACAGATTTCCAGCGTGGGTGGTAGCCATTGAGTACTGTACTACTCTGTGAGGCGGGTACTACAAAGTACCCTACTACACTACAGTGCTATGGTTTCCTCACGATGTTTTCATTCACCGAAAGCTCAAGCTCAATGTAGGATTAAAACACAACATTTGCTCTGGCATTCTACGTCACCACAACACTTTGCTATCAACAATTTTTTTCTATACTAAGTCGGCAAGCAAGAATAAGGCTGCTGGTAAGCGGTTATCTTAGTCCTATTGACGCTAGCAACATACGGGACATCTCTCACGCGTTACCGACCCTTCCCCTCTCTACTCACGCGCAGGAACTTGGCTGCGGTATTCTGTTCTGTTAGATGGAGGAAGGTACTTACTAGAAATTTTCAAATGTTTTTTCAAACTGAGTATCAGTTTTATGGTTTATGCAAAACTGTTTGAACTGAATGATCATCTAGCGCTCGCCGGTCGCTGCTGTGGCACCGCTCGCTTCGCTCGCTCAGCTCGCGCGCGACAATGTCACAGTTCTAACCTAACCTAACCAACTGGAGTGCCCCGAGTCGGTTCTGGATGATAGAACATGTTTTGATGAATAGGTTGTTTAATTGTACAACAGTAATTTTTCTGATATGCAATAAGTAAATTAGAAGTCTTAAGTTTGCGTAATTTTTAAAAAGAGGTGCAATTAATCCTTAATTTTAGCACTGTATATCCGGTCATACATGAACTTAGGAAAATATTTGGTTAAAAAAGTGTTGATTTAATATAGGTACATTTATAGATTGCAACACTATCTTTAATAACATAAATAAAGAACAAGTCACTCAACATTATTTTTGACACAACTAAAAAAAATAATTTCGCGGGGAAAGTCAGCTGTGCTGTCCAAGGCATTTATGTATTTTTTTATTAGTATCATACATTTTATGACGAGTATCATAACATTTTTTTAAACTTGATGGTCTAACATCATAACAATTGAATTATTACACATTCAATGATCATAACATTTTTTTAAACTTGATGGTCTAACGGAATGGTTATAATAATAATTGCAAAGTTTTATCAAAATAATTTTGATCACAAACATGTTATATAGGTAGGATATAGGAAATTATTTGAAGTAACAAAAAACCCGACTGGGTAAAACAAAAAATAACAATACCTAATCAAGCTAACCAAGCAAGCCATTTTCGATAAAAACATTTAAAAATTATAGATTTTTTTTCCTTGCCAAATTAAGGGTTAAAATATCCCAAAATAAAGAGTGAAATGAAATGAAATGAAATAATTTATTCATTCAAATAAACCTTCACAGGCACTTATGAATAGTCAAACTCTAATACTCTAATGCACTAATGCACGGTTCGGAAGGTTGATTTTGCTGAGAAGAGACGGCAATAAACTCATCTATGACTCATCTATTGTTTCCTCGCAATTCCTTCACATTTCCAAGCATTACAAGACTGAAACCCACGACCTTCGTCCCGACACCAGCAATAGTTTCAAATTCAATAGTCGACAACAGTCAAAGCTAAAGAATGTGACATACACGTACAGCCTGCGTTAGCGTAAGGTCATTTACTTTCAAACTCCGAGGCTAACCACCCTTTCATCGAGTTGAATAACATTGCATTATCTATAGCTACATGTTGCGGGTGTCTGTTCTTTTGTTTTCACCGAGAACAGGGGGCCAAACACCATCTTTTAAAACCAAAGTTTTGTATGTAAACCAATAAAAAAGTCGCACGCATTAGGCATTTTTTTTTCATTTATTTTTTAGGTATTTTGAGTCTCTTAAAAGACCATGACAGCTCCATCGAATCTAATTTTACACTTTTACCTTACCTTACTTTATTACATTGTTACATGTTTTTTTTTGTTCCGTGCCCACGTCTATCATATTTAATTTGAATTGATCGGCCAAGGCCACCCTCATAGTCCCGCGCCGAGCACATACAGTCAAAAAATGTTGGACGTCTTCTATAGCTCCACACACAGAACAGTTGAATCTGCTAATTTCATTAGATATTTGAATTTATTAAGAGACATTTGGCATTAGACATTCGTCGATAAACATGGCGGATTCGTGTCAAAATGTATAAAATTGCTAAGATATCTGCTAAGTTTTTTTGCAAAAGTCGAATACGACATTCATTTCGATGACGCAATAATCAAGCCTCAGGTTCTTCGATCATGCATGCGGTACCAATTGGGACATCGAATTATTAACCTAAAGATAGGCTATGACGTTTATTTTGATTGAAATATATTCCGCCAATTCCCCTATGGATAAGTCAAGGATACATGCGGTCTAATTAGCTAAGCTAAACAGTCATTTGTCTACACTGTTATTAATCAGTACAAAAATATTTGTTGCGAAATGGGCTTGCTGGTGTTACTACGAAGGATTTTTCCTTTTTTTATATTCTTAAAGACCATCAGACCTCCTGAGAAGCCGTTGGCAGTGTGCCTGGGGACCAACGGTGTAGTATCAAATAGAACTGCACTTCGTCCCTTCCGCTGGCACAATTCAAAACCCCACTCCCCCGTCTTTCTAACTTCTTTTATAAGGGATTTTTTTATTGGCAGTGTCAGCAACGATTTGAATGATGGGTGCAACTAGTGTTGCAAGCGTCTATGGGCTACGATAACTGCTTACCACAGAACAGATAAATTTATCTATTCCGTGCTGCTTACCATCAGGTGGGCTTTATGCTTGTTTGCTACTTATTACTCAGGTATAAAAATTATATAATAATAGTAGAGGGAAAAAAACATTAACTACAATTTCTTATGACAAATAGTTAAGTATATTTCGTGTCTTGCTTCTGTTTATAGTGGTAATTAAATTCATTTTCGTTTTATATAACTAAAATCGTGGCTGTTTAACATGAAAGTAACGTTAGTAACAAAAATACGTATGTCTGTTTCCAATGAGCGTTCAAAAACTACGAATTTGAATCTGTATTCCAATCAACTAAAAGTCTTTCTTGCTAAAGCAAGTGACTCAGTGCCATCATGCGACGTTATAAGGAAGAACCTTCCGAGAATCAAGCATTACCAGATAACTTTTTATTTTTATATCATGGTTGATTTCTTTTTAAACGTCAAATATGGAAAGTTAACAATTTTAAAAATTTAAAAATATATAATTTTTAAAAATAGGAGTCTGCGGGAAATTCACGGGGAAATTACAGTATTCAAACTTTTGATACCTACTACAAGAGAGATGGAGAGATTTGAGACTACAAGCTTTTGATGGCCAGTATGTCTTTGATTTTAATGTAAATTTTTTGGTCTATTTTGAATTTTATATGTCTTACGTTTTAATTTATTTTGTCGATAATTTCAAGCAATAACTTTATGTTGTGATTTGCGAATAAGACTTTCACCCACTTCCAGTGGTCGTATTGACTTGATATTTGGTGTACATTAGTATATTGGAAGACAATGCAAGTACAGTCAACAAAATGTACAGTAACCAAAAAAGCTTGTATTAAAAATGTTTTTTTTTAACAAAAACTGATTATATTGTATTTTATATACGAAAACAACCCTTTTATTTATTTAATCTTTGTTCTGCTATTACTTACATATTAAAAAGTGGAGTGTGTTAATTAAAATAATAACCAGTAACTTATAAAACTGGACGTTTTATTGTATGTACGTCCTCCTACCGCACCTCAAACATACATATGGTTCTAATACAAATATCCCTTATTATGGAACCAATTATGCTTTTAAAATCATCATAGATAAATACATAAATAATTCATTGTCTAATGCACGAATCACAATTTTAATATTTATAAATTACGTTCCATGGGCGCTTAAATTGATGTAATAAATAAAAATGCCAAAAATATCTGCAAAAATTAGTAAATTATCCTATTCGCTTAGAATTTGGGTGATTGTCTATCTCCACCATACTAGGGTTCGCCGGGTTGGCCATACATTTGGGCGATTGTCTATGACCAAGTACTTTGTTTAGCCCCAGTAAACAAGCACAAAATATACAGTCTTGCTTGTCGAGATAAAACATTTTTTAATCGAGTATTTACGATTAATGCAAGCGTAATCGCAAGACCAATTCGTTATCAGAATCTGTTGCAATTTGGTCATATAATTTCTGATAAAAACATGGATAGGTACCTAGCTTAAAGTGGTGTTTGTTTTTTATTTACGCGATCTCACCTTATGTCACTCACCAGTCCATGTACCATTTTTACAAAAAAAATACGTCAATTCGCCCAAAATCCCCACCACCAACAACGCGCTCTGATTGGCTAAGCAAGCAACAAAAAAATATATTTATTTATTTACAAAAGCATTTAAAAAAAGGAGGAAAATTATTCAAAGATCCAAAGACTATACCGTCAGAGGGTCCGTCGGGACCGTCTTGAGGCTGTACACCTCAACGCCACAACCAATCGTGATGGCACTCAGGAAAATATTAAATCTATCAGGAACGCGGGTGATACCGCGTGACTTTATATGATTTCGATATTATGTTTGTACCACGGGTTTGTACTTGTTACGCAGTTTTAACAGCAAGTAATAAATAAATCACAGTAATACACACTATCAATAAATAGATATCGAAATCTAACAAACGATTTAGATAATACAAGCATAGGTATTTGATTCTCAAGTACAATTTAATTACTTATTAGTACTGATTAAACGCAACTCTCGAGTGTTGTGTAATTCTTTGTTCTAGAAAAGTAAATTAACTTTATTTATTTTAATGATAATTTCAATGTTAAATAAATCTTATATTTACAAAAAAATAAACAATCTATCTCATACACGGTGACTTTTAAATCGTCTTTTCTGTAGAACAAACGTTGTTCAGACCGTGGTCTACCAACATACTATAACATCAAATGAAAAGAATTACGTCATTGGTTTTTGAAACTCACTCACGTTCCTGGGATAAAAAGTAACCTATAATACTCGAGGATAATGTAGCTTCCTAATAGTGAAAGAATTCACGAATCCGACTGGCAGTTCCAAAGATAAGCCCGAGTGAAATTAGTACCTATAGTTAGATTTTCTCGAAGCTGGCGCCAAACTAATGTTTTGGGAAAACAGCTCCCCACCCGGTCTCCTAAGGCTTCGCTTAGTGAGGACATTGAACAATTAACCCAATGATGCGCAACCTTCAATTTGTTTGAAATCTATACAGCCAATTTCCCACCATCATGAATGCGCTCTGATTGCCTAAGTCAAGGACACACTAAACATTAACGGCCTTACTCATAAACGCTATTTAACTAAATCTACTGAATAAATGGTCAAATAAATAACGTCACCTTGCTGTCATTGTCAAAAAATTTGACGTTATTTAGGTGACCACTTAATCAGCTTATTAGTTAAATAACGTTTTATGAGTAAGGGGGTAATTAGCTAACACCAAGCAGTGATTGGTTTTATTAATCAAAAGTAAGTACTAGTTGCTGAATTGGATTCTTAGGTATTACTACTCTAAAGGGATCTGATCTGTGAGGAGGACCTCGATGAGTGAGGATGACGAAGTTCGAGCAAATCAACGAGCTTTGAGCCCCCACGGTCTCAACCTCAAAAGGCATAAACATTCGGTCCAAAAAATACAGTTATCAAAACAAAGTTACCAACTTTTATAGATAGATGGCGTACTTAACCATTTGGAAATTTGAACTATGAGACGCTCCTTCTCTTTTTTTTTTTTTTTTCTATCGGCATAAACAGGATATGTCCCTTATGTAGAGTGATATCATTGGAATTAATCGGAATAGAGTAAAGAATAGATATGTAACCTATGTTATATCTTTGCGTCTATTCATAATTTATTAACAATAACACAAATGCCAATACAGCTGTTTAATGCCTGTAAAACACACAAGATTAAAATGTATGTTCTTTTCTCTCTATTTTCACTATATTACGTATTATTTGTACGTAGTATACTATTATATTATTTACTCTATGGTATTATCAAGATAGTTATTCTGAAAGACTATGTCTACTGGTTTTTCTGAACGAGTATCGCACGAGATGGTGTAGGTTAGGGTGATAATGTCTCAGTCTCGTGGTTGCCGAGACGAAGGTCTCGTGTTCGAATCCTACAATGAGCTTGAGCTTTCGGTGAAGGAAAACATTGTGAGGAAACCATAGCACGGTAGTAGGGTACATTGTAGTACCCAACTGGCTGGCTACCACCCTCTAGTTGATAATCTGTCGCCAAGCACCTATCGGTGTTCCGACAGCCGCACTTGAGAGACAGTTCCTTCTATGCTTTGTGTGTGCACCATGGTGAGATTTCGGTCAAACACAGGCTATAGGCTAAACAGTAAAATAAAAAACAAAAACACAGGCCTATACTTCCACCTAGTATTTGTCAATATTCGCTGCGTATTGTATTTTAATGGAATGTTTTAAATAATTACCATGTTATCGTACTTATCAGTAATGTGCTTGCATTGCAACGGAAAACGATAATTATGACAAATTGATAGTGCTGAAAAACCTGTTGATCATAGTTCATACCGTTCAAACACAGTTTTATGAACTCTATTTATTGTGGATTGCATACTTGCTGACTTCTATACCACAGAGTAAATATAGTATTGAATTTTGATTACCTATACTAATTCAACTTAAAAAAAAAACTTTTAGGCAACTTAAACCCTAAATAAACAGAATTGAAAAAAAAAAACACGATATAGTTTATAAGCTCTTGTACGAACCTATAGTTTAACAGAAATGATGTTTTCATCAAATAAGAATACCACTGCCCGCAGTTCCAGAGCCTAATGGGATGGCGCCCGACGATGGCAGAAGACAGTATCGTAGTTTGCTCTAGACGGGCCCTGTATTATAGCTTGTTGGGGAGGGTAAAGATTTTTACGATTTTTTGCTTACACACGTTCGGGGCCCCTGTAGGCCGGGGGCCCCGGTAGCTACGCCCCTGGCAGAAGACCGGATAGTTTGACGCTCGTGCCATGGAGGTTGGGACCAAAGAGTATTCAATAACTACGTATTGGGACGGGCACTAGTGTGGGATGCTACGAACGTTGACACTTTTGCTCCGTCGCATCTCCATGGTAGTTCGACCCGCTGTTACTTTTGTCCCCGGTCTCCCGGGGACAAAAGTAACAGCGGGTCGAAAGTAACAAAGGCTTTGTGGAAGTGTCCAATGATCAGAATCCGGCGCATGGCCGAATAGAGTTAGCGGATGATGTTTCTCCGCTTGTGACCAAGCATCACGCATGTATTCTAATCAGAGGTCAAATGAGAGGACAAAATATGATTTTAAAACCTTAAAGTTTGTGTTTTATCCCCGGTCTCCCCTACAACGACCGAGGCCGGCGCAGCTAAGTATCTACAACGCAGAGAACCTCAAACGGTGCAAATATATCGAGCGAGCCCACTACCTGCTTAATGAAATTGAAAAGAAATTACTTAATGAAAAGTTTTGATAAGGAAGGATGTAATAAATCCTAAAAATAAACCGAGTACTTTTAGAAGTTACATAATAAGAGACAAGTTTATTCTTATTTCTAGATAAAATTTATATATTTCATCTACTAAAATATTTTTTTGCGATTGAGTAATTACCGGTTTTATCGGTAGATAGTCCGATACGCTACGATGTCATTCAGTCAAGGTTAATGTGACAAAGTTATGCTAATTATCATTTTTATACATATTTATAATTATTTTTTAAGAACACGTCATCGGTATAATAAAAATAACCTACCTAATTAAAAAGTTAGTGCTTGCCGTATTTCTAGATAAGTGATTGATTTTTCTTGATTTCATAGATTTTTCACGTTGTAATGGATCTGAATTGTCGCAGCAATGTTTGTGAATGGAAGGAAGAACCTAAAAAAACCGGCCAAGTTCGAGTCTGGCTCGCCCATGAAGGGTTCCGTAGCAGCAAGTAACATAATATTAAATGTTTTTTTTTTACATTTGAGTTGATTGAATGAAAGGTAAATTGCGGTTTACGATTTATGACGTATTAAAAAAAAAACTACTTACTTGTTCTAGTTCAAACCAATTTTTGGTGGAAGTTTGCACGGTAATGTAATCATATATTTTTTTTAGTTTTATCATTCTTTTATTTTAGAAGTTACAGGGGGGGGGATATAAGAAATATTCAGTTTAGAAAAAAATGATATAAGAAACCTCAATATCATTTTTGAAGACCTATCCATCCATAGATACCCACTAGATACCCCATACGTGTGTTTGATGAAAAAAACTTATTGAGTTTCAGTTCTAAGCATTTGGCTACGGAACCCTAAAAACGCTAAAGCTAAAAGCTAAAGAGAAAATCATCTCTGGGTTTATTGTAGAGAAATTTTATCAATTGTTTATTGAGGCGTTTATGTTTCAAAGACATAGATAATCTTATAATAGCAAGGGTCATATAACTATACAGCCTTTTCATTTCTCAACAACCGCACACTATATTTATTGACTTATTGAATCCATTTGCCATAATTATCTGTGATTAATATATAGTAGAGAGTGCCGTTAAAGTTTGATAACTTCATATCAGTCAGGCCTCCCCCTAACTTATCAATAACACTTCCTTAGAAGATAAACACAATGCAAGTAGATATAGGTATTTGTACTATGATTTTTTTCTTCACCGTGACTGACAAGAAAGAAAGTAGAAAAAAAGGTAAAAGCAAAACACTAGGATTCCTGAAAAATAAATTGTCCGTCAGTTAGATTATCAAAAAATATTGGACACGTATTTTATATATACGTATTTAGTATATTATTTTTTTGAAAAAAAAAATAAGTTATCTGTGTCGTCAAATAGGACCTTAATAGGACTATCAAGCTCAGCACATTGCCAGCAGCAAGCCAGTAGGAACAGCTGACATTTAGCGGTCACGGTCCCTACACGGAAGAACGGTGTAATTAAACTAGGGTTGCCATCTCTAAAATCTGACAACCAGGACAAGAAGCGTGAAAGTCCCGGATTTTGGAACTTTGAACCCTGAACTTTTGATGTTAAAACTGCTTTTTTTAAATAACTTATTAATAAAAAATAGTTTTGATTGATGTGACTTGATTTGAAACCAGAACAAAAAATGAAACCCCGCCCGGACGCTCTCCGGACACCCTCTAAACTAGGACAAATCCGGGGAAACCCGGACGGATGGCAACCCTAAATTAAACTATAATAAACAAAGAATGTGTCGTAGTCATGGCTGTTAAGTTTAAATTAAATAAATGAATGAATGCGTGTTACTGGTAGGTGATGGATGATGTAAAGATTAAAGCTTCTATCATTACGTGGATTGACGGCGACGGTATTTCTATTCTTATGAAAAAAAAAAACACTTTCAATTTTATTCAGCAAACTAAAGCATAAAGCTTAAAGAACTAATTTTAGACACAAACTTGTTTTTATTAAAATAAAACACTTTCCCGCTCTTTTAAATGTCAGTCGTAATATGGCGCGTCTGCTACAAATGTCAAGGTCAATTGACAATCACTTTAATGCTCGACGAGCGCGAATAATAATATCATGCTTATATAGCGATGAAAACATAAAATTAAAAAATAGGTAGGTATATCCTTGGAATATATTAAATAACAGTTAAATATGTAGGTATGACATCCTTGTCTATCTATACTAATAATATTTTAAAAAGAGGTACTGTTTCTGTTTTTTTTTATACGACGAAATCTGTAATCTCTGGAAATACGGATCCAACTCTGAAGGAAGCTACATTGTCCCCAAGTGCTACAGGTATCTGTGGCTACATTTCATCACGGGAATGCCGGTAAAACCTCCTTGGATTGCTAGTAGAATGAATATGGGAGAAAATTAGTTTAGAACCTAATTAAAAAAAAAAACGACAAGGGCCAACCGGGATGATCCGGTAAACTTGAGAGCCAGTTCCTTCGAGACCAAAGAGTAATATAATACATTGGGAACGAGACTGTTTGCGCATTGCAACATCATAACTATCATAACTTACCATGCAGAAAATGTGGTCAAGCAATGGCCTATATAGAAAAATATAATTTAGCAACAATCAAGCAACACCAATTAGATTTGGCAGTGGAAAAACCTTGGTATGGTTACAAGCAATTTATTGCTGTTTAGTTTTGCAATTCCTTGGTAAGGTGTATTGAACTCTAAACATAAGCGTCTTTTACTTATAAAGGGTGGAATTTTTAGACGGGTCAGTAAGGGCAGCTACCTTAAGGGTTGAAGCTACGCGAATATAATCTAATGTGACCGTCCTTTAATTTTTGATTTATTGCAATCGGCATTCACAATTTTTTGAAATGGTACAGTCAGCGAGAAAATGGCGATTTTTGAAAAATATTTTTTTAGCTTAATCGATCCAGTCTCTGACAAGGATCAAAAGGCTCCAAGGGGCCAAGTTAGGTTAGGGTACTAGAAATGTCACAAACTTTTCCCATACATTTTGTTAGCGGGGAAATCTGCCAAAATTTTAATAGCCCAATGAAAAAAAAAATCTTTTTTTTCCACTCTTACAATTTTTATACTACTTAGGTAGCAAACAAGCATACGGCCCGCCTGATGGTAAGCGGTTACCGCAGCCTATGGACGCTTGCAACACCATATATAGGATCTTTTACGCAAATACTTATCGTGATCGTGACATAGGTACGTATGAAACGTGAAAACTCGTTATGCGACGAGGAGAATGCTATTACATATTATTTGCATAAATTACATAAACTTTACTGTCTATCAACCAACACTTGTTCATTTTACAATTCAATTTACAACTTGGGAAACAATATAGATTGTAACAGAACAATATTTAGAATATGCGTCATTTATTACATTGTAGTACCTATCTACTTATGTATCTGTATCCTATATGGAGTGACAGTAATCATCAGATTTGACTGTTTTTTTTTTTATATTGTTTTTGTGTACTATTTGATAGTACCATTTTTCACGAAAATATACGCTTTATTTATTTATTTCATAGAATAAAAATAAAATAGTACACTACAGCCCGATAATGAATAATAGTACCTACGTTTGACCTACGTAAGTATTTACCTAATGTCAAAATGTGAATGTGCCATAATTTTTGTAAATGGCGGTAGACAGATGGAGAATTTGTTTACAACAAACAATAGGGCGATACACACTCCCGAATAATGGGTCCGCGACGGCGTTTTTGCCCGTTTTCCGGGCCGTGTTCCGGATCCCCCGTTTTGGTGAAAATGACCAGTCGAATCTTCTTTCATTGGGGTTTTTTGGAATCTGGCGTTTACCACAGCAAAAGCTTGCAAGCACTAGCGGAACCAGGGGGGGCTAAGGGGGTCAAGCCTCCCCCCCCCCTAAAGATCTGCATCAACTCAAGCGGCCATAACCGATAATTACATTTCTATCATTTTTTTTTTCATTTCTAGCAAAGGCAGTTAACTCAGTTAATTTACTTTAATTATGAACGCTGTATTTTCATCGTAAATATACACCATGTGAAATATTTCGCATCAAATAAAGACCTAAACGGCAGGAAAATCAACACTACGCAAGTTCAGTGCACTTTCCATGTGTCAAGACATGAAGGCCGCGATTACGTAGTCTAAACGCATACAAGTTATTTGCCCGTTAGGCAGCTTGCAACACTACGTACTAAATATAGGTTCCTATTTTATGTTGAGAATATGTCTTAGTTCTGCTACTCTTTTTTTTTCTTCACTCCATTGACCTTGGTTTGCAGGACGAATGTAAGTATGTTACCTCTTCACGCCTAAACGATGAAACTTGCCACGCGAGTAGATAATATCCTGAAATAACATACAAGATACTTTTTATCCCGCGAAGATAGCGGGGATTATCTAAAAAACATGCTACTAAACGGTCCTCAAATTAGTAGATCCAAAGCCAATTCTAGCAAAAAAAAAAAAACAATTTTATTTAGATTCATTAATCAATCCTGTGATTTATCTATGTGCCAAACTATGACTAAGTTGCCTAATTAAAAACAAATATTTTCGAACAAAAAAAGACGCACAGATAATAATAGTAGAGAATGTGTGAAAGAGGACACATACTTATTATGTGGAGTGAATACCGAGATAAAGGATGATAGGGGAAAATGGAAGAAAACGTCGCGAGTGAGTGTGATAAGGATATAAAGATAATTAATTATGCGTAGGTATGTGTCTCAATCTCAGAACCAGAAACATGAGATCCTCAGGTCCGGGATGAGGAAAGAAGCCTATAGGATATTTATTGTCACGGGAAAATATTAGGTTTTCGTAAACGTGTTTGTATATATTATTTATTTTCTTTGTCCTCATAGACAAAACTTATAAGTCATACGAAGGCTATATCTAGGTTTAACTAGAGGTAATTTAGACATAGGTAAGGTAACGCAATGTCTATGACAGAGTCTAGTACATTCTAATTTTAGCGACCTTTGCCTAATCCTTTTACTTTTTCAGAACCGACTTCATGTTTTTTTTTTATTTCGACATACTTAAACTCTTTTTTTTGCCACATCCAATGATATTTACCTCTTTTTATTATAATATCATTGGCCAGATCAAATAAGTAGCTATTTAGCTACTTACTTGAAAATCATGTTATTTAACATAATTTTTATTTTTTATTGGGAAGTCAGACATCTTCAGACGAGCTGGCAGGCGGTCCGTCCCATCCAAATATAAGATTCTTGGTCCCAAGTCCCACCGTTGCATATTTAGGGGAATTGACAATGTTTTGCCGTCAATTACGGAAAATAATTGGCACTCGACACAATTTTTCTAATTATTGTGATAAAAACGATTATTATTACTGAGAAAAAAAAAGTTAATGTAGTTGCAGATAAATTGCTAATTCAGGAATTTCGTGAAATACCCCAAGGTTTCTGGTGAGACTAATGCGTCTTAAAAATGAACAAAAAATGACCTTACGTTTTGACATTGCTTTCTGTTCCAAGGTCAAATACGGAACATTTTCTATGTAAGAACTTCATAGGGTCTCCAAAATTCAATACACCTTAGTGCGTTAATCAAAATCAAAACTCATTTCTTCATTTTATACAAGGAAGGCTTACGCGGTGTTGCCACCTGTTAGTTAAAATAGTAGCCAATAACTTCTGTGTTGTGATTATAAGCTATAATGAGTATAAATGTTAATACTTATCTGTTTTAGTTAGTTCTATTTGCGTCGAATGGCGTGCAAGTTTTTTTTTTTTTTTAATTTTCATTTCATTTCATTTTAGGCTCGAATAAGGCACTTATGGAAATAACAATAGTTGACTCTACCACACCACCAATTCTGAATTCACTTACTTCACTAAGAAGACTCCGGTAAGATAGGTAATTGAAATCTCATCTTTTTGAAATATCAACCATTGCATGCTATATTCATAAAACTCACATCTGAACTTTCGTGCACTATTCTACCATGCACTTGAAGATATTTTTGATTTAATCTTAAAATATCCATGGCAAATTGATCACTGTACTTTTAATATGGCAATTTAATGTTGCCAATGGTACAGTAGTACCCAACTGATATGGCTTACCGATGTACCTGCGTAGAAGATGCATTTTCAAAGCGCGGGAAACCGCTATTGGTCGGCAGAGGTGCCGCCATGTTAGCGCGCGCCTTGCGGAGGGGCGTGACTTGCGAGTGCGACAGAACTAACAGCTGCAGTGTATTATGAACCTTATACTAATGATCTAAGGTTGATTTTAAGTTTTAAGCATTATTTCGTTAATCTTCGCTTCGGGCCATACTTTCTTTTCTGTGCGAACGAAGGTTTACGAGACATGTAGTAAGTTGTAGTATCCTTAGCCTTATAGTATCGTGCGTAAAACAAGGTCTAAGAAAGGATCTACACAGGTCACAGAAACAACAAATTATCTTCTATTTCCTGCACCAAAGGTAACATGTACATATGCAAAATACGTCTCTAGGTAACCCATAGACCAGGAAGTAGGTGATGAGAGCCCACAGATGATCACCCGCCCTACTTTACACAAAGGTTAATCTACACTCACACTACGGAACGGAGAATGCATTATTGCAAATATTTCGATGGCGCAACTCACGCGCACTTTTCGTAATATAGCCGCAGTGTTAAGAAACAAGTTTGTCTTGTTTTGTAATATCAAAGTTGTGATTTTGTTGGATTTATTTGATACTTACGATGGTTGAACCCAAAAAGGTTTGCGGTTAAGGTTGATTAAGAAACGATGTTATTTTTTTTTGTGGCGCAGGAACACAACATTTAGTTATTTGGCAGCGGCATTCTGTAAGGTGAAAAAATGCTATGCTCTACCTCTCATAAGCTTTTGGCTCGCTATTGGGACGCGCGTCTAATAGCTACATAATAATATATGAATAAAATAGAATTCCAAAAACTACGAATCCACTGATAATAGTCTGGCTTGGTTGAAAATTATTTAGTGAACTCATAGAATAAGGTGTTTACTTATGAGTGTTAATAAATATCTTTGGACGGAAACTATGTATCATGTTTTTTTTCTAATTCCCAACAATGTTTAACTTTAAAACAAATATAACCTTTGGAATAGTTTCTGTTGACGATAAAAGCAGAATCAAAGAGGTAACAATAAAAAATAAATAAATGTAATATTACTTATATTATTTTATTGTATAAGGAACGTAAATATAAAATCTCAATTTATTATGACTAAAATTTAAGTACATAACTAATTGTAAGCCAAAGTAAATAATGATAAAGATCTCACTGCTAACGTAATTCGATGGAGAAATGTCGAAGTTTTGCGACATTTATGTCAAGTTAATTAGCACCTTTTAAAAGATGAAGCTTATTAGCACCCAAATATTGTGTATTTACAATTTTATAACAACTAAAATGAGACGTAATATCTTTCTGGTAAAATATACCTCATAAAATTCATAAACATTGGCGAAGAACAGAAAACTGACAACCTGGGGCTCTACCGCGTATATTTGTTGGTAATATACACGTGACAGATTTTCAATTTGAAGATAGCCAACCAGTTTTTTCTCGCGTTTATTTCCAACATTTTTCTAAAGATCATTTAAAAATAAAGACAATCGTGTAACGTCCAATCAAGATAATTTTGCTTCGCAAAACACTTTTTAATGAGCAGTATCAAATTCGATCTAATCAGATCCACTTTGGCCTTGCCGCTTTGACGTAAACATGGCAGTTTTATAATGAAAATACAGAAAATTATAACATAAAAAATCCCAATATTGAAATTGTATTATTAGATGGTGTATGTAAATAAAATTAATTTACTACAGTCGCCAATGATTGGACTTTTTAATATTTCCTGTTTTCACAATAACCCTGCGACATTTATACTTCAACTTAGACATTTAAATTTGACATTTATTTAAATAGATGTAAAGGTCAAATTAGTGAGGCAACAAATAAATGTCAATGTTGAAATGTGACGAACTTTGGTGAGTGCTAAGACTACACGGAGTTTGTTTCTTTACAAGCTTTTATTTAACTTGCTTTGAATGTATGTATGTAACCATGTATGTCGCGTGGAATCCTGCAAGTCGAATTTCACCCACGTCCAGTGGTCTGATTGACTTGATATTTGGTATACATTAGTATATTAGAAAATAATGCAAGTACACACGGCTACAGATCAAGCTATACATTTCCAATATAAGCTGACCTCTCATAGTACGGAAATCCTATACAATGCGAGATCAGCTTATACTGGAAATGTATAGCTTGATATGTAGCCGTGTGTACAGTTAACAAAAAGTACACACACCAAATTTCGACACACAAAACTTAATAATAATATTAATAATGTAATTATATTACAAAAATTTATTATTGCCAATTTATGCATTATTTTGCTTAAATATTCATTATTGTATTGTATTGCAGACAACACTATAAAATTGTAAATTACCTAAGCTACAAAACGGTAAAATAAAAGCTGTAACTGACGTTACTCTGTCAAAGAAATATTAACATTAATTACGTTGTAATAAAAACGAACATCCATTTTTTATGTTATCAAACATTTGCATACTTTATTTCAGTGCTCATAATGTTGATATTTCTTTGGCTCTGAAACGCTTAACGCTGCGCGAGTATGCCTTAAATTATTTAATAACATATTTTTTATACAAACCTAAATTATTTTGAAGACATTGTTTTATTTACATTTTTATAATTAATTCATGATTAGTTGTCTACATGATATATATCCAACTTATTATGAGATCAATAAAGTTGTGGTAATTACTCATCAACTTAGTCTGTATTTGGGTACCCAATTGACCTCCCCATTTATGTACCATCAACCAACATAAAACATGACCAGATTTTGTAGGTACCTTTTCGAACATCTTGCCCATTATTGAGACAAAAGCTCGCGTTTTTATGGGTCCGTGGCCAAAGGTTGGCAACAGGGGCCCAATTCTCACTTCCCTCGAACTAGCCTTCGAATCGAACTTGCATTACGAGTGCTAGTTCGACCGTAAAATTTCGAGGGGCGGAGTCTATTTTTCGATTCCTGTATTCTCGACACTAATCGAACTAAGTTCGAGTGTAAGGAATAAATGTTGCCATTATGATAGATACAAATTGCACAATGCGTTTCGTTTCACTTGATAATTGCGTTTTGTTAACGTATGCGATAATGTTATATCTTAAATTAAAATTTAAAAAGATTTTAATCACTCGTAAAATATTTAAAACAACGTTTTACACTTTTTATATCCTAATATATCCGGAATTCATAAGTTAATCAATTTTATATAATAATTATAAATGAATATGAAAAAATATTGTCTGTGCGTAACGGAAATCCTGAGGCTTATCTGTCATTACGTTTCCAAATGACAACCTAACTATTTGACGTTTGATAGTTCGCATTCGAAATACGTTTCGAACGGTCCCGACCAGTCGAAGCAGTTCGAGCGCTAGCTCTCGAAAAATAAGAGAAAATGGCGGCTTCGAAATTGTCAGAATAGCCTAACTTGATTTACATTCGAAAAAAGTACGAGTTCGAACTTTATTTCGAACGAGTGATGAATTCGAGTGGCTGAGAATTGGGTCCCAGGACACTATTACTATTTTATTAACATTATTTTAGTGGCCAAACCTACCAACCCCGAGGTCATAAAGTCTGGCACACCCTGGCCACGCCTTACGAAGGACCATAATGGAGGTCTTGCCGCCAGAGCGTCCACCTTAGAACTCATAGTGAGAGTCACGCCGTGATCAATCACTCCCATTTGTCCAGAATGGTATATATAAAAAAGGTAGATACTTGAAATTTTCACAGAATGAGTATTTCTATTACCACTCAAATATTAATTGAGAAATAAAATTAAAAAAAAAACAAGGTGCCTCCTTATAAGAAAGGTCTTTAGGGAACCCTTCGTGTGTGAGTCCGACTCACACTTATCCGTTTTTGTTTAATAAAAAAATTAGTTATTATTATTACTACTTTTATGTTTAAACTATCGACGAAAATTTTAAAAATCATGTATGCTTTAATTTTGTTGACTGTACACTGGGAGTTATAAGTTCTGAACAAAGATTTTGGTTCTGAATTAGATATTTTTCTGTAAATAATTTTGTAGAATTTTATGTATACATAGGTACTCAAATACAGATTAACAACTAAGTAATTAGAAGACAGAAATGGGACAAGTTGTTTTAAAAAGTAGACAGTATATTTTACATTTGTCTTTAAGTTTCAAATTCCGACAATAATTAATTAACAAATGAATAATATACTTTGTATAAATTCATTGTGGTGCATGGTGAAAAACAAAAAAATAGAACTCATTTCAAATAAATAATAATCTTTTTATGTAACGTAATTTAGTAAAATATGTAAATATTGTACATTTAAATACATAATTGCTTTTTTTATAATAAATCAATTAATTATCCTTTTTTGCCATAATAATAATTCAAAAGGAATGTTATTCTATGGCAGTAAAAAAAATAATGACAACAAAGTAAATATTTGATAAAAATTACAAGTAAAAACATTTGAAAAGTGCCTATTGCATTTAGGAACTTGGAATTTTGCGAATCTATTCATGACATATAACCACTAATTGAATACTCAATGTTTACCGTTGACACCGTTAGTAACAGACTCATTCATACTCTTCAAATGGAATGGACTGATTGTGAACACTTCATTCGCAACCAAATCAGTCAGGTTTTCACCACCGTAAGTCAATAGCGGTGATATTTCTACGTCAATACTATCATCAATAATTCCACCAGCTTCTCTGATATATTTTCTGTGTAACCGTAGCAAATCTTCCCTGGTTGTTGACGGACAGTCTTTTTTGACGGCATCACTGTTTTTAAGGGCAGAAAATTCAACATCTCTTGCCACTTCTAAACATATGAAATTCTCAGCGAATTCAAACACATCAAAAATAAACTTTTCCATTTTAATCCCGTTTGGCTCAGTTGGTTTCTGGCGGATACCATTGCTGTCTACGTATGGGATCTTCTTTTTGGCAACATGAAGTTTAAGTTTTGACTCAAAATCGCATATTTTTGATAGAAATTCTGAGGAGAAATAATGGTTACAGATATTACCGGCAGAGAAAGTAAGTCTTCCATCAGGGTTTCTTCTTTCAGCAGCTTCGTCTGTCAATTCAGAGTACTCAACAACTTTGTAATGACCGTTCACTCTGCAGACAACACCAACAGCTTCACTTGGTGTGGATTTTTGGACAACTTTTGCCGCACAGTCAGCATTTTTACTCTTGCAGTATCCAATAAACACTGGATCAGCAACTTTGATGAGGATATTATCAACGGAATGTGCGTGTAAATGTTCAATACCCCGTCTAGATATATCTCGGAGTATTCCCTGGTTCTTCAAAGCTCTGTATAACCCTCCATTACCATCTGGAGCTGACGATAAATGGTATTTCTCATCCAAAAACACTTTTCCTTCGAAATCAAAGCATGGTAACGTTCCCTGCTCAAAGAATACTATATCATCCTCATTGAGGCCGAAGTAACTGTGGTTTTTGAAGAAATCTTTAGTCGGTTCCATGGTATGTTCTGAAGTCATGATGTACCAAGTGATGGCACCATGATGACCATATTTTACAGCGGCCATTTGTTGGACACGAACAATTCTCTCCGCTTGAATTTGGAATAAGGTTTTTTTGGATGGTAGACCAACATTGTACATACCTTTAGGATGTCCAAAGCCAAGTCTCGTTGCCTGCCCTCCAGCAAGCAGTAAAACACCAACTTTCCCATCGGAAATTTCTTTAAATCCAATATTCTCGTACTCCTCAATTTTCTCATTGGATAATCCAGGCACAGACTCATAATGAGCGTCAGGTATAGGCTTCAAATCGTCGTCTAGTTTTTCCGCGATAATTTTAGAAGTTTCGTTAGCACGACGGAATAATTCGTTCACTTCGTCGAAATCGAGTTTTCCGATTTCTCCCGCCAATTTTTCCCTCTCATTATCACTCAGTTCGTGCCAGTATTTGATAAGGTGATCTTGACCATGGGCGGTCAAATGCTGTAGTAGTTTTTCGTACATTGTGCGAACAAACAACAATTTATTTTACTTCACACACACGTAAATAAGACCGAACGCTTTGATTAGAAAGTGGATACTGGCTCGCGGTTCGCGCGTAGCGTTAAACATTTTCACTAAACTCCCACCACATAATTGAAAACACGTCGGCTCAAAACTGACATTTTGATTATGTTTGTGTACAATTTGTATTTACATTTATGCCTCCATTATGAAAATATGTCTGCCACTTTTCTAAAAGTCTTATACACTACTCCCTTAACACTATTTAGATATTACCTGTTATAGGCAAAACCAGCAATGTATGAAAATATTTTGGTATTAAAAGGTATCGCATAGGGTATCGCAATATGGTATCACTGGTACGGGGTGTACGTGCGTTCCAAACCTGTGACTCGTTATCATTAGCGTATGAATAAATTTACATTATTAGTTAATAAGCCTCATTACAAAATATTTCTCATCGTTTGTTACGTAATCGTAAATAAAATTATAAATAATAACTATTCTAGATAAGGCGACGGGTTTATAAAGCTTAGGTCTAAATATATATTATACAAATATATCAGTAGCATTTTAAGTTTTCGAACATTATTGTTTATGGTATTAGCAATAGAAAAGAAAGTTTAGTCGATTATAAAGATTAGTTTGTGGGATTATACAATATACATACATCATAGTATTAAACATGTGAATTTGAGTGTTTCTTTGTTGCGCTTTCACAACTTAACTACTAAACCGATCACGATGAAAGAATCATGGCGAGATCCATAAATTGATTTGTACAAAAAAATAAAACATTTTAGAGAGTTTTGAATCACTTCCAATATTGAGATTACATGGTATTTTGACTATAGAGGTATCATAACAAAACTATGCTCAGCATGAGGCGGGAAAGTTTTTTTTTCATGTTTTTATTGATTTTGATTGACTGAAAATTTCATATATTATTTAGACTTTTAACAAATTATATGACACATATGATCAGACGTTTTCTTTATTTTGAAAAAGGTGAGAGATATGTAGGTACCCATCATTTTTTGTAAAAAAAAAAGTAAATTTCACAAACTTGCAAAATGGCTGTTGCCTGAATAAGGAAGGTTCATGTGTGTTCAGCCTTAAATTAGTTTAAAAAAATCGAATGTCCAGCAGTCGATGTACTGAAGCTTTATAAAAAAAAACATTTCATTGTCTATAGAGCCCATGCGGCTTCTGTTCTGTCATTCTGTCAGAAAATGACAGATGGTCTCGTAGGAGACGCATTATATTTATTGTTGGTTTTTATCGAATTTTTACTCAAAATTATATACAAACTGTGCAAAAGTGTAACATACGTGACAAAATCAACCATACAATACGTCCTTAATGAAAATATGACTGAAACGTCTAAGAAAAGGAAGAGAAACTCAAATGATCAAAATAACCAAACTGTTGCTCTCCGTGGAAAAATTGATGCGAATTGGCAGAAATTCTTATCGAGTAATCTTATAATGGATAAGAAAGTTGAGAAACCCGAGCAAAAAGACCAGTTCTCTGGTACATTCCGACGCGCACGGAAGAAAAAAGCAAAAAGTGATATCCCAAACACGGTTCAGGACATAAAAAATTTGAATTTAGAATCAACTAGTAACTTAGCCAAGAATAGTGAAAAAACTAAAATTTGTGAAGCTAGAAATAATAACAAGAATAAATTAACAAAATTTATAGCCATGGATTGTGAAATGGTAGGAGTTGGATATGATGGAAATGACCATATGCTGGCCCGGGTATCTCTTGTTAATAAATTTGGTGATTGTATTTACGACAAGTTCGTAAAAGCGCGGGAAGAGGTCATAGACTATAGAACTGATATCAGTGGAGTTAGGAAAGAGGATTTATTGAATGGCGAAGAGTTTATAACAGTTCAGAAAGATGTGGCCGATATAATAAAAGGTCGTATTTTAGTAGGTCATTCTCTTAAAAATGACTTGAGTGTGTTATTCTTGTCACATCCTAAACGCAATATTAGAGATACCTCAAGATATAAACCTTTTAGAAAGGTTTGTTGATTTTTTTAATTCTCTTTTACTTGATTATTTTAATCATTATCAGCCCATAATGTCCCACTGCTGAGCACAGGCCTCCTTTCACAAATGAGGGTGAAAGGGAATGGGCCACGCATGCCCACTGCGGATCGGTGGAGGTAGGCTAGTGGTCAACCTATTGTTGGAATTTTTCCAGCCGCCTAGGAGGCATCCAACTAGCTTAACGACTATCACAATTAAGTAATAACCGAGACCAACGGCTTTACATGCCTTCCGCACAGAAACGCTCGATTTGAAATACCACTAGGCGGTCACCAACAACCATTTTCATCAACATAGATTAAATTAAGCACTATGAAACTAGCCATCCAGAGCACTTGATAATTCACTGTAACTCTCTTGCCAACAAATTGCTGTTAACTTGTTGGTTCTCGCATGGGAAGAGTGTCCCGTGATACATATTAATTCAACTGTTATTTTATTCACTGTGATTCAAAGGATTAACAGGCACAATAACGAGACTTGTGCCCAATGTTTAAGTTAGGAAAGTGACCTAATAAACAATAAAGGGGTTAGAACCTTTGTGGCATAGCTAGCCGCCGCCATTTTAGTTTTTTTTCAATGTCGCGGCGCACGATGAAACTAGTATATATGGGTAGAGGACACTTATACAAACAAAAAATGTTAATCAATATGGTGGCCTAAAGTGTCACGTTTCCGAGATATTTGGAGGTAAAGATCGCCATATGAGAATTACTACAATCATTAAAAATTAACTTATTACGTGTTTATATGCATTCGATTGTATTCAAATAATAGTTCCCAGGTTGATTTAGCAATTTTTTAGAAGAGAGTTAATCTAGAAGCATGAAAAACAATATTTTTAATTACTTACCTACTAAACAGCATCTTAATATTCGCTATGAACCACAATGTTGTCAAAGTAGCTCGGATCGTGACTTGTTTTCCATCTTGTCATTATTATACAAACAAAAATGACAAAACT
The DNA here is from genome assembly GCA_951394255.1 of Polyploca ridens. Taxonomy (NCBI): domain Eukaryota; kingdom Metazoa; phylum Arthropoda; class Insecta; order Lepidoptera; family Drepanidae; genus Polyploca; species Polyploca ridens. Next base: position 3,045,561 of record OX596272.1, on the reverse strand, counting down.
TGTCTTAAAATCTCATGTTACCAAGTTAATTGGAACTAAAGATCGCTAAGTAATGCTCCCTGGGCGCCAAAATTGCAATAGCGACGTAATAGTACATAATGATACATGTGTGCAAAGTTGGTTATTAATACTCGAGGCGTATTAAGCGCGTGAGCCGTAGGCGAACGCAATAAGTGAGCCGAGAGTGTAATAATCAATGCACACGCGTGTCATACGACCTTTTTCAACACACTTGCGAGGAAAAAACAGACTTGTATTTTTTTAAGTAGATTTTTGATAATAATCAAATCAACACAATGAGAACGTTTACAAATATGGCACCCAAGGTTTTTTTTGCAGTAAGGTAAAAACTTATCATAATCGGGATAATAGATCGGGATATAAGGATTATACCTTCAATAAACTGAGCGGTAATGTAAAGTAAAAAGCACAAATGGGTAATCTCTTGAGATACCTAGAGGATCACGATTTGTTGAGTGACCGACAATATGGCTTCGACCATAGTCCCTTGGCTGGTGACCTTCTAGTGTATCTCTATGTGATGTGTCTATGTATACACTAGAAGGTCACCAGCCGAGTGGGCACTCGCCATCGAGAGTCAAGGTGGCGAAGGCGTTCGATCGGGTCTGGCACTGGGGTCTTCTAACGAACCAGCATATGGGTTTCCCGAGGGACTATGCAAATGGGTCGTCAATTTTTTGTCCAGCAGATACAAGCATACAAGCTGAGAGACATAAATGCTGGCGTCCCGCAAGGGTCTGTACTGTCCCAAACACTGTTCCTGCTGCATATCAATGAAATGCTGTCTATTGACAGCATTCATTGTACAGAGGACGCTTATTGCAAATATTCCTCGTTTCGTGGTGGAGGAAAGCCGCGAACGGCTTGTGTCTGAAATCGAGAGCACACTAACTAGTGTCTCCGATTACGGTCGACTAAACCTAGTCCATTTCAACCCCACTAAGACTCAAGTCTGCGCGTTCACCGTTAAGAAAACCCCATTTGCTGTGACTTCACAATTCCAGAACACGAACATCAGTGAAAGCATCGGGATCCTCGGCATCGACATTTCTAACGACGTCAATAGGCCGTCTAGAAGACGAGGTTAAGCTAGCATCCAAAAAACTCGAAGAGCTCAACAGAGCGACAAAGGCTGCAACTTTACAAGTCGCAAGTCCGGCCTTATATGGAGTACTGCTCTTTCCTGGATACCAGTTTGGGCCTTTAGACTCGGTTCAGCGACGTGCTATTAGAATTGTCGACGATCCCGAGCTCACAAGCGGCTTAGGGCCCCTCAATCTAAGAAGAGATTATGCCTCCTTATGTGTGTTCTACCGCTTGTACAACGGACAGTGTTCTGTAGAATTGTTTAACCTGATGCCCACGGCTACCTTCTACCATCGCAAGTCTCGCCATTGACGGAGAGTCCATCCTCACACATTGGAAACAAAATAGTTTAAAACTATGCGGTCTCAAAGGAGCTTTCTTCCGCGGACGCTTAGATTATGGAATGAGCTCCCGCCGTGGTTTTCCCAACGGAGTACAGCGTGGGGTTCCTTAAAAAAGTTGTGAAGAGATTTCTGTAGGGTCGGCAACGCGCGAGTTATTCCCCTGGTGTTGCAAGCGTCCATAGGCTATGGTAACCGCCTACAATCAGGCGGGCCGTATATATGTTTGTTTGCTACCTAAGTAGTTTAAAAAAAATCCTTTTATTTAAAGGCTTGAGGTCACGGCTTGTTTCTATTATGTGTATTATTTTATTTTTAAAACCGTGATGCAATATTATTTGACCACAGTTTATTGCTTACAATTTTCATTCTTCTCATATTATTTATACATCGATATTCCAAAATCTCGGTAACATTATATTTTAAGACAAGTATTGTCATTTTTGTTTAATAACGGAGACATGGAAAACAAGTTAACCACTATGATCCGAACTACTTGACAACATTGTGTTTCATTGCGAATATAGCGATGCGGTTTAGTAGGTAACCAATTAATGAATATTGTTTTTTCGAGCTATTTGTTTTGCTATATTCTAATAAAATGTTAAATCAACCTGGGAACTATTATTTGAATACAATCTTATGCATATAAACACGTAATAAGTTCATTTTTAATGATTGTCGTTATTCTCATATGGCGATCTTTACCTCCAAATATCTCGGAAACGTGACACTTTAGGTCACCATATTGATTAACATTTTTTGTTTGTATAAGTGTCCTCTACCCAAATATACCACTTACACCGTGCGCCGCCACATTGAAAAAAAATCAAAATGGCGGCGGGTGGCTATGCCAGCTCCCATACAAAAATGTTCGTACCCCTTTGTATGAAAGCTATCATTTGAGTTCTTTTAGGAGTCTCCTAAGCCAAGGATGGGGGAAAATGATGGGTTTTTTGGTACCCCCCTCCAACAGCAATAATTGTAGTGTTGTTGAAATGGTTTTTTTTTATACGACTACACAACAAAAACAAGCATACGGTCCGCCTGATGGTAAGCGGTTACTGTAGCCATATGGACGCTTGCAACACACGAAGTATCACTCTCGCATTACCGACCATTCCCCCCTCCCCAAAGGTCTCCAATACAAACAATATTTACCATCAATTCGTTGTCCATTCAGAGTTATATGAATTTGACTTCCTTGAAAAAAGAAAACAGCCTAAAGCTATATTTACTGCATATTTTTTTCAATATCTCTACAGTCAAAACATTCTCTAAACTGAAAATTGCTAACAACCATCTGATAATTGATTAGGAAACAAATGGCACACTCCCATGAGGGTGGGAAACCAGTATAGCCTTCTCGAGGTCATTGACCTTGATCTCAAAATTGTGTTGTTGACCTTGACATTCAGATCCGATATTTATGACCTTGACATCAAGGTTATTGACCTTGACCTTAAGACCCATGTTAATGACCTTGAGTTCATAAAGAGTCTTGACCTCAAAAAAATACTATACTGTTTTCAGGATTAGAAGATATCGGTGACAGTTCACATTTTCCGGTTCACTCATACTACTTGCGAGTAACTAATATAATATGTTACAAACAAATATTTTAATTTCCATTTTATATCATTGCAAAAATACAATATTATATCGCTATACATAACTAAGAAATAATTTCAGCACATTAATATAGCTTGATAATTTTAAAAATTAAGAAGCATGCAGCAAGTATTTTAAGGATACCCTATTCCTTAAAATACTTGCTGCATGAAACGGAACATTTATCTATAGTGATAGACAATGCTTGATTGACAGGGAAATTAAAAAAAGTATCGATATATGTTATATCGATTATTTTTGAATAGGTTTATCAATATCGGATTACCAAAAAATTTCGATAATCAAAGAGAGTGAGTATATTCTTACATTACTAGGTAAATATCAATTAACAAACATAATTTCTCATAAATCCTGTAATAATTATCTGAAATTAAGAACAACGATAATAGTACAGTATGATACATGTGTGCAAAGTTGGTAATTACACACGAGGCAGTATTAAGCAGTAAGACAGTGATAAGGAAATATAATTTGGAAAATAAAAGCACTAAAATGAAAATCGATTAGACTTTCTTTATTAACTTTCTCGATACAACAAAAAAATCGATTGGATATCGTTAAGGCGCATGACTATAATTGTCAAAAGTGAACTGTCACCGATATCTTCTAATCCTGAAAACAGTTTAGTATATCAGTTATCTGGTTTCCAAAGTACAAGCTCTGCTTAGTTTAGGATCAGATGACCATGTGTGAGGAATGTCACAGGATATTTACTATTGTGTCTTTTCCCAGGTAACCAAAGGCAGTACACCATCACTCAAGCGCTTAGCAAAAGAAATACTCGGCATAGATATACAGCACGGTGAACACAGCTCCGTAGAAGATGCCAGAGCGGCGATGCAGTTGTATTGTACCGTAGCTAAAAACTGGGAAAATACTATGTCCGAAAAACGTGGTTATAATAGAAAAATTGTTGATGAATAAATATGCACTTTATTGTCACTTAGTTATGGCATGTTTTACAATAATAAATTTACATATAATGCCAATTAAATAAATTTATGGATACGAATCTCCTTAATACATGAGATGGTTGCTTTAAGAGGACTCAATTCGTCATACTTTTCATACAAAACCTCTGTACTTATTATGGCGTTGTTAAACATTTTTCGTTAGATGTTTTGAACAAATTAGTATCTTGTGCACTATATCTAGCCTTGTATCTAGGCGTAATTTAAAAAAAGTGTGAAACAAATTCAGTCAAAGCCTCCGAAAAACAGCGTTTTTGCCTGAACTTTACCCATATCTAATGTACCTATAAATTGTAAAAGTAAAGAAAACATTTAGATACCAGGCTTGCAAATGTATTGGAGATTCTAAATAACTAATTTTTTTTTCACAAACTTGAACTAGGTTTATGAATGCGAAATCATGAATGACGACCTAGCGAAGCGGCCGCGAGTGATCAGCGGAATTTACCGACTGATAACCGACGGCTCTGATGATGTCTCTCTTTTTTCGCAGTACTCAGTTTTCGCAAACATTACGTTGGATGAAACAGCAAGCTTTTAGACTATGCTTGCGTTGAAGTTGCGCCGGCCACAGAGGGCCGCCTTAAAGTATATTCGTCACTTTGTAACGTCATAAAACAAAAAGAGACAGGGATATCTTAAAATCTGGGTTTTATGCTTTCTTGTAACCATCTCATCTCATGTGGAGGTATTGCTTACTTTTCCAATCCAAGTGACTGCATACATCCTTTAATTTAGGCGCCGAACCCACAGAAAGAGTTCTAGAGTTCCGCGTCCCGAGTTCTGCATTCCGTGTTGACTATTGTGCACACAGCAAGCAGTCTAGAGTTCTGCAATATTCGCTACTGATCACACATCATACACTTTTTTTACTTTCAAAGGCCCCACATAGCTAACAATCAACGCGGAATGCAGAACTCGGAACTATAGAACTCTTGTCAGTGGGATCGGCGCCTAAAATTGGATTATATTAAGTACAGTCGAGAACATAATCAATCACTTTGTGAAAGGGGTACGAACATTTTTGTATGGGAGCTGGCATAGCCACCCGCCGCCATTTTGATTTTTTTTCAATGTGGCGGCGCACGGTGTAAGTGGTATATTTGGGTAGAGGACACTTATACAAACAAAAAATGTTAATCAATATGGTAACCTAAAGTGTCACGTTTCCGAGATATTTGGAGGTAAAGATCGCCATATGAGAATAACGACAATCATTAAAAATGAACTTGTTACGTGTTTATATGCATTAGATTGTATTCAAATAATAGTTCCTAGGTTGATTTAACTTTTTATTAGAATATAGCAAAACAATATCATTAATTGCCTAGTAAACCGCATCGCTATATTCGCAATGAAACACAATGTTGTTAAGTAGCTCGGATCGTAGTGGTTAACTTGTTTTCCATGTCTCCGTTATTAAACAAAAATTACAATACTTGTCTTATAATATAATGTTACCGAGATTTTAGAATATCAATATAATATGAGAAGAATGACAATAGTTTAAAGTTGATTAAGTACAATGTATGTTCTTGTTTTTAAGCAATAAACTGTGTGTGTGTAACAAATAGTATTGCATCACGGTTTTAAAAATAAAATAATACACATAATAGAAACAAGCCGTGACCTCAAACCTTTAAATAAAAGGATTTTTTTTAAACTACTTCGGTAGCAAACAAACATATATACGGCCCGCCTGATTGTAAGCGGTTACCGTAGCCTATGGACGCTTGCAACACCAGGGGTATCACTCGCGCGTTGCGGACCCTACAGACATCTCTTCACACCTTTTTTAAGGAACCCCACGCTGTACTCCGTTGGGACAACCACGGCGGGAGCTCATTCCATAATCTAAGCGTCCGCGGAAGAAAGCTCCTTTGAGACCGTATAGTTTTAAACTATTTTGGTTCCAATGTGTGAGGATGGACTCCCCGTCAGTGGCGAGACTTGCAATGGTAGAAGGTATCCGTGAGCATCAGGTTAAACAATTCTACAGAACACTGTCCGTTGTACAAGCGGTAGAACACACATAAGGAAGCAAAATCTCTCCTCAGATTGTGGGGCCCTAAGCCGCTTGTGAGCTCGGGATCGTCGATAATTCTAATAGCACATCGCTGAACCGAGTCTAAAGGCCCAAACTGGTATCCAGGAAAGAGCAGTACTCCATATAAGGCCGGACTTGCGACTTGTAAAGTTGCAGCCTTTGCCCCGATGTGAAGTACTGCGTCGCTCTGTTGAGCACTTCGAGTTTTTTGGATGCTAGCTTAACCTTGTCTTCTAGACGGCCTATTGACGTCGTTAGAAATGTCGATGCCAAGGATCCCGATGCTTTCACTGATGTTCGTGTTCTGGAATTGTGAAGTCACAGCAAATGGGGTTTTCTTAGCGGTAAACGCGCAGACTTGAGTCTTAGTGGGGTTGAAATGGACTAGGTTTAGTCGACCGTAATCGGAGACACTAGTTAGTGTGCTCTCAATTTAAGACACAAGCCGTTCGCGGCTTTCCTCCACCACGAAACGAGGAATATTTGCAATGAGCGTCCTCTGTACAATGAATGCCGTCAATAGACAGCATTTCATTGATATGCAGCAGGAACAGTATTTGGGACAGTACAGACCCTTGCGGGGCGCCAGCATTTATGTCTCTCAGCTTGTATGCATCTGCTGGACAAAAAATTGGCGACCCATTTGCATAGTCCCTCGGGAAACCCATATGCTGGTAACTTCGTTAGAAGACCCCAGTGCCAGACCCGATCGAACGCCTTCGCCACCTTGACTCTCGATGGCAAGTGACCACTCGGCTGGTGACCTTCTAGTGTATACATAGACACATCACATAGAGATACACTAGAAGGTCACCAGCCAAGGGACTATGGTGGAAGCCATATTGTCGGTCACTCAACAAATCGTGATCCTCTAGGTATCTCAAGAGCTGCGTGTTGATCACTCGCTCCATGACATTGGAGAGAATGGGAGGTGATGGCAATATGCCTGTAATTCATCGGGTCTGATATATCGCCCCTTTTGGGCATTGTGTGCACGTGAGCAGTCTTCGACGAAGACGGGACTTTCATGGAAAACGGTGGAAGTTTTATTAGGTCGGGTCGGGCCGGCCGCGGGACCGGGTTTTTTTTATTTATTTTCAACACACTCGCTCGTAAAGTTACATTTATTGCACTGCTTTTAGTATCTTAATGCAGCTTATTACCCATTTGTGCTTTTTACTTTACATTACCGCTCAGTTTTATGAAGGTATAATCCCGATTATGATAAGTTTGTACCTCACTGCAAAAAAAACCTTGTGTGCCATATTTGTAAACGTTCTCATTGTGTTGATTGATTATTATCAAAAAAAATACTTAAAAAAATACAAGTCTGTTTTTTTCCTCGCAAGTGTGTTGAAAAAGGTCGTATGACACGCGTGTGCATTAATTATTACACTCTCGGCTCACTTATTGCGTTCGCCTTCGGCTCACGCGCTTAATACGCCTGGAGTATTAATAACCAACTTTGCACATATGTATCATTATGTAGCATGCCCAGGGAGCATTACTTAGCGATCTTGAGTTCCAATTAACTTGGTAACATGAGATTTTAGGACAAGTATTATCATTTTTGTTTGTATAATAATGACAAGATGGAAAACAAGTCACGATCCGAGCTGCTTTGACAACATTGTGGTTCATAGCGAATATTACGATGCTGTTTTGTAGGTAAGTAATTAAAAATATTGTTTTTCATGCTTCTAGTTTAACTCTCTTCTAAAAAATTGATAAATCAACCTGGGAACTATTATTTGAATACAATCGAATGCATATAAACACGTAATAAGTTCATTTTTAATGATTTTCGTAATTCTCATATAGCGATCTTTACCTCCAAATATCTCGGAAACGTGACACTTTAGGCCACCATATTGATTAACATTTTTTGTTTGTATAAGTGTCCTCTACCCATATATACCAGTTTTATCGTGCGCCGCGACATTGAAAAAAAACTAAAATGGCGGCGGCTTGCTATGCCACAAAGGTTCTAACCCCTTTAAAAGCAATTTTTTCACACTATACCTAAATTGAAATATGCACAATATTTTATAATAAGGCTATGATAGTTCAGTGGTAGTGACGTCGGATACCGAGACGAAGGTCTCGGGTTCGAATCCTACCATGAGTGGATTCTACTTTCGGTGAAGGAAAACATAGCACGGTGATAGGGTACTTTGTAGTACTCTCCTGGCTGGCCACCACCCTTAAGTTGAAAATCTGTCGCCAAGCACCTATCGGTGTGTTCCGACAACTGCACTTGAGAGCCAGTTCCTGCTAGGCTTTGTGTGTGCACCACCTTCGGCCGCATCATCGCTTACCATGGTGAGATTGCGGTCAAACTCAGGTAACAGTAAAAAACAATAGTTTAAGAGAAATTCGTTGTTGAATTTCAGTAAGTGTATACATATTTGTGTATTTGACTGTATATTATAGTTGTTACATTGGCTATTTTTTTTGTATACCAGATAACCGATACAAGATTGTATGGATAAAACACCTTACTATGAAGATTTGGAAATATTTAAATTACATTTTTCATACGATTTTTCAAAATTATAATAGTATAAATCTCTTGTTTACAAAAATAGTTTGTAAAGTTGTATGAGTGATGAAAATCAACCTTAATGCCATACCATAAGGTTCATCTGTATCATACGATCGATCATAGATTAAACATTATGAACGTTATGTCAAAGCAATTACGGTAATTTTCATATCACTCGGACAATTATTGCAAGTATCAAACTATGTTTTACGAACTAGACTGGTGCTGATTCTGTTGTTTACAACTAAACTTGGTCTCACTATATCTCTTTCTAACTAAGTACATAATAAAAGGATGTAAGCAATTTTGTCCTGTCAAATTAGTCCAATTGCTTGTTTTCAACATTATTGTCACCGTCAAAATAGGTTGACTAATTTGATAGCTTTAAATATTCTATCCTTTTTCAATAATATTTGTAAGAAAGAGATGTGATGTGATTAAAATTAGTTAAGAGTGCGTACAAAGCCAGAAAAATATGGCAATGTCAGATGAAACAAACTTATGTCTAATGTTCACGTGTCATGAGACGGGAGAGCGTCTTTCGCGGAACAAAAATGAACTAAGCGCTTCTTATCTAAATAACTCTTAAAGTATAGAATATTCAAAAAAATCGTTAGTAGCAGCCCTAGGTCATATTATTATGTTAGTGATATTATTTATCGAATTTTTGTCTTAATTAGATACACCATGAACGAATAAAAACGAAAATTAATTATTATTAGACGTAGCTTTGTGTTTTTTTTCTATCGAGGAAATTTCATTCCATTATGTTTTTGCTCAGATAGAACCCTCGCGTATATAATGAAAATACCCATATAGAAATATTTTTTCATTTAAATACTATTTACTTGGGTAAATTTCAATTCTAAGATATGTTATTTTGCTTTATACGCACTCTTAAGTGCAATTTACAACAGAATCGACACCAACCTCACTTATTCAGACTCAAGCATAGAAAACCTATTTTGAATGTGAGCTCTATAGAATCTATCGTCTTTTTGCTTTAATAATATGGTTAACTGATTAAATAATTGAAAAATTGAACCGTAGGAACTAAAGAAATACTAAATGTGTCAACTACAGTGCAATAAATCTAAGGCTCAATTTATATTGTCGAACGGACGGGAACGAAATTGTACATAGGATAATGAACTTAATGTCTAAACTTAATGTTTAGAGTCATCGGTCGCGCGTCTCCCGCGGAATCCTCGCTTATTCTCGAGAATTCCTCGCTTTTTGTCGCTCGAAAAATTCGCTTCCCTTCTGTTTCGCGGCAATTTAAATTGAGCCTAAGAAATATACTTTTAGAAGTTTAAGAATGTTAAAGAAAAAATAATCTTAATGTATCATTAAATTACATTTGTGTCATTGAAATGGTTAATTATATAATAATATTATGAACCTTATTTATTATATACGATAAGAACCATTTTCTTTGCCATTTTTAACTACTTTTCTTTGCCATTTTTAAACGCCCAAACGTAATTACAAATTTTGCATGTAGTAGTATTTAATTTACATGATACTTTTTCTACTTACTTTTTTTAGATTCGAAAATGTCATAACTAAATAAAGGACTATTTTTGTAGGTACTCTATTGTGAGTTTATTTTGATAAAATAAAGGTTTAAAAATTTGTTTATCGTTGTTTTTTTCTCCCTATATAGCGCTAATATTACCACATAATAAAGAATAGAACTACATTATTAGCCTGTGGTCCGGTACTACTAACTAGGCTCGTTCCCTAACGAAAATTGTCTGGGGTCTCGAAAACAACAAACTCCTCACTTTTTATTTCGTAACTGTATCTCTTTCGGACGCGGCCAACTGACAAGCTAGCATTAGCGTACCTATTTAAGTTTTTTTTTCCAAAGGGTTCATGGTTAGTGTTGTCAAACTATCGATAGTGCTATCGATTATATCAATATCGACCGACATCGATACAGACCGACCAATACTATTGATCAAGGCAATTCTACCGATATTATTATCAATTAAATTAAAGTATCAATTTTATTTAAGAAATACTATCGATAGTATTAGTTAAATACAATTGATACTATCGGTAGTATTAGTTAAATACAATTGATACTATCGGTAGTATTAGTTAAATACAATAGATACTATCGATAGTATTAGTTAAGAGTGCGTATAAAGCAAAATAACAATCTTAGAATTGAAATTTACCCAAGTAAATACTATTTAAATGAAAAAATATTTTTATATGGGTATTTTCATTATATACGCGAGGGTTCTCTCTGAGCAAAAACATAATGGAATGAAATTTCCTCGATACAAAAAAATCACAAAGCTACCTCTAATAATAATGAATTTTCGGTTTTATTCGTTCATGGTGTATCTAATTAAGATAAAAATTCAATAAATAATATCACTAACATATGACCTAGGGCTGCTACTAACGATTTTTTAAAATATTCTATACTTTACGAGTTATTTAGATAAAAAGCGCTTAGTTCATTTTTGTTCCGCTAAACACGCTATCGCCATCTCATCTCCACGCGAAGATTAGACATAAGTTTGTTTCATCTGACATTGCCATATTTTTCTGGCTTGGTACGCACTCTTAAGGCGGCCCTCTGTGGCCGGCGCAACTTCAACGCGAGCATAGTCTAAAAGCTTGTTGTTTCATCCAACGTAATGTTTGACTGCGAATAAAGAGAGATAGCATCAGAGCCGTCGGTTATCAGTCGGTAAATTCCGCTGATCACTCGCGGCCGCTTTGCTAGGTCGTCATTCATGATTTCGCATTCATAAAACTTGTTCCAGGAGTATACTTCTTGAGAAAAAATCTTACAAGTTTGTGAAAAAAAAGTTAGTTATTTAGAATCTCCAATACATTTGCAAGCCTGGTATCTTAATGTTTTCTTTACTTTTACAATTTATAGGTACATTAGATATGGCCAAAGTTCAGGCAAAAACGCTGTTTTTCGGAGGCTTTGACTGAAATTATTTCACACTTTTTTTAAATTACGCCAAGATACAAGGCTAGATATAGTACACAAGATACTAATTTGTTCAAAATATCTAACGAAAAATGTTTAACAACGCCATAATAAGTACAGGGGTTTTGTATGAAAAGTATGACGAATTGAGTCCTCTTAAATACAATTGATACTATCGATAGTTGGTTGGTAACCTAACATGCAACAACCTGGGGTGTGCACCGGATCATTCAGAGATGGGAAAACTACTACTTTTCATGCATTAACAAAAAAACGACTCCTAAGCTTATGTCGGTACAAACACGAGGCGGAAAGACATATTTTAGATAATAAAACACAATTTCAAAACGGACTTTCATTTTATTATGCAATTTTTATTCATTACAAATATGTGTTGTAGGTATAATATAGTATTTCCACTTTTTTGCTTAGGTATACTTTAATACAAATCTATTTTGTATATCTAGTTTTTGCCTTTTTGATTTTGAAAATTCTGACATTATTTTTCCTAAAACACAGGTGAAATAAAAATCGGGCCGAAAACAACAAAATTATTTACATTTAATAAACAAAACTGGGTTTATATCACTTTTTTAATGTGCATTTTTTGTCATTTAATAAAAAACAACTGGTTCTAAAAGAAAAACTGACAAAAATTTCCAAACATAGCTCATGACTAGGATTACTTGCTTAATCAACTTAATATAAATTTATTCACAGTTTTTTTTCACTATACATATAATATTGTGCGATTATACAATCATATTTTGTGTTTTTAAGACGGATTTCTCAACTACTATCAAAAAATATTAATGGCATCTTATAGATGTATTGTACACCTTTCCAATCATACCCTCTCTCTCACACAGTATACCTGTCTTTACTCACACACATTGGAAATACAAAAATAATCAGCTCATCTTTTTCATCGCTTAATACTTTTAAATTATATATATTGGCGTATACGCAATAATAAATTAAATGCAGAAAAGAGATTTGCACGCCACACCTATAACATACTATTAATAATAATTTGACTCAATTCGTTGAAAACTAATAAGTATAAAAAGTATATTCGATTTTAAATCCTACTCCAATGATTTAAGAACCAAAATATATCTTTTAGTCAAGAATCTTTGAACAACCCTGTACAGTAACACTCCAAACATATTAAAGAATTAATCATAAAATATAATTATAATAAATATAAAAGAGACTTTTTGGCGGGAACTTGCAGAGTGACGTAGCATTTTCGTTTATATTTTCATAAATTCGTGTATTTTGAGTTTTATTATGTATTTTCGGTGGTATTTTACCTAATAAAGATCATCCATGTGCACCTGTGAAGTGAAATTAAATGAATTATTTGAATCGTGATTTTTCAAGTTGTCTCAAAAAGTCCGTGAAGAGTTTTAGTACAATGACCACCATTGTAGTAAAACATGACTTTTATGGACGGTGACTGACTGAGGACTTTATGTGAAAGGGATTTATTGTGACTGGAAACTATAATATAACTCGACACTGGCAGAAATGAGCCCTAATTTGGGCTTGGTTGCCAAACTTAAAAAGAAGAAGAAGAAATATAAAAATTATAAAATACTTTCAAGGTTATAAATATACTGGGTTATTCAAAGTTTCCGATACACGCTGTATAAATAATTTTTTTTTTCGACTATGGCTCTTTGATGCTACTTATTTGGTAGAAACGAATTCTTAATAAGCCATAGACGTACAAAAGAATCTGGACGGAGCATCGCCTTATCGAAAGTGAAGCCACACAAGTACGCCGTGCCGTCTTGTAAATACAAGCCTCACGCACACATATACACCATAGTAAGCCGATCGATCGGTTGTCATTCTGCATTAAGACGTCGACAGTGGCAATACGGTTCAGTATCACTTGTGCTAGTACTGATTTTACTCACACATACATAAGACATATTGTGTTTCGCTTTTTCATAACGCGACGTTCCGTCCAGATTTTTTTGTCTATGGCTGTAGTTTAAGTTTTAATATTACATTAATTTTATTATTTTTGTTAAGGTCTGACATACATTTATTTTTAATACACGCTAACTACAATTCGATGTCACTAATTAAAAAATATTATTTGCACCATTTTCACTTCACTTCACTATATTAAGAACTAAAGTAGGTATTTTAAAGTCAATTACATTAAACTTGATTTACGGATGATTTTTCAATGGAAGATAAACGGTATATGGCTGTTAATATGAAATCCGAACATGCTAATATTTTTGCTGTTAACCGGAATATCAGTTTTGAGTCCAGAAGTTTTTTGAATCGGACTTATGGCAACTCTACGGAACAAATATAAATAAATATCCTGTGACATTCCTCACACACGGTTATCTGATCCCAAACTAAGCAAAGCTTGTAATATGGAAACGAGATAACTGATATAATACATATACTACTTTTTGTTTGTAAATAAATACTTAATATACATAATTACACCCAGACACAGGACATACAGACATATTCATGCACACAAATGCATATCCTGTGCGGGAATCGAACCCCCGACCTGCGACGCGATAGGTGGAGTCTTAACCAACTGGCCCGACAAATACTGATAAAAACCGTATTCAAATCGGTTCACCCGATTAAGACAGAATTTGACGTCAAACTTATAACACCCCTCTTTTTGCGTCGGGAGTAAAAAATATAACCGTTTCTTGACATTTTATCTAATATTGTAGTAATTTATTGGAATATCAAGGTAATAATTTTATTTTTAGCTTCACGTTTTAATAATTCTATTTTTAATGTCCCATAACGTTCTAATAATTCTTGTTCAAATAATTTGCATTAATATTCGCATTTCACTGTAAATTAATATATTGACTCATAATACCTTCTTTAGATCTCTTTAATATACATCGTTCACTTTAAAATGCGACTTAGTGTTTTATTAGTTAAGATGCAGAATACAATAACACTTTTATGCTTAAGATATGGAATTGTGACGTTTTATAGGTAATTTAAAGTATACACTAATACCTATAAAAAAAAAAACAATGTATACAAAAATAGTTCAATTAATTATTAGTTAAGTAACATTTTTGTTGCGTTACACAGAATAAGAAATAATACTATCGTACAGAAGGCACGTATACGCCTCTCTTTCTATCGCATAGCTCTATCTCTTTCGAACGTGGGTCTCAATGAGACAGTCAGTTATAAAAGCTATTTCAATCGATTCTATTAGTTATTCTCCACGAAATTTTAGTATATACTGTAAATAACCTGATATAACCTTTTTTAGTTTAACACTAAGTCACATACTAAAAGATCTTATTTAAACACCCTATATACAGAACATCGAATTTTCTACAAAACTTTTCGCAAAAGAAACATTTATTTACATGCTTTTAGTATTCGCATTGGTTGAAATTCGACCGTAATTATTACTGTAATAAGTTTTAAGTTTGAACAAATAAATAAATACTATATTTTTCACAATCCTTCGTACGAGTAATATGCTTAAAAAGTATTTATTTTTAAATCATTTTTAATACAATCTTTTTATGGTCACTGTACTTTTTGTTGACTGTACTTGCATTGTCATCCAATATACTAATGTATACCAAATTTCAGCTCAATCAGACACTGGGATGTGGGTCAAATCTAACTTGCAAGATTCGATTACAGACACTGGACAGGAGAAACTAAATAAAAGCTTGTAAAAAGGCGTACAAATATAACTTCACGTTTATATAGTATACAAGATAATTTTGTTAAATTTGTATAAGATTTACGTGGACTCAACAATTAAAAAAAAAAAGTAATTAGTAAAATTCGCGAAAACTTTAAGAGTTACTTTTAATTCTTGATGGAAACGCATGTTAAACCGACACCTAGTATATAAAAAAAAATGTATGGAAAAGAGATCGCTTGGCTTTTAAGTAGTTAGCATATTATTCAAATATATTTATACATACATTAATAAAATACATTTTACAGATAATTCGATGTAGTGTATTATTTAAATTCGCTATTTTATACATTAATATACATACACAACAAATATATTACAAATATAAATTTTGTCTTTACTTTCCAACGGTATTATAATACGAACAAATTCGGTTAAAAACCGAAAATGATCGATTATCATTAACCGATCTTTACCAGACATTTCTAACACCGACCTAGTGTGACCATAACAAAAAATACTTCCAAAAAACCTAAAAATTCGAAATAAAATCTATGTAAAAAATACAATCAGTAACAAACAAAACAAATACTAAAACATATTACGTAAGTACAATTTTTAATACAATATTATGGCAATACCATAAAAATACTTGACGAACTAAACGGAAAAAAATCACCAATTCAGTACGTTTTTAACCGTTGGCAACATTTAAAAATTACCAAAAACAATGGTACTTTATTCACATTTTGGTACTTTTCTCTTTAGATTGGCAACATTGGTAATAAATTCAAATACACATACAACAACTAATATTGCAACTTATGAAGTTAAAAAACAGCTTCAGCACAGCATATTTAAAACAAGTAATTTTAATAACATTGTGAAAATTATTTTGTAAGTGATTTTATACTATAAAATTTGGTATAACTGCAAAAGTCTTTTATGCATAGTAAACGTATGTTCTCGCCTGCCTTCCAATTTTGGTCATGTTTGCACAGAGCTCTTGGTCTCTGTAACGAAATTATTATATAATTTAGAAAGAAATTAATGAAGGATCGAAGATTTTGGCATACTTTCGAGCACCATATTTTTTTTTGCGCACTATAAAACCTGTATAGGGTGACTGGTAATAAGTAAACGATACTTAGACACATAACTGTAATCATGATAACAAACAACTTTCCCAAAGAAACAAATAGGTATAAATAACTAAATTAAATAAAAGCTGACGGTGTATTCTTATTCTTGTTAGAGAAATCCTATACAATGCGAGATCAACTTATACTGGAAATGTATAGCTTGATCTGTAGCCGTGTGTACTAAATATAATGGGCTCATGTGCTAAGTTAATAAAAAAAAATGTTTCTTTGGGAAAGTTGTTTGTTATCATGGGTACAATCATGTGTCTAAATATCGTTTACTAATTACCAATCCCGTCGATTGGGGATACTCATATAAACAATTTCTGTTTTTCGATTTAACCACAGATATAGATATAGTTAGATAACGCAAGATTAGATTAGCAGCATTAAATGCTTAACGCGGCCACTATCGCACCCACATTGCATCGGTGTAATTGAATTGATTTGGTTTTTTTCCATCACTAAATAGTGTTTGTGAAGTGATAGAAGGTAGTCAAAAAAAGGCACGCTTGCTTTTAATGATCGTGATACTTGCCTTACTATATCTATATCTGTGGATTTAACCCTTTAGTAATTAAATAAGGACTAAATTAAAACACTCACCTCAAGTCCCCCCACCCCCCATTCCCCTTAGTTAACTTCTTGTTGTGTTTTGCGCCCCCAGCGGTAATTGTAGCCGTGACTCGCGAAGGAAAGAGGTACGCTTTAGCATTTTGTAATAATTTTTGAACTTTACTTATTACAGTTGATGCGTTGCAATTTGATTTCTTGTGATGAATACCGCTGTAAAGAATAAAAGGTGTGTTACGCCAATATAGCATCTATCGACAATAACAATAAGGACTACTATGCGATATTTTAAGCAGAGCTTGTACTATGGAAACCAGATAACTGATATAATACATATACTACTTTTTGTTTGTAAATACATACTTAATATACATAATTACACCCAGACTCAGGACATACAGACATGTTCATGCACACAAATGCATGTCCTAGTGGGATTTGAACCTACGACTGCGGCACGCCAAACCGTCAAAGTTGCAAGATGACATTACAAAACTTTTATTGCGCTTTCGAAGTTCTCTCAACACTCGAACATGTAACGGACAGGGTATATCCATAAAAGTATATGACTTCTTCGGTATTAGGCGCACAGATCGCGTAAGAGTACATTTTATAATAATATTAGCAAGTGACGTGAAGATAATGACCCTCATTGAGCGGTGACACGTCGGTTATGATTTTATTTCAATAAACTTGGAAGCAAAAAGGTGTGAATTTTTGAGTAATTTATTTTGCGCTGAAACTTTTTATAGAGAGTCTGTATCTGATGTAGTCTTCACGCCTTTCGGATAGATATAAACTTTCCGTTATTTATTATTTAACCATTCCGTTATACAATGTATAACCTTTCCGTTATACATTGTATAACCTTTCCGTTATACATTGTATAACCCTTCCGTTATACATTGTATAACCTTTCCGTTATACATTGTATAACCTTTCCGTTACGCATTGTATAACCTTTCCGTTACGCATAACCCTCTTAACAGTAAACAAAATCACTTACCATTCACCGATATGAAAAACTCTCGGTCCTTTACAAAGTATAACTTTAAATTTCTCCCTCCCCGGCCTATTTTGTGACAGATGAAGCAAAGAATAATCCCAATTGTAGTCGTCGTAAGCACAAAACTGACTTTGTAACTCCAAAATATTGTTCCAAACGGTTCTGTTGAAGGCAAATCCCATGTTATGCATGCTCGAGTGCCATGGTGTGATCTCCACCTGGAAATGGTAGGATATTTTCATTTTATGCTGGCAACATTTTTAGGTTTGGTAGCTTTTTGGCAATGCTGGTAACATTATTTGACTCGGTAGTTTTAGTACATTACATTTTTAAGGTTATTAATAACTGTTTATAGACAATTTGTTGTATTTTTCATTTAAAATAGTTTAAGATAGTTTGGAGAGAAGCACTGCGTTTTTTTAAGGTGGGAACACGATAGATATTTTATTACTCTGGCAATACTTACGAAATAGTTATAATCAAGCAGTATTCATGCAATTCATGAAAAATAAGTCTACAATTTCTATGAAAACTATTTCTCTCAAACGAATTCAAATACTAGAAATACTTACTAAGTAATTGATGTACACAACGCAATATTATTAAAAATGAATCAACCAATTTTATACTTTAAACCAGAATCCCACACACATATTACAAAAGTGAAATACGTGTAAGCAAGGTAGAAAGCACTGCATCCCGCTTACACGCACCGATCCCTTTTTCGCTGTCATTTTAGTACATAAAATCTGGATTGATATAAAGTAAAATATATCCTATAAGTATGTACATAAGACTGACTTTATAATTAATTCATGCTCCTCTAAAAACCAACTGTATTATTACAAAATATGGTTTAAAAACTCTTGTGAACCTAGGTTAAGTTAGTTACAGCTCTTTTTGTTATATGACGTTAGAAAGAGACGGATATATTTAAGCCTGAGTTTTAATAGACTTAGTTTAAACTATCTTTTGTAAAAATGGGATGATAGTTCTAGCATGCATATTAATAATAGAATAAAGGTCAACACAAAATGGGCTGGCAACATTCAGCACCAACGACGGAATTTTGGCAGACTAGTCACCATTTAAAGAATAAGGACACTTGAAGAGATAGCAAGACGTACTCAGACTGTAGCGCGAACGAGATAGCAATATTGTGTTCAATTCAATAAAAGGTTTTTAGATTTGTTAAGTTAAAATTAGTGTACAAACCATTACCATAAGATTTTTGATTCAAGTTTTCTTAATCTATGTTATTTATGGTCAGATTTTTCAAAGGCCATATAAATCTATACAAAATCTGTTCTAATTTCAAATGAACAGTGAGATACCGCAAGAGTCAATTCACACCGAGACTTGACGCGACGATACATGAAGAGGCCAATTGTTTCACAAAGTCGCGTCGCGTCGAAACGCATCGCGACGCCTCGAGGCACAGCGTGACGCAGGACGTACTGTAATTCTCTCATTGAAATTTGTACCTTTTTGTGTAGTAAGTACCTAAAGTTTTAGTATCGCTATCTTAAAATGTGCGTACCACGTCGCATCTCGGTGTAAATTGACCGTAAATGTCATTAAAACCGACCCAATTTGGATTTTTATTACCCAACCCAAAGGTATTAATGCAGGGTATATAAAGCTACACGTTAGTATAGTCTTAGGTTGCCATTTTATTAAACTAAATTTAAAAAAAATATGCTTCTAATCCAAACAAGCAAATGCAGAGGGACTTAAGTTCCGAATATTAGTTGAAAAAAGAGCTCGTATAATCAGTACACGTGACTGATATAAATAAATATTTTAGAAAATTACCATTCAAACTATTTCAGAGATGAAAGTGATAACTAATTTACTAACAAACAACTCTAAAATCGCAAAAAAAAATACAGGTGTTCCATACAATTAAGAATGAGTCGATTTTACACGTCGATCAACTAAATCTGGCACGTGCAACACATTTACACGTGTCGCTTGTGTAGTGTCTGTGAATAAGCGCTTGGCGTGACGTCGCACTGCATGCGCGTCATCAACACTCTGTCCGTCTCTCTCGGGCAAGATCAAGTTTATGAGTATGAACGAGACAGTTATTGTTTTGCTTTTGTTACTGCTCATAAATATAGAGTGGTCTTTTTTGCATTCGTCCGTTAGAATTGACTGACTGATTAGAAGCAATAATGTAATAAAACATACTGTATCGTGAAATTGCATAAGTGCGAGTACTGTGAACGTGCCAGATTTAGTTAACCGACCTGTACTGATTAAAAATAGT
Source organism: Polyploca ridens (assembly GCA_951394255.1). Classification (NCBI taxonomy): domain Eukaryota; kingdom Metazoa; phylum Arthropoda; class Insecta; order Lepidoptera; family Drepanidae; genus Polyploca; species Polyploca ridens. Next base: position 3,025,281 of record OX596272.1, on the reverse strand, counting down.
CATCAGTGAAAACTAATTTTTTTAAACGCACCAAAAACGTTTTTTCATGCATTTCATGGCTCACCATTTTGCCTGATATAAGTAAATACACTTATTGCGATGTCATATTCTTCTACTCTTTCACTCTCATAGTTTATTTTGCTTGAGGTAAGATACAACCTCTAAGATATGAATATATCCTCCTCATGGGGTCAGGCGAAGGTCAATCGCAAGCCCATTTAAAATAAAAAAAAAAAAAAAATAGACAATTTTTTTTCCGAAATTACCAATCTATGTATCAAAATTCCTAGTTCTCATTTAGTAGAAAAGCATACACATACATGCAAGATATGTAATAACTATGCATACTTCCACCGAGCCAAGCCGAGTACAGCAACTAGTATAATCTTAAGCATAACATGGTTTAGGTACAGGCTATTTCCTAAAGGCGTTTTGTTGGCTACTGTTTATTAACTGGAAACATTATACTTAGTAGAATTTTAACCATTGAAGAGATCAGGCAAAGGACAAGGAATGTATTTTTTTTTGTTTTATACTGGCAACATCTATGTGCATGGTAATTTAATTTCCAACCATCAGTTTTGAAAAAAAACTCAACAGATGTCGCTTAAAACGTTTTTATCTATGCCCATAGTGAAAAGGTTTTTTTTTTACTGTTTATATGATGATGTGTCCGAAGGTGGTGCACACACAAAGCCTAGAAGGAACTGTCTCTCAAGTGCAGCTGTCGGAACACACCGATAGGTGTTTTGCGACAGATTTTGAACTTGAGGGTGGTAGCCAGCCGGGTGGGTACTACAAAGTATCCTACCACCGTGTTTCCTCACGATGTTTTCTTTCACCGAAAACTCAAGCTCATTGTAGGATTCGAACCCGGGACCTTCATCTTGTTATCCGACGTCACTACCACTGAGCTATAATCGCCTTAAAATTCCACATTTCTATTTTTTATTGGAATTAATTAGAAAAGATTTTTTTTTAAGATAAGTCAGTTAGGTTAGTTTACATGCTCTTTACCCAAAATTCCGGTATTACAAAAAATTCGGTATTAAAAAAAAACAGTATCACAAACAGTAGCCCACAAAATGCAAGACATGCCAAAATACTATTTTACATATATCAGAACCTTTTGTGTATTCGAATACAAGTTGGGATATACTTGGAAGTTCCACGTCTGGGATTCTTGACGTTTCCTTCTTCGTTCTTCGTTCGCTGCCTTCACTTGTTGGATGTAGTTCAAGGTGAGCTGTTTCTTCCTCTGTCACGTATGTAATAGGGTTCAAATTCTTTTGACGGTAGACGGTGCTAGCTTATCGAGAATTATGGGATTGAAAATGGCACATATAAATTGTAAGCCTTTTATGACTTAAATGTAGACAGAAGCAACTCTGCGTGTTGATTTAACTTATATAGTCAAAGGCCCTGATTCTGTTGTTTAAAACTAAACTAATTTTAGTCTCACTATGTCTCTTTCTGACAAAGAACATAAGAAAAGGATGTAAGAAATTTTGTCCTGTCAAATTAGTCCAATGCTTGTTTTCAATATAAATTTAGGCAAAGACTAATTTGACAGCTTTAAATATTTTCTATCCCTTTTCAATAATGTTTGTAAGAAAGAGATGCGATGTGACTAAAATTAGTTTAGTGCGACCTTCAAAAACATGAAGTTAATTTGATCGACCACATAGTACTAGTACCATTTTCAATCCATAATATACCGAAACCGAAACTAAAATACCGTAACTCTATACCGGTATTGCGTGATGGTATACCGCGTGTTAGAAAACAATATCAATAAACAAAACAAAACAACATTTAGAAGCACACATAAAGCTTCCATTGATATGAAGAACATACGATACAGGGTGGAGAAAAATTTGCTGACATCCCATTGGTCAGTGGTGGGACCCATATGGTAGGTTTTGAATTTTTAGCGGATCTTTTTGTGTTTTATTTTATTACATCAATTTTAAGCACACGTCTGATTCCTATGGCAACGGTTTATTGTACGTGTATTAAAAATAATAAATAATGAAAACTATTTTACAAAAAACTTAAACCGACTTCAAAGTACACTAAGAAGTAATCAAATCCTGATCTGATGATAATGGGACCAAACGGGTACCCTTCCAAACAAAAATTTTCCAAATCGGTTAATAAATGACGGAGTTATGAGGTGACAAACATAAAAAAAACTCCTCTCCTTCTTTTTTTAAAGTCGGTTAAAATGCCCTTAGTAACAAGATACCAAAAGCGATTGCAAAGTTTCGCTAACAATTTTGAAAAATTTTGTACGTGTACTTTAAATCTTTATATTGGTTCCATATCAATACATAATATTCATTTGCAATGTATTGTTCTATACCGTTTTGAATGCAAAAATAATACATAAATCAATCTATTATTTTACTATTATAGTATTAGGTATCTACGGTATTAGAGTCAGACTTTTCATAAGTGCCTGCGAAGGTCTATTTGAATAAATGATTTTGAATTTTATTGACGTAATAAATGAAAAGGCAAGTCCATTCACCGTGAAGTGCTGTTGAACATTTGTTAGTCCACAACATTTAGTTATGTAATTAATTTTTAAGTAGTGATAAGTGCAAATGCTTAAAATGTGTGATTTATACATCTTATTTTGTACCAAAACTGATTCAATACTATATTTGTCTTAAAGTTATTATTGAAATATGGGTTAACTACTTGGATTCCTTGTCTTAGAAAATCGTTGTGTTGTTACTCACACGCAAGTGGTTTTTGAATCGAAAGATAACTCCTTATTTCATGGCATTTTTAGTTTAAACAAAACAAATCAGCTTTTCATAAAAAATATATGAAAATGTACTTTTGTTACCAACACCAAAATGGCCTCGAATTGAAGACAAACAAGCTTCAAGCTTCATAAAAGAAAACAATTTCCCAAAAATAACATCGTGGGATGTTAGCTAATTTATTGAACACCCTGTATTTATAATTAAACTAATAATTATTAACATTGTGTTAGAATTAATTTTGGCGACTTATGCAAAATTCTCAGCCGTAAGGCGAAATTTTACTTCTATACACAATTTAATCTTTCTATTTAGTTTATTTAGCTTAGATCAGGTAAGCGAAATTTCGCCATTTCGCCCCATCCAAAGCGAACTTTTGAAAATCTTCGCATGATAGCCCATTTCGCATATTTCTTACTTACTTATTTAGAATCTTACCTTGTCTCCATTGACGTGGTACTGGTAGGTCTTCAAGTAAGTCCCCAGCGATAGTATTTCGCACTGTGGACAGCTCCTATCAGCCGTTGTGCGAAGTAAGTTTAACATGTGTATAAAATCTTCGGCAACGTAATGGTCTTCTTCCAAAAAGACCACCATTCCTGAAAAATTATAAATTTTCGACTAGTTTTTGCTCCGCGGTTTCGCCCGTCTAATTTTTTCCCGGGATAAAAAGTATCCTATTTGTTATACAGTATTACCCAACTGATAAGGCGCGTCGTGAATCTTCGTTCGCACAGAAAAGAAAGTATGGCCCCGAAGATTAACGAAAGAATGCGTAAAACTTTCAATCCACGTTAGATCACTAGTACATATAAGGTACATAATCCAGTGCAGGTGTTAGTTGTGTGTGAGGCCGCTCCGCACACATGGCGCCAACAGCGTGTGCCGCGCTTTGATAATGTAGCTTCTGCGCACGTACATCGGTAAGCCAAATCAGTTGGGTACTACTGTACCAGAACATTTTTACAATGTTTATGATTTTATTGGAAAGACTAGCTCACACGCTCATACATTCAGCTCAGTTATTGCCAATCAAAGCTCAATAGTACTCATTATATTGACCTATTACCATATCCCGCGCCTCGCTCATCAGTCAGCCTTATTAAGCAGGAATCATAGTCATATAAAAAAAAAACGCAGATATACTAAGCATCATATACCAAAAGCGATAGCCACAGATATCGAGAGATGGGCCGTGACGCTTGGATTTAGAATAGACTTGATATCCCACGAAACTCTCCACTTAATATCACAACTACACATAAACGAACGCCAATAGACCAATAGTAGAAAATTTTTACTCACACAGCCCAAGAACTCATTGGTTCGTAAGCGCTTCTAAATACGCACTACCGCGTTCTCGGATCTACACACACATGCGTGTATAGAGATAGATGGACGTATTGTATGACACGATTTTCATTGCAGGTTCGAAACGAAGTTAGCCTTACGCTCCTGTATAACTAAACAGCAATGTATGCGCTTCATGTTCTTTGTTCAAGTTGTACCTTAGTAATGGCCTAGCTAAAATGATGTAAGGTATTTTAGATATTTACCCCCTTATTCATAATAAAGTTATCAAACGTTGATTAGCTAAAATTCCGAAGTCTTTATCTGACAGGTGACATTTCGTGATCGAAAGAGTGAGACGGGGCACACTATTACACTGATTTAGTTAAAAAGCGATTATGAATAAGGGGATTATACTTTAAATATGTGAAAAATGTGATGTGGGCTTTGATTTTTGCAGTCGATCACTGAACAATACGGTATTTAAATAAATATCGTCGGTTCGCGCACTTGCCTCAAATAGGTTACGACTGACGCGATTTTTGCGGTGTATGCCGTGAACGCGCATATAACTGTCGCGTTCCGCGTTAGAGAACCTCTCTATCGATATCTGTGGCAATGTTTCGCCCCCAATTTTTGTCCACGTTAACAGCTCACCTGTATGACTAGCGGTACTCTGTAGCTGGTTGAATATCCTATTAGCTTTCCACCACCAGTGGTGCTTCGTCTGGGTGTACTTTGCCTCCCGGTAGTGCCCGTGCAGATCCGGGTGTAAAGCATTGTTGCACTTAAGTTTTAGAGCCCTGAGTAACCAGATATTTTACGTCACATACTTTTTATTACTATAGGTCTGTGTTTGTCCACAATCTCACCAAAGTAAGTGATGTGTCCGAAGGTGGTGCACACACAAAGCCTAGAAGGAACTGGCTCTCAAGTGCAGCTGTCGGAACACACCGATAGGTGCTCGGCGACAGATTTTCTACTAGGGTGGTTAGCAGCCAGGTGGGTACTACAAAGTACCCTACCACCGTGCTATGGTTTCCTCACGATGTTCTCCTTCACCGAAAATTCAACCTCATAGGATTCGAACCCGAGACCTACCGTCTCGACGTCAATGGACTATCATTATCGCCTTAAAACTTGAGGGTGGTAACCATTCAGCCAAGTTCCTTACAAAAAGCTCATAAGAATCAAGCCCGCGAACTTCAAGGCATTTTAGCGGCATAGCATGTACTGCATATCCCATGGTCAGTCAGCAATGATATGGCATATGATATATAAGTCTTTAATGGGAAATAACTTACTGTTCTAGTTTGGCATCCCTTGGACAATCGTTGGGATCCATCCCGGGATACTCGTTGGGATATATCTGTATCGAATATGGATAGAAGATTTGCATCACCTGAAAAAGAAGTTTTTTAAATATATTTAATGGGCTGACCTTGGGCGGCGCTTGACCGCAATTCCGCCTGATGGTAAGCGAAGATGTAGTCTATGGTAGACCACGCGTGCCCATAAGTTGCAAGTGTCAGTCTTTCACCAGGCTGAACTTAGTGAACACTGGATTAAATGCTTTATACCAAGGATCTAAAGGCTAATGGCTTACGCAATGTAAGCCAAAATGGCCCTTTCGTGTTTGGGATAGCTAATTGTATAGGCCCAATGTGTGCACTGCAGTATAAAGGCCCTAGCTTTCTTATTGCTTTTACAATTAATCCGGCAGACAGGCATTTGGAAAGGTCTACATTGCTTGGATAACTGCATAACTGGAGGCACTTCGTGTGATGCCGATCCAGCAGAAACCTTCGAAAAGCCTCATACCTCATAAAGATCATCGTTTTTCCGACCTACTAGTCCATGCCACCTTAGTAACTAGCAAACTCGGCGCAGAGCAGCCCCCACAAACAGCACCTGTACGCATATGACGCGTGTGGCAGTCATCGCCCACTATGTCAGCACCGCTCCATCGCAGCAACGACTCGGCACCGCCTCAACTCAATCCAACCCACTAGCTGGGAGCGCGCCGGTGAATTTGGTAGCTCGGCTTTTGGCAAGATACCGCTTGCTGGCGTCACGCAGCAAGAGAGCGGACCGCTTGCTGGAAGCGCGTGGTCAGCAGGACTAGTGGCTTGTAGCGGCAAGCGCGTGCGCCGCGAGGCGTCAACTATTTTATCTATTCATTGTAAAATTTACTTTAACGCATACGATTTAAAGACCTCACTTGCATGGCAAGGTAAATGCCGATGCGTAGCCGTGCTGTTACAGTGAGCGGTGACCCTAAGTCGCCTTATAAACATAATTTTCACTACCCCTCTTTTATTACTACTAATATAGCATACAAGCTTAAGGCCCACCTGATGTTAAGGACTGTAGCATATAGATGCTTGCAACACCAGAGGTAATCGCGCGTTGCAGACCCTGCAAAAATCTCCACCCCCAGAAGAACTGTGAGACGAGTCGCTGTGCCGGCAGCGGAAACGACCAAACGCAGCATTTGGTATCAATGGTACTGATGTTGTTTACAACTAAACTAATTTAGTCTCACTATGTCTTGTTCTACAAGAAAAGACAACCGCACTTGAGAGCCAGCTCCTTCTAAGCTTTGTGTGCTTACCACCTTCGGCCGCATCATCACTTACCATGGTGAGATTGCGGTCAAACACAGGCCTATAAACAGTAAAAAAAAAAGAATGTAAGAAAAGTTCAATTGCTTGTTTTCAAAATTGTTTACGTCTATTCACCCACAAATGAAAGGGCAATTACTAATTTGACAGCTTTAAATATGCTCTATCCTTTATCAATAATGTTTGTAAGAAAGAGATGTGAAGTGACTAAAATCAGTTTAGTGCGATTTACAACAGAATCGGCACCATTATACTTCTGGTCCCAGCACAGCGCCTCCAAATCTCTCTGACGTCCCACTTCTAAACTCACCTTAGTAAAATCAATGCTCCTGACAAGAACATTGATCTCCTCGTCATAGTAATCATGAGAGAATACCAGAAGAGTGCGGTCGATGTCCCGTGCCTGTGCGAGCGAGACGATGAGATGTCTGAGGTACGTCAGACGCGTGTGTACCTGTGGAGAGAACGTTTGTTAGATCCCGTTGGACTAAAGACGTTTTCCGATATATCTCCTAAGTTTTTAGGAGAATGTCTCTTCACTCCTCATGGTATTAAGGATAAGGCCAATAAATTATGAATTTTTTTATTCTTATGGAGTAGTCTGAGAATAAAGAATACTGTAAAAAGTGCGAAAAGTGTGAAAATAGAACCTATAGTAGAGGTTCTATTTTCACAGACTACAATTCTAAGCAGTAACGTACACGACGCGCAAGTCTGCGAAAAAATAAAGTGTGCCCAAATCTCTATTTCTTCTTCTTTTTAACCGTCTTCAAAAAAGGAGGAGGTTCTCAATTCCGTTGTATGTTTTTTATGTTTGTTACCTCTTAACTCCGTCATTTATTAACCGATTTTTGTTTGGAAGGGTACACTTCCCGTTGTCCCATTGTCATCAGATCAGGATTTGATTACTTCTTAGTGTACTTTGAAGTCGGTTTAAGTTTTTTGTAAAACAGTTCAATTATTTTTCAGTATTACAAGTTCAAAATAATATATTGCAATCTCTGCCCTAGCTAAAGTTCCGTCGACAGAATGATCGAAGATATAATTTAATTTGTGTTGAGCGCTTTGAATCTGGGAAAATTCCGCAACGGACTTTTTTGTGTGCTGCAGACTCCTAAGCAAAGAGTCTGTCGTATGCGCTACCCCTTCTGCTAACCATAGTATTTATAAAATAAATTAACTTTTTAACAAAAAAAAAACCGCCTTCAAAGTACACTAAAAAGTATGAAATAACTCTTATCTGACACTGTTTTGAAGTCAGCGAAATCGCATGACGTGTTCTATAGAAAATATATCGCTGACTTCAAAACAGTGTCAGATAAGAGTTATTTCATACTTTTTAGTGTACTTTGAAGGCGGTTTTTTTTTTGTTAAAAAGTTAATTTATTTTTGAATTTTTAGTTGCATCTATTTGAAATTTATATGGGACCATTTCGGAATCAACCCCTTTCGAACAAAAAAGAATTTTGCAAATCCGTCTATATATGACGGAGTTATGCCCGAACATACATAAAAAAAAAAAAAAAAAAAAAAACATTCAAACATCTGAATTGATAACCTCCTCCTTTTTGAAGTCGGTTAAAAAAACAAATAAAAGGAGGTTTATAAACTAGACATTTTTAGTAGGACATTGGCAGTAATAAGCAAGTATAATAAAAACAAAATATTGACAACTGTCAAAAGTCAAATCATCACGAAAGTTTACGTAATTATTTTATTTATAAAATTTATTAATTAATTAAAATGGGAGACGAGGAAGACGATACAACATTGGTAATATTGAAAATAATTTTTTATTTAGACACACGCGTCATACTTGTGAACAGGTGCTGCTTGTGGGGGCTGGTCTGCTTAAGAGGACTCAATTCGTCATACTTTTCATACAAAACCTCTGTACTTATGATGGCGTTGTTAAACATTTTTCGTTAGATGTTTTGAACAAATTAGTATCTTGTGCATTATATCTAGCCGTGTATCTAGGCGTAATTTAAAAAAAGTGTGAAACATATTCAGTCAAGGCCTCCGAAAAACAGCGTTTTTGCCTGAACTTTGGCCATAGCTAATGTACCTATAAATTGTAAAAGTAAAGAAAACATTTAGATACCAGGCTTGCAAATATATTGGAGATTCTAAATAACTAACTTTTTTTTCACTAACTTGTAAGATTATTTCACAAGAAGTATACTCTTGGAACAAGTTTTATGAATGCGAAATCATGAATGACGACCTAGCGAACCGGCCGCGAGTGATCAGCGGAATTTACCGACTGATAACCGACGGCTCTGATGCTGTCTCTCTTTTTTCGCAGTCAAACATTACGTTGGATGAAATAAAAAGCTTTTAGACTATGCTTGCGTTGAAGTTGCGCCGGCCACAGAGGGCCGCCTTAAGTTGGCTATTTATTTACTTATTAAATATCGAGTCAGTCTACTTTGTAGTTTTGCGGCCGCGCCGGGCCACGCAATTGTTGTCAGTGCGATTAGAATTTAAATATTATTTAATGAATCTAAGCTTGTTTTGAAAAGAGTAATTGCTGAGTTTATTGCCGGCTCTTCTCAGCAAATGCAACCTTCCGAACCGGTATTAGAGTGTTAGAGTCAGACTTTTCATAAGTGCCTGCGAAGGTCTATTTGAATAAATGATTTTGAATTTTGAAAAAGTTCTCCTCTTTTGATCGACTCACAGCTGATTTCTTATTATTTTTTAAACACAGCAGTTTTTTTACCCGGAGTCATCCCTGAGTTTTATTTAACCCGTCAGATCAATGATATTATAAAGAGGTAGATAGGTTACCTACACAAGATTTGAACTTCATAAATGGCACACTGTCATACATGTCGTGTCATTGTCTCTGACGCGACTCAAAGCTAACCGTGCGACTCGCGGAGGGCTTATAACCTATCTACCTTTTTTAGCCGACTTCAAAAAAGGAGGAGGTTCTCAATTAGGTTAATTTTTTTTAATTTCTTTTTATTTATGTTTGTTACCTCATATCTCCCTCATTTATTAACCGATTTGAAAAAATCTTTTTTGTTTGGAAGGGTACACTTCCCGTTTGGTCTCATTGTCATCAGGTCAGGGTTTGATTACTTCTTAGTGTACTTTGAAGTCGGTTTAAGTTTTTTGTAAAACAGTTCAATTATTACTTATAAAAACATTGCGTAAGAAAGCTGTATGGGAGAATGTCCCAGGATATTTATTTGAATAGAAAATCGTATTTCAGGCTAAAACAAAATCGGAAGAGCAGCCACGTCGGAAACGTGCCAATAGGGTCAAATTCCCGCGCAGGACGCCGTCTGTAGTCGTTCCCGAACGACGAATTGTCTATATCTCAGCTGATAAGACAACCTGCGCTGAATGCCCCTGTTTCCCCAAGGAGGATCCTTATAGGAAACCTAAGTAAGACCATACAGGTTCACTGAAATGATCTACAAAACTAGTTATGTAAGTTGACGTTTTGTTGTCGGGAAACTAACTTTAGTTACATTTAATCAAATAATTTAGTAACGAACAAAAACTAGTTTTGTTACTGGTAAGTTTAGTTCGCAAGTCACTCTGTTTAGGTTATTGGTCGTAAAATTTTGTGTTACTGTTAAATAAAATTTGTAGTCACTTGTAGTCCATTTTTTTCAGTGTTGTCCCAAGTATTAGTGGAGATCACTCTAAGAGCTATCCGAATCACCCCCGATGTTTTAGTAATCGAGTTATGACTTTTTTTTTTAAATCAAAATTTGCCATTCATAGATGTAATCATGTCGTTAAAAAAAGAATTAAAAAATAAAAGTTTGAAAAAGTTACGTATAGAGAAGCTATCATAAGCAAAGGTTATGTCCCATTTTTTTAGAGTCAACTATAGTTCTCTTTAGCGCTGAAACAATAATTAGTCGTCTAAGCAGACAGTAGGAACACGTAACGCTATCAAAACGCTTTTAGATGTATTTTTCTCGCAAACACCGTGATTTTCACGGCGCTTACGCGTTTCGTGGCCGAATGGCCTCATTTGAACGGAACATAGTTGTGATGTGTGACGTCTTCTCTATAGGTAGTATAGAATAGAATAAATTTATTTGCCAAAACATGTGTTAATAGCTCAATGGAAAAAGTGGCCTTTATTTTTAAATCGCCCTCAAAGAAGGGGATTTGTTATTTGTGGGCGTTTGCAATACTGAGTGTGCTTAGTTGCAGTGTTGGCCAAAATAATTAAATATTAATGTTTCAGAAAGCTAAATCCCTGTCAGAAATCACCACTGACTCTTTACGAGTTGGCAGCCAATGTGATGGACCAAATTGCATTCCCTGGACCATTGGCATGGTCAGTGAGTGATGTGGCTGATTGGATGGAACGAGACGTTGGGTTCCCTGAATATAGGGTATGTAATTCACATTCTAGTTTAATAAGCCATTTTATAGTAAGTTTCCCAAAGTGGGGTACATCAGTTGGTCTTAGGGGGTACATCAGTTGGTCGTAGAGGGTACATCAGTTGGTCTTAGGGGGTACATCAGTTGGTCGTAAGGGTTAAATCAGTTGGTCGTAGGGGGTACAACAATTGGTAGTAGGGGGTACATCAGTTGGTCGTAGGGGGTACATCAGTTGGTCGTAAGGGGTACATAAGGTGGTCGTAGGGGGTACATCAGTTGGTCGTACGGAGTACTTTAGTTTGTCGTTAGGAGTATGTCAGTTGGTCTGAAGGGGGTATGTCAGTTGGTCGTAGGAGGTATGTCAGTTGATCGTTGAGAGTACCTTACTCTTATGACTGCTGACTTTCACTGACTAAAAAGTAATTAAATTTTGTAATTTCTTGTTTATTTCAGGATTGTATTTTAAATAACCGCATCGACGGAATGCGTTTATTGATGCTTGAGGACCCTTCCAAATTACCAGAAATTAATATACACTATTTAAGCCATATTAAGGTAACTACAACATAATTTGTATAAAAGTTTACACACGTTGCCGTTGCTAAATTGTACTGAAAAATTCAAAATGTTTATTGTAATTACATAATTGAAAACTGTTTTACAAAAAACTTTAACCGTCTTCAAAGTACACTAAGAAGTAATCAAATCCTGATCTGATGACAATGGGACCAAACGGGAAGTGTACCATTCTAAATAAAAAAATAATGTTCAAAATCGGTTAATAAATGATGAGGTAACAAACATAAAAAATTAAAAATACAACCTAATTCAGAACCTCCTCCTTTTATTACCAGACTGATTGAAGTCGGTAATTAAAAATATACTAAATATATTTTTTACCGAGTTGAGGTCTGCGGTTGACCGCAATCTCACCATGGTAAGTGATGATGTGGCCGAAGGTGGTGCACATACAAAGCCTAGAGGGAACTGGCTCTCAAGTGCAGTTGGAACACACCGATAAGTACTTGGCAACTTGAGGGTGGTAGCCAACCAGGTGGGTACTACAAAGTAAACTACGTGCTATGATTTCCTCACGATCCTTCACCGAAAGCTCAAGCTAAAGATTCGAACCTGGGTACTTCGTCTCGGCACTTGACGACATCGACACTACTACTGAGCTATCATCGCCTATGAGGAACAAATATTAAAACATACTTTCATTTCAGACGATAACAAGACATGTACGTCTCCTTTATGGCACAGACTTCGTAAGATTCGCGAGGAGCGTGGGTCTACCGCCACGGTATCCCGTGACCCACTGCACTTGGTTCAAGTCCAGAACTGGGCCCAGCTGGGGTATCAAGCAGAATTGGACCAGGTAAAGAATTACCGGGTGTAACTTACTTATCTCCTCTTTTAGGGGTGGCGTACCCAGAGGGTGCCAAACGGGACCGTATTACTAAGCCTCCAGCCGTTCCGTCCGCCTGCCTGTCAATTTAGGCCCTAGTGGGGCACTTATAACGACAGAGCTACTGAAGTTACCACCAGTTCGTAAGTCGGCCAACTGAGAACAGGCAAGAAACTCAGCAAGATTTTCAAAAAATTTTGGGAATCTAAATTTATAACATTTTGGAAAGGACCAGACCTCACAATACTCGGAATGGCATAAAAAAATCAACAGCAACGTTTTTTCGCGTTTGTAGACACGGTCGCATAGTAAAAATAGCATGACAAAGCAACTTTCTGTACTCGAGAGCCAAGTCCTTCTAGGCTTTGTGTGACCTTCAGCATCATAATCACTTAGAGGACGCGACGCGGTGCGCACTTTTAAACAATGGGCCTTTTCAAGCCTCGTCTCGGTGTGAACAAAATAATCCTTTACACCTAGTTTCCACCAAGTATTTTAGGCGCAAACCACATAGGAGCTGACGCCGGTGCGCCATACGGGCGTCTGATCGTACCATTCAGTGTGTTCACATTGCGACTTTATTTCCGTGCATTTTGTATGTTTGAATGGAATGGAAAGACGCTCGTGCAATGTCCGCTCCCGCGCCAGCTCCTATGTGACTTGGCCTAAAATCTTGCTTTCTAACGTTACAGATCCGACATACTTCGATGGATGAAGATAATTAAACCTGAACCAGTATATATGGACCACTGGGATTTGGTTTGGTACTCTCATTGTATTTAACCCAATAAGCGCACCTTCATTTTGCTTGAAATCTTGTGACAAACAATGTGCTCTGATTGGGCCGAGTCAAGGACACATGTGCTCCAATTGGCTATGTCAAGGACACATTAGCTCTGATTGGGCCGAGTCAAGGACACATGTGCTCCAATTGGCTATGTCAAGGACACATTAGCTCTGATTGGGCCGAGTCAAGGACACATGTGCTCCAATTGGCTATGTCAAGGACACATTAGCTCTGATTGGCTAAGTCAAGGACGCATGTGCTCTGATTGGCTAAGTCATAGACACACTAAACACTGGTCGACATTGGTCGGTACTGTAATAAATTTGTGCAAAATCACCTATATATCTATCATGGTACATTTTGCACGCCCGCTTACAGCGGCCCTACCCCTTCCCAACGAGCTCTGTCGACCTTACTCACGCGCAGGAACTCAACATACAGTTACTTCTCCAGTCAAGCTGCTCGTGGAGCGAATAAACGCTCTTAAGAGTGCGTACCAAGCCAGAAAAATATGGCAATGTCAGATGAAACAAACTTATGTCTAATCTTCGCGTGGAGATGAGATGGAGATAGCGTGTTTCGCGGAACAAAAATGAACTAAGGGCTTTTTATCTAAATAACTCGTAAAGTATAGAATATTTTAAAAAATCGTTAGTAGCAGCCCTAGGTCATATGTTAGTAATAAATAAATAAATAAATAAATATCCTGGGACATTCCTCACACACGATCATCTGATCCCAAACTAAGCAGAGCTTGTACTATGGAAACCAGATAACTGATATAATACATATACTACTTTTTGTTTGTAAATACATACTTAATATACATAATTACACCCAGACTCAGGACATACAGACATGTTCATGCACACAAATGCATGTCCTGTGTGGGAATCGAACCCACGACCTGCGGCGCGTAAGGTGAACCTTAGCCAACTGCGCCAACTGGCCCGTCAAAGTGATATTATTTATCGAATTTTTATCTTAATTAGATACACCATGAACGAATAAAACTGAAAATTCATTATTTTTAGAGGTAGCTTTGTGATTTTTTTCTATCGAAGAAATTTCATTCCATTATGTTTTTGCTCAGATAGAACCCTCGCGTATATAATGAAAATATCCATATAAAAATATTTTTTCATTTAAATACCATTTACTTGGGTAAATTTCAATTCTAAGATTGTTATTTTGCTTTATACGCACTCTTAAACATTTTATCTAAACTAATTTTATAAAGAGGAAAGATTTGATTGTTTGTTTGTTTGCATTGAATAGGCTCCGAAGCTACTGAACCGATTTGAAAAATGATTTTACTGTTGGGAAGCTACACTATCCCCGGGTGACATAGGCTATATTATATTTTCAAAAAAATTGGGGATCCTTACTAAAACTCCAATAAAGTAACCCAAGTTGTAAAAAAAATACCTAAAATATTCATTTCATCGCGTGCGCTGCGAAAACTATTGATGATAGAATAAAATAATGTACTACGACTTTGTAGAACACATCATTATTTACAAAAAGTGTCGCGACAGTATATGTCTAACTATTATAGTAATGCCATAAGTGCAATAAGTGTTCTTTAGCCACAATAAGGGCAGGGCAGGGCAGGGTACGGCGCGAAAATCTATCGACACCTCATTACGACATTGCACCTGTGGGAAGCTGGAGCGGGTCGCTAGTATACTAATAAAGTAGCACAAGCATACGGCCCGTCTGATGGTAAGCGGTCACCGTAGCCTCTAGACGCGCGACTACACAACGGGTAGCACTACCGCGTTACCAACCCTCCCTTCACACATCTTTTAAAAGGCAGATCATAGCTCGACTCTGGAAGTACCTCCACCTTACAGAATATCGCACCGAGATGCGACGCGACGAAAAAAAAAACTTTATTTACCATATAAAAAGATGCACATTTCAGTGAGAGAAATCGTGACAACTGACTCGCGCATATTTTCCCAGGTATATAAAACCAGACTTCCCGAAGGTGATGTTCGGTCGGGTAGAATTAAGGACAGGTCAGATCGCACGTGACAAGCCGATACCACAATATGAGTCTTTGACTGAACCATGTTTGGAGTATATGGTAAGAAAATCCTTTCCTTACAAGATTATTGGTAAAACACACACATCGCACCCCCCCTGGAACAAAGATGCAAGTCGACTTGCGTGTTTTTTTTTTATTGCACTAAAAAATCAAGAAAAAGCTAATACATATTGTCAATTTTTTTCATAATTTTTATCTTCAAAATGAAGGAATAAAATACAAATATGTAAAATATTGCAACATTAAAATATTTATAATTCCATCATAAAAACGAAGTTAATATATTTGCACTTAATTATTCACTAAAGTTCCATATGACTAATAGCATATTCATACTTACATACATTTTGAACGAATTTATTTGGTGGGTATCGTAGTGCAAGTCTAGTTGCTTACTTTATCCACGAAACTTTTATCCACATTATATTATATAACAACTGATACGTTATTTACACAAACGAGTAGCTCGAGGAAAACCTATGTAAACGACACTTACACATTGAATTCACTACTAAATCAGAATTCAAATAAAGAGTTATCTGCAATAATACCGAACAGCGAGACTTCCATAACATGTCAACAATGCAATATTCATAATTACTCCATCAAGTGTTTAATATGTTTCGAAGAATAATGACGCAACGCTCCTTTTTAGGTTTTTCTCAATACACATTGAGTAAATTTAAAATATAAACACGTAGGCCCCTCACAGGTAGTTTTAGCTATCATTTGATGTATACTACATATTTTTAATAATGTTTATAAATTTTTAGGACAGTTTTTTTACGCTCCTGAAAAGTTGTCACTTTTCACTTGCAACATTCTTCCAGGAAGGTTGCGACATCATAAACAACAACTTATGTTGTATGAATTTGAATAATTCATCAGAGTTTCATACAAATAAAAATATAACTTGTGTCGGATACAAGCTACCAAAGAATATTTGATTCCTATAGAACCAGTATGAAATCAGCCACTCCCTGCGCGGACGCAACTGTGTTCGGTCGCCGCTACAGGGATCCAATTCTCACTTCCCTCGAACTAGCCTTCGAATCGAACTTGCATTACGAGTGCTAGTTCGACCGTAAAATTTCGAGGGTGGAGTCAATTTTTCGATTCCTGTATTCTCGGCACTAATCGAACTAACCTTCGAAATAAGTTCGATTGTAAGGAGTAAATGTTGCCATTATGATGGATACAAATTGCACAATGCGTTTCGTTTCACTTGATAATTACGTTTTGTTAACGTACGCGATAATGTTATATCTTAAATTAAAATTTAAAAAGATTTTAATGACTATAAAATATTTAAAACAACGTTTTACACTTTTTATATCTTAATATATCCGAAATTTATAAGTTATTAATTTTATATAATAATTATAAATGACTATAAAAAAATATTGACTGTGCGTAACGGAAATCCTTAGGCTTATCTGTCATTACGTTTCCAAATGACAACCTAGCAGTTTGATAGTTCGCATTCGAAATACGTTTCGAACGGTCCCGACCAGTCGAAGCATTTTAAGTGCTAGCCCTCGAAAAATGAGAGGAATTGGCGTCTTCAAAATAGTCAGAATAGCCTAACTTGATTTTCATTCGAAAAAAGTAAGAGTTCGAACTTTATTTCGAACGAGTTATGAATTCGAGTGGTTGAGAATTGGGTCCCTGGACACAGCAATTTCTGTTTCCTGTGATGGTGTCCAGTGTCGGTAACAAAAAGTGTCAGACACAAGTCACGTTTGCGCAGCCACTAGATGCTACGAGCTCTACGCGTAGCGAAAGGCTGAGTGACAGTGCACGGGAGGTGGTAGGTACAACAAAATATAGAAAGATGAGTTGGACAGAACAACGAAATCTTGAATACAAATTCAAAAATCATTTATTCGCAGGCACTTATGAAAAGTCTGACTCTAATACCTACATACCGGTTCGGAAGGTTGCATTCGCTGAGAAGAGCCGGCAATAAACTCTTCAAAACAAGCTTAGATTCATTACACATAATATTTACATTCTAATCGCACTGACAACAATTGCGTGCCCCGGCGCGGTGGCAAAACTACAAAGTATTCTGAATCGAAATATAAACGCTTGGCTCGCGGTTAAAAATATAACAATGACATCAATTGTTATAAAAGGACGCGCGTTCCTCGCGAGAACCAACGGGTTAGTAAGTAAATAGCAAACTCGGCGCAGACCAGCCCCCACAAGCAGCACCTGTTCACAAGTATGACGTGTGTGGCAGCCATCGCCCTCCTCACTATATTGGAGGGAAGTGGGCGACCCGTCACACGATGACGCCACAAGCAAGTTTGTATTTGGTAAATTCAAATTCAAATTCAAAAAGCATTTATTCAATTTAGGCCCTGATAAGGCACTTATGAACGTTAACAAATGGCTCTACACCGGTTCCAAATACAACTTGAACTGAGAAGACTCCGGCAAGAAACTCAGCAAGTGTTTTTTTTTTAAATATGTAAATAGAAGTATTACAATTACAAATGTTGAACAAGAGTTGTTGTTTGTGATGTAAGTAATACAGTCCTGTAGTGTTTTACCAATAACCCTATATAAGTAGTATATCTATCTACTATCTGGTTTCCATAGTACAAGCTCTGCTTAGTTTGCGATCAGGTAGCCGTGTGTGAATGTCACAGGATATTTATTACATCGTCAGGTACCAAGAAAATTCCGCCTCAATCCAGAGATACCAAACGAAAAGCAAATGATTTGGATGGAACACCAGGCAGAGCCAAAAGTCGGGCCACCGGCAGTTGTGAAGAAGAAGCAGCTAACCAAAGCCAAGGAGACCAGGTTGATGCCAAAGAAGATCAATCTGGCAGGGTTGCGAGGCAAGGACCTGATCTTGGCAAGGAGACTGATGGCGAAACCCAAGTTTTTTTAGCCTATTTTTACTGATACGATTTGACGAAATGGTCGCAAGTATTTTTAGCTTAATTTTACTGACGCTATTTGACGAAAAATTCACAAGTTTTTTTTAACTTAGTACTATTGATACTTAATAACGAAATGGTCACAACATTTTTTAATCTAGTTTTACTTATAGACGCGATTTGACGACATGGTCACAATTTTTTAAACTAATTTCTACTCATAGAAGTGATTTGACGAAATGGTCAGAAGTTTTGTAGCTCAGTTCTACTTTTGACACAATTTGACGATCTGGTATAAATATAATTTGGTACAAAGATAAAGATTAGTTATTTGCTTGATACACGATTAATACATAGTAAAATAGTCTAAATGCCTTTTGAAACGTCATAAACTATTTATAAAGTCATGCTGTCGGTAAAACACAGTCATGTTTATTTTAAGGAAACAAGGTAAAAAGATAAAAAAAAATTGATAACTGTTTGACATAAATGGCCGCTTTAAAAAATATAATACTGGGATACAAAAATGTTTCAAAGCAAAAAATATATTTGAATAAAAAAATGATGTTAATTATTAACCTTGTATGTTTTTTTATTTACAGTCATCGAAAATACTATATTTGATGCATAAAAATTGGAAGCGCTATTTCCAATTGAATTTTATCCCACTCTATCCCTTTCTAGCAAAAAACATAAGAAAAAGATGTAATCCTGTCAAATTCATCCAATTTCTTGTTTTCAACGTGAATGTACACCATCAGTATTGGTGACGGTCCGTAAATTACAATGTCATAAAATAATTTGACAGCTTTAAATTTTTGCTATCCTTTTTCAATTATGTTTGTAAGAAAGAGATGTGATGAAATTTTGACAATTATTAAAAATATCTTAAGTTGATTAGTGTTTAGATAATGGTGCCGATTCTATTGCTAAACGCACTAAACTAATTTTAGTCACATTACATCTCTTTCTTATGAACATTATTGAAAAAGGATAGAACATATTTAAAGCTGTCAAATTAGTCTTCGCCTTCATTTGCTGGTATTTAGACGTAACCGCGATAGATGGTGACTAAATTTATATTGAAAACAAGCATTGGACTAATTTGACAGGACTAAATTCCTTACATCCTTTTCTTATGTTCTTTGTTAGAAAGAGACATAGTGAGACTAAAATTAGTTTAGTTGTAAACAACAGAATCAGCACCATTATTGGAGTTATTATAATCAGATTTCATTCAGTTTTCTTTAATTTATATTGAGACTAGCTTTGCGCCTGGTCTTACACAATTCTCTTGTTTCGTCACAAACAGTAGGAAAAATTATAAATTAATAAATTGTATAATTAAGACTTTAAAAGCAGCACCAGTTCACAAGTAAGATGCGTGTGGCAGCCACCACTTTCGATGGAATGCGAAGGATCGCGACTGGCCATACGACACTGCCGCAAGACCTGACTACTTCCACCAAATATAGAAGAATACATTTTTAAATATTTTGTAGACCTGATGTTTTTAAGAATCCGTAACTTCACTGACCTGTATAGCAATAATAATGGTGTCGTTCTGTACAGGTCCGAATATGTCCTCGTTGTATATAGTCTGAGCTTCGTTGTACCTTTGTATTGCTCGCCGTATCTCAGTAATGTTCTTAGCACCGACGCGCTCTGTTGAATTAGCTGGAAAATTATAAAGAATTTTTGAATAGCTAAACATTTTAATATCTACTTATAAAAGACGGACTGGCGAAAATTGCATAACTTAACAAGAAAAGACACTGAGCATCTGTTCACAAGATTAGAATTATAATCATCAAAAAATAAATAAACAATAACAAGTCAGATACGTGTGGCAGCCACCATTCGCTTCGCGTTTGCGAAATATTGAAAGGATTTAATATAAATAACCAGGTGTTTAGTAGGCTAGTTGTTGAGCTCTAATAGGCCCGTTTTGACAAGAGGGTGTCTCTTCTTGTCTCTTTTTGACTCATGGATAAATGTACTGTCAAAACGGACTTGCTAACTTTAGTTGTTTCCACCACACGGGTTCATCCGTGATCCTCCATTTTAGACCCTTAGGGGTTGTATTAGTCTTATTAAGTAGATATAACGCAACATATCTCTGTTTGTCCTTCTGTTATTGCTTATAGATAGACAACCAATTTTGATTGACGTTATATACATACCTAAATACACAAAATGTACTCACCACTAGCATTTTTGGAGTGTATAGTCAAATATTTGTGAAGTTCAGGCGGAACCAAAGCCAGCACTTGTTCTGACGTGTCGTTTCCATTCATCAGCTCTTCTGTAATTACATAGAAGCATCGTCAAAGTAGTAGTCAAAGCCATTTATTCAGTTTAGACCCAAGACCGGAGTTTACACACTTTAATATCACTCTTGTGGTGATATCAGTGTAGATTCAATGGAGAGCTCTTAAAATTAATAGGGAAAATAGAACAAGAACAAAAAAAAGGACCTTTTTTTATGAAGGATTATAGTATCATAAGTGTAGCCCCATGCGGGCCTCTCGCGGCAGCCACAAGTGACAGACAATTTTCATATATTTTACTGCTGTATCGTGTGGCCGCCACCGGCTACTTTTCAGTGACACTACGCGGCCACTGGAGGCTATATCAAACTAAAGTATCTTTCTGACTCTCTAAATGAGTAGTTTTGTAATAAAATCATAACGATATCTAGTTTTGGTTTGATTGGTAATTAAAAATCGTAATATTGAATACATTTGACGTTTCCGTATATTTTATTTATTGTTTGATCATTTATCTTGAATATAAACTACCGTATTACAATAAGCGCTGCGATGGATGTATCGATAAATAATTTTATCGATTTTTATCGACAAATCTGATATAACTTAATGACTGACATTTGGTAGTAATAAAACAAACCTAGTTTATCAATGTTATAAACTCATAAATGATCCATGCTGGGCAAGCTGATTCGATAACATCATAATCTTCTAACCTATACTAATAATATAATAAAGCGAAAGAGGTTTTTGTTTGTTTAAACGGGCTAATCTCGGGAACTACCAGTGGGATTCGAAAAGTTCTTTCACTAATAGGAAGCTACATTATCCCCGAGTGTTATAGGGTACTTTTTATCACGGGAACGCGGCTGAAACCGCGCGAGACAGCTAGTCTACTAATATAATAAAAGTTTATGTTCGTTTCAAAGGATTAAGTTTCTTTAGATACTAAAATAATAATAATAAATATCCTGTGACATTCCTCACACACGGTCATCTGATCCCAAACTAAGCAGTGCTTGTACTATGGAAACCAGATAACTGATATAATACATATACTACTTTTTGTTTGTAAATACATACTTAATATACATAATTACACGCAGACTCGGACATACAGACATGTTCATGCACTCAAATGCATGTTCTGGGTGGGATTCGAACCCACCACCTGCAGCGTGATGGTGCCAAAGAACTTCTATATCGGGAAATGGGGATGAAACGATGAGGAACAGCTAGTCTCAAAATATTCATTAATCTGAATCAGTATTTGTACGTAAATCAAAACGTTAGTTTAGTTTAAAGTTAACAATTGAATTTGAATCCTGAACCTATAGTAATAAAGTTTATTTTAAATTAACGCATTTTCATGAGAATGACCAAAGATCTTGTACTGTACAGATACACAGAGACAGGAATTTGTATGGCAAAAATAAAAACTAAATATTTTCGATATATATAAATAGATATCCTGTTGAAAAAACTGATTTTGGAGCCGATTAATGATAATATTGCGATGAAAGTAATGCCTTTTATTTAAACGACGAAAATAAAACTTAGCTTTCTTTATTAAAGAGAATCCAATGCATATAATACAGGCTCAATATTTTCAATATGTACATTTGTCACATAATATACAGCATGCAAAAACAAAACTTATTATCTAAACCGTAAGGTAGATATTTCAATAAAAGGAAACTTTTTTTTAATAACACAAAAATAGGTTCAGAAATAGAAATGACACGCATTACTTCCCATGAAAAGAAATATTTTTAAACCTAATATGCGAAAGGGATTTTGTTTGTTTGTTTGTTATGCCTTCACGCCTCAACTACTCAACGGATAATCATGAAATTTGGCATGCAGATAGCAAACAAGTGGAAGCCACTGCGGTTTAGGCTCTGCATTTATGAATCAGTCAGTCAGGATAAGGAATATGTATAGATTTACACCCAGACTCATAAAAACAAACACATGTTCATGCACAATTCGACGGGCTGTTTGTAACAGACCAACTAAGTATCTAATTTCATAACAGACAAATACAGATTGGAGAAAGTGTGTTGAGTTACCGAATAGAGTTACAGACACAAAGAGTATCGAAAATTGGTCAAATGCATTTTATTTTATTGATTCTGATATGTATATAGGGTGACTGGTAATTAGTAAATGATACTTAGACAAATGATTGTAATCATGATAACAAACAACTTTCCAAAAAAACATTATTTTTTATTTACTTAGCACATGAGTCAATAATATTTAGTACCTAACAAGAATAAGAATACACCATCAGCTTTTATTTAATTTATTTATTTATCCCTATTTGTTTCTTTGGGAAAGTTGTTTGTTATCATGATTACAATCATGTGTCTAAGTATCGTTTACTAATTACCAGTCAACCTATATACAGGGTGGACATTTTAGATAGGTCAGTGAGGGCAAATTAGCATACGGGTTGAAGCCACCCGAATATGATTTTAGGAGCCCCTATTTTTTTTTTTACTAAATTCATATACCGCAATAAACCTTTGCAAAGCATTGTACATCATTATAATAAAAATAATAAATATATACAATTTAATACAGTAATTTATAGCGTCCTGAAAAGCTAGAAAATTTTCGTAAAAAAAAATGTTATTCACCTGTGATCGTCTAAAAAACAAAAATGACAGTTAAAGATGGAGAATGAAATAACGAACAAGTGACACAAATAAAAAGAAAGAAAAAAAAAGATAAAGAAACCTGTGTATGGCAACCCCAATGTATGTTCTGTAATTGTCTCTATATCCGTTAGTGGGTTAGTATCTGAAATGTAAAGTTATGTTATGAAATACCTAATGAAACGTTTTTTTTTAATCTATTTTCTAAACTAAAAAGGCTGACGTACCAAAAAAGCTTTATTTAAAATTGCTCTTTCAAATAAATAAATGCATGAACATTCATATATTTTTTTGAGAAATTAAATCAATTCACTCGACAACCCTTTTAATCTACCTATTAATCGGTATTTTCTGATATAATTGATTATACATCTAAAAAACAAATATTACGCTTAGTATATGATGTATTATGAAATAAAAAACCACACTAAAATATAAAATTAAATTTAAAAAGGCAACCTGGTTACCCACAGGTTATTACTATAATTTTCTGAATATTGGGTTATTTACTGTGAAATGTTAAATTTATTTATGAAAATTCTAAAGTAAATCAAAAAAAAAAACTATCTTTGATAAAAAAAAAAACTATTAATATAATTTTAGGAACGTCAGACTTTGTAAACAACTAAAAACAAACCCCAAAGAAAAAATATGTGCAAATAAACCTTGCAAAAGATATGTCTTATACATTTTTACCAGGAGCGATCTTCTGCGATGTTTTGCATTAATAAAAATGTCGTAATCTGTAATATTCAGAAAAAAGTATGTAACTTCTTTTTACTTCTTACTACGTTCTTTCTGCATTAACGTCTCCATCACCATTAGTTGCCTATAAATGACATTAAATTATTTCTAACAGATATAAAAATACGGCAGCCATATTTTTTTCATATTTTTTTTCTCATTTTATATAAACGAAAGCGCCAAAAAGACGTCACTGATAGAGCTGACGCACTCTGTTATACCATGTTAGTGACAATAATTTACGTAAGACGGTATTTTTATAATTTTAACCGACTTCAAAAAAGGAGGAGGTTCTCAATTCGGTTATATTTTTTTATTTTTTTTATGTTTGTTACTTCATAACTCCGTCATTTATTAACCAATTTGGATAATTCTTTTTTGTTGACAATGGGGCCAAACGGGAGGTGTACCCTTCACTCTTCCCGTTTGGTCCCATTGTCATCAGATCAGGATTTGATTACTTCTTAGTGTACTTTGAAGTCAGTTAAAGTTTTTTGTAAAACAGTTTTTTCTCTGTCATTAAACATTAAATTTTTCCGAAATTGGGCAACTGCGTTGTGATGCATTTTACCGGGAAACTTAGGCGCTTACGCCTATTTAAAATATTAAGTAAAATATACCGAAAAATACGCATACCTTATTTTCAATCTAGTTTAATTTAATCTAGGCATGTTAAAAAATGGATTGGTCTCTTTACTGTATGATACGACGCGTGAGTGACTTTAGATGATGATATTAGACCTAGGTTTGCCATGTTTTTCTCTTAGGATGGTTTTCTTAATAAATGGTACATTTAAATGACGATAATCCGATGTTTTTCCACTGATATGTAAAATGCTTTCAATAAATATTTCTGGACAACTCCTTATTGGGAGACATATATGACGATGTGACATATTCCATACGTGTACTTTGAAATGTTATATTTTTGAAACTTTACACAGGTTTACTTACTTTTTTGGGGTTTATTATTTGTTACCGTACAGGGTTTGACATATTTAATGTGGATACTCAGCATGAGGCGGACATTAGATTTTTTTCAAAATTTTATTGATTTTACTTTCGTAGAAAAATATTGCTAAATATTTCAAGTAATTCGCGACCATATTGGTTCAATTGGCACATCGTATTATGAATGTTTTTTGTATAATACGAGCCATATTTGAACGTTCCTCTAAAAACCATAAAACTGACTATTTTACTGAATTTACAAAAATAGTTCATTATAAACAAAAACTATAAATTCCACAATATACCAAATTAACTACTACGGTCGCTAATGACTGAAATATTTAGCCATATTGTTCTACGAAGGTAAAAATCAATAAAAAATTGGAAAAAAAAACAATTTTTTCGCCTCATGTTGAGCATCCTTAACAACTTTTCCTATCGGGAAAAAAGAAAAAGGAAAAAATATTGTTTCATACGTTTTGATCGAGCAAGTTTTGTCTTTAGTATGAAAGGTATTTTTTTTTCTTGATTTCATATTTCGTCCCATCGTAAAAATTGTTCAGCATGACAAACCTTACATAAGTTTCGAAAGTAAGCCATTTCAAAGTATACATTCTGTATACACCGTCACTTTTTAGTCGACTTACAAAGGAGGTCCGCTCAATGTATCCGACACAAAATACCTCTAGACTAGGGTTTCGTTTTTCCCGACCTTTTTCCGTTCCCGGGACCCGGGAATGAAAAAAAATATTTCCCGGGAATTCCCGATTCCCGGGAAAAAATGTTTTGTTATTTTTTACCTATCAAAAGTCTATTAAAACACGTAGTTTAATTTAATTAGCTATATATTTGACTCAAAGAAGTTAAAAAAAATCACATGTATTCTATATGTGATTCTACGATACGATATGATGTGATATTTTAAATCTCGCACTCCTACGTGTGCCCAATAGGCTAAAAAAATAAGCGAAAGAATAAATTATCATAATGAAAGCACATTACGTGTTTTAGTTGACTTGATAGGTAAACATAACTTATTTTTAGGGTTCCGTACCCAAAGGGTGCCAAACGGGACCCTATTACTAAGACTCCGCTGTCAATCCGTCCGTCTGTTTGTCAGTGGGCTGTATATCATGAACGGTAACAGGTAGAAAGCTGAAATTTTCAGAGAATATGTTTATTGCCGCTATAACAATAAATAATATAAATTAAATAAAATTTAAAATTCAAGGGGGCGCCCATAATACAAACTTTTTCTTGGTGTTTTGTTTTCATATTACAATGAGTTAGTTTATATTGTACGAAACCCTCCATTTGCGAATCCTTTTTTTTTCATTAAAAAGACAAATTGAAATTTTTCAAATAAATATCCGAATTATCTCCGAAAATACACATTTTATTAAGAAATTAGAATGCCAGCTTTATTTTCTCTAAAATCAAATACTAGAACAAAAAATGGGCCCAATGCGAAGGGTTTCGTAAAGACATTTCTTGGGGCCCCCCTTAAATTTGTTATTTTATTTTTATTATTTGTTATTATAGCGACAATAGAAAAAAAATCAATTGCCTACCTTTTACGGTTCATGAGATACAGCCCACTGATAAACAGATGGATGGACAGCGCAGGCTTAGTAAAAGGGTTCCGCTGGCACGGGACCCTAAAAATCACCTGTAGATTAGGTGTTTTACAAATAAAAATAGCAAAACTAATTTTTTTGTTAAATGTGCATCTTCAGAGAAATTGATTTTTTTCAAAAAAGAAAGCTTATTCTCTTATCTTCGGAAAAACTATAATTTATATGTGACTATATATTTTTAAATAAATTTTAATGTCACTTTTATTTTAATCAAAAATCTGTTCATGGTTGCTTTCAGCTTTTATCTGTAGTTCAGAAAATAGTTAATTTTAGTCGCGTAATTTACCGATACAGAAAATGTACGTTCGATTTCGGTGGATGTAGACATTTTGTTTTATGATTTTATGCAACATTTTCGTGTATCAAAGGTTTTTCGTTAATTTGCAGGTGTTTTAAAGCATTCAATCTAATAAAGAAATTCCCGGGAATTCCCGGGAACCCGCAAAAAAAAACCCGACTTCGGGAACGACGTATTTCCCGGGAATTCCCGGTTCCCGGGTCCCGGGAACGAAACCCTACTCTAGACGCGATAAAAAACATTGTGACCATTAATTGAGATAGGTAAAAAAAACTATTTAATATTTTTACGTATAAAATTATAGAATATACTAACCCAGCGCATGAGTCAAGTAGACCGCGCTCGTAACAGAGTGTTTCAGACTACGTTATGCGTCATAATGAATAATATTTAAAAAAAAATATTCAAATGTAAAAAAAAAAATGTATGAATCTTTAGTATTCATTGGGCCTTTGTAAGACGACTAAAATTTCACGGTGTAGAATATCTGTCTATTTAAGTAAAAATCTACCAAACCATTGTGAAACATAATCTCCTTACTAATTTCTACAATAATTTCTCTAATAACACTGTATTTATATATCATAAACAAAATAAATACCATAGATGTCAACTATGCGAATCATGCTAAATCTAAAATATTGTCTATGCTCTCAACCATCGACAAACGAGCAGATCAAGGCACCCTAACACATGCCCTACCTACACCATAAAAGCCCTACACCATTTAAATCATTTTTGAGTCTATACTCTACATTACTTGACCACAGCCATGCGAAAATAAAAAAAAATACATACCACTATCCCTGTACATCCCGCCATTGGAAGCTGAGAGCATAATCTGAAGCCATAGACAAAATAGACCGAGGATGACGACGACTCGAAGGAACGACGCATACTTTATGCGAGGCATCGTTAAACAGATGGCGCTATCATTGTAGTAGTTCAAACTGTTTGCGGTAGATGGCGTTGTTTCATATTCTCTTTGGTTTTGGTGTATCAGGTCATAGTGTGCGGAGGCTGGATTTGGAAGACTGCTGGTGTGTCATTGAGTCTGAAAAGAGGAAAAAATACTGTAAAGATACACAAAATAAAGTTATTTAAAATAAGTAAAAAAAAATATAAATGTATAGGAACGTAGGGCATGAATATCGGAATCTCGGAATATCGTAATATCGGAATCTCGGAACGTTTTTTCCGATATTACAATATCGGAATTGAGTGATCCAATATCGTAATATCGGAATCAGATATTTTTATCTATTTGAATTTTTAAATAAAGCTTTTAATCGCGCCACAGGGTATGGTCGTCTAGAGCTATAAAATTAACGAATCGTACATCAATTTTGCGTACTAGTGTTGAAAGTGAGCGTATTTTTTCAACAAAATACGAAGTTTATTTTTCATAAATATGCTTGACGCTTTGTTTTTAGGAAAATATAAGCAAGAAAAACTAGCGTTTAAAAAATAAACATACAATGGTGCTTATCCTGTTGTTTACAACTAAACTAATTTAGTCTCATTATATCTCTTTCTAACAAAAAACATAAGAAAAGGACGTAAGTAATTTAGTCCTGTCAAATTAATCCAATGCTTGTTTTCAACATAAATTTAGTCGCCATCTATCGCGGTTAATTCTAAATACACAAATGAAGACGGCAAAGACTAATTTGACACCTTTAAATATGTTCTATTCTTTTTCAATAATGTTTGTAAGAAAGAGATGTGATGTGATGTGACTAAAATTAATTTAGGGCGATTTACAACAGAATCGGCATCATTATCTTTATCTATACTAATATAATATTAATTATACTAAATATATTAATATCTATGCTTATATAATAAAGGGTTACTTTGTTTTTTTAAACGGTTAAACCGCGGGAGACAGCTAGTTTTAATATAATAAAGCTGAATAGTTATTGTTTGTTTATTTAAATGCATTTATTTTTCGAACTACCAGTCGGATTCGTGTTTATTCACTAATTGAAAGCTACACAATTCCCAAGTATTATAGGGTACTATTAATCCCGGGTGAAACCGCAGGGGGAAAGCTAGTTTCCAATAAATTGTTGTTCATAACTGTTGATGCCCATTTTCAGTTTTAGTTATTTTGAATCTGAGGTAGTTTAATTAGTAATATAGGATAATAATACGAAATCTGCGATACCTGTTAAGTGTTGTACCAAATTCAAGAATTTGATATAAAACATATTTTTTACTGATACTGATAAATAATTTACGCTACGCTGATGACACTACTCTTCTTAACCAAACTAAAGATGATATGGAGGACCTCTTGGCTCATTGGCTCATTAAGAAACCACTAGTCGCCAATACGGTCGCAATCAACAGAGACCAGGTGAAAATGTTAATAAAAGACCGGGCGTAACTTAATAGAATGGACGTACTGCAAAAAAGCTACATCTATCTGGGCTCTACCATTTCCAACACAGGAGACAGTGAAAATGAGATCAGAAGACGATGTGCAATCACAAGATCAGCAGTAGGAAGATTTGGCAAGA
This sequence comes from Polyploca ridens, assembly GCA_951394255.1. Classification (NCBI taxonomy): domain Eukaryota; kingdom Metazoa; phylum Arthropoda; class Insecta; order Lepidoptera; family Drepanidae; genus Polyploca; species Polyploca ridens. The sequence continues at coordinate 2,996,004 of OX596272.1, read as the reverse complement.
CAGAAGGACAACTAAGAAAACAAATATTCGACATATGAGATGCCTGGTCTTTCCGATCTTTCTCTAAGGAGCTGAAACTTGATCCTTAAGCCTACAAGATCGCCGGAAAATTTACGCACTGGAGATATGGTGCTGACGACGCCTCCTGAAAATTCCATGGACGGCCTTTCGCACCAATAACTCGATCCTGAAGGAGCTTTGAATAACAGATAGGCTTTCGTCGACTGTGCAGCTTCGAATTCTCAAGTTCTTTGGTTACATCTGCAAAAACGGACACTCGATGAAGAGAATTGTTGTCCAGGGTGGGAGGGTGTACTCACAACGCTACGAACCGCAAAAAATGGAAAAGCATTGCGAAAGCTGTAACGCTAGTCAAGAAGAACATTGGCGTTGAAGAACCACCATGTACACTATCTATTGGAACCACGACCACTCTGACAAGAGTGCTCGACTGAGCAGAAGAAGTTTTCAATTCAACTTTATAACGAACTGTTGCCCCCGAGGTTTCATCCGCGTTTCCGGATCAAAATTAGCCTATAATACTCGGGTATAATGTAGCTTCCTTTAAGTGAAAAAAAAAAAAAAAAAACGAATCCGACCGATAGTTTCACAGATAAGCCAGTAACCAAAAACTCTTCCACTTTATAATATTAGTATAGATAGATAATTATGTGCAGTTTATAAGGAATATGGGCAATTTATGAGGAATATGTGCAATTTATAATAAAAATGTCTAATTCCGATATTAATATCGGAATTCCGATATTGAGAACCAATATCGGAAATCAATATCGGAATTGAAAAACCTTCCGATATTACATGCCCTAATAGGAAGGTTAATTATGATGAGTACAATAACCCCTGAAAATTTGGGTTGAATTAAATTGTTATACTTAGATTGAAAAAAATATTATCTTAGCCAGTAAAGAAAAAAAAACTGGCTGTACTATTGTGTCACTTCTAGGGATCCAATTCTATGAAGTATTATTAGATGAAAAAAAATCATTTTTTTTTCGAAAATAGTTCTTTTAATTTATTAAAATTAAAATAATCAATTGTTTTACATAATGCCTTTGTTTTCAATGCATATAGCCTGAAATAGAATTACACCCTCTCTTTAGTCTAGGACTAAAAATATCATCTTGTATATATTTTAATGATGAGGTAAATCTATTTAATTATATCAAGGCAAAAACAACTCATGGGATTACCATTATATTTGAAACTGAAATCGAAGTAACCATATAATTTACTTTTTAACAAAAAAATAAATAAACCGCCTTCAAAGTACACTAAAAAGTATGAAATAACTCTTATCTGACACTGATTTGAAGTCAGCGAAATATTTTGCTATAGAACACGTCATGCTCTTTCACTGACTTCAAATCAGTGTCAGATAAGAGTTATTTCATACTTTTTAGTGTACCTTGAAGGCGATATTTTTTTGTTAAAAAGTTTTTTTTTAATTTTTAGTTTTTTAATATAATTACATTATATTTTAATTAGTATTAGTAATAAAAAATATAATTACATTATATTTTAATTAGTATTAGTAATAAAAAATATAATTACATTATATTTTTTTATAGGCGTAATAAAAAATATAAATACATTATATTTTTTATTACTGGATATAAACAGCTTTGGTTTATTACATTAACAAAACATTACATAACTGAGTTACTCGGCAGAGTACTCGGTTCGGTAAACATATTACCGAGAAATAATCGGTACTCGGTTACTCGTAATACAAAATCTTAAAACTATGTTAGTAAAACACATGAAATAATATAGTGATAATAATACAAATAGTGATTAAGAGTGCGTATAAAGCTAAATAATAATCTTAGAATTGAAATTTACCCAAGTAAATAGTATTTAAATGAAAAATTATTTTTATATGGGTATTTTCATTATATACGCGAGGGTTCTATCTGAGCAAAAACATAATGGAATGAAATTTCCTCGATAGAAAAAAATCACAAAGCTACCTCTAATAATAATTAATTTTCGGTTTTATTCGTTCATGGTGTATCTAATTAAGACAAAAATTCGATAAATAATATCACTAACATATGACCTAGGGCTGCTACTAACGATTTTTTAAAATATTCTATACTTTACGAGTTATTTAGATAAAAAGCGCTTAGTTCATTTTTGTTCCGCGGAACACGCTATCTCCATCTTATCTCCACGCGAAGATTAGACATAAGTTTGTTTCATCTGACATTGCCATATTTTTCTAGCTTGGTACGCACTCTTAATAGTTGAAATGGCCACAGCTAGGTACAGTAGGCCACATGAACCCTGCAACAATGATTCATGTACCTACCATCCAGCAGAGCCGCGAACATAGCCAGGATACTGTTGGTGCTGGCCCGCACTCTGCAGAGCAACGACGTGCATATTTTGCGCATTGTTGTATAGTATAAGCTGTATCAATATTGATAAAACACTGATAAGGGAATCGACATTTACCGGCGTGCCGTTGCTTTATCAACTAATATTTCACAGTTTATTTATAAAACGTGAGTGTACACGTAATTAATATCATAGAAACATGTTTCATAATATTGTATTACAAATGTCATAAAGAACGGTGCCACAGATATACATCTAAATAGATGACGCGGGTGTATGTACTTCGCGTGTCAAAATCTGTGCAAAAAGGGAGAACAATGTTCTTCTTTTGAAACTGATTCGCGCGGACAGGGAACTCGCATGCGGCTGCATGTCCACCAGAGATGTGTAGCGAGCGATGTGTTTAGCTGACAAATAGGATAGCTTCATTTTCACGTTATAGCTCTAATGCCAGCCTAACTAAATCAATCTTGTCACATTATGGTAGGTACAAAAAAAGTTACACGCTTGGTTTTCATACGGATGGAGGGACTTGCGTTAAGAGTGCGTATAAAGCAAAATAACAATCTTAGAATTGAAATTTACCCAAGTAAATAGTATTTAAATGAAAAAATATTTTTATATGGGTATTTTCATTATATATACGCGAGGGTTCTGTCTGAACAAAAACATAATGGAATGAAAATTCCTCGATAGAAAAAAATCACAAAGATACCTCTAATAATAATGAATTTTCATTTTTATTCGTTCATGGTGTATCTAATTAAGACAAAAATTCGAAAAATAATATCACTATACATATCACCTAGGGCTGCTACTATAGATTTTTTAAAATATTCTATACTTTACGAGTTATTTAGTTGAGAAGCGCTTGGTTAATTTTTGTTCCGCGAAACACTCTATCTGCGTCTCATGCCACGCGAAGATTAGACATAAGTTTGTTTCATCTGACATTGCCATATTTTTCTGGCTTTGTACGCACTCTTAACTATATGTCTGTGGCCAATGACGTGCCCCAGGACGCCATGATACGGCAAAAGTATTCGTAGGTATATACACTTTTTTATTAGGACTAGTGGTAAAAAAAACTGGTCGAAAGGTAAAAAAAGGTAAAAGGTATTCAGCCTTCATAAATTTTTGGGCCTTTTTTGAAAGTGCCGGGATAGAGGTCATCTATTCTAGTAGCCAAATTAAATAAAATTCCATACAAGCTGACCCGAGAAACGTTCATAATTATTTATTAAAATACTCCTTCGCTAGCACTTATGAATATTCAGATCAGACAGTACAGAAAAATAATTAACAGTTAAGAGTGCGTACCAAGCCAGAAAAATATCGCAATTTCAGATGAAACAAACTTATGTCTAATCTTCGCGTGGAGATGAGATGGAGATAGCGTGTTTCGCGGCACAAAAATGAACGAAGCGCTTCTTATCTAAATAACTCGTAAAGTATAGAATATTTAAAAAAATCGTTAGTAGCAGCCCTAGGTCATATGTTAGTGATATTATTTATCGAATTTTTGTCTTAATTAGATACACCATGAACGAATAAAACCGAAAATTCATTATTATTAGAGGTAGCTTTGTGATTTTTTTCTATCGAGGAAATTTCATTCCATTATGTTTTTGCTCAGGCAGAACCCTCGCGTATATAATGAAAATACCCATATAAAAATATTTTTTCATTTAAATACTATTTACTTGGGTAAATTTCAATTCTAAGATTGTTATTTTGCTTTATACGCAGCCTTAATAAATTTATCACCTTACGCCCATGTGACGGTAGCGTAACGGCCAAGCCACATTTTGACTACGGTGTATAGAGTTTGTGAAGTTAGGGCGTGCAGAGTTAGGGCGTGTAGAGTTATAAGCTTGGCTCTACATGAGATTTGATAACTTTTTGACAGTGCCAGCCATATGTCATGGCAACATTTTACATGAAAATGTTTTTGGTGGGATTTATACACGGAGATTTATATTACCAACTAGCTTCTGCTCGCGGCTTCGCCCGCGTGGCCTACAGGAAACAAATGACATATTTTTCTACAACAATAAAACAAAACAACTTCATCCCGCTTCGAGGGTGGAAATATTAAAAACGCTGAGACACGTATACGTTAATTTTCAATCTTCAGCCTAAACACAACATTTTAAGATCCTAACTTCGAAATTGACGGACTTTCATACAAACTTTCATCCCCTATTTTACCCCTTTAGGGGTAGAATTTCGAAAAACCCTTTCTTAGTGGATACCTACTCTTTACAAAGAATATACCCTCTAAATGTCATGTCTCTAGGACCAGTGGTTTAGGCTGTGCGTTGATATATCAGTCAATCAGTCAGTCAGGACTTTGAATTTTATATATATAAATAATATTCTGAAGATATAAAAAAAATGCTTATCAGTTCTCAAGTGATCCGTTTACCAATGAACAACATAACATTTTTAACTCGCCAAGATTTTGACATCTTTTGTCAAAACCATACTGTTTTAAAATGTCATATTATGCATTCTATATTTTGGAACAATAAGTCCATTTTACCGTGACAACATGTGATATGAAATGATAATTATATTAAGCGCGACTAATTTTGTAAGTTTACTGTCTGTGTACAGCGTGTTTGTAAAATAAATTATTATTTGGTAGTTTATTACAGTAGTACCTAATTAATATGGCTTACCGATACCTGCGTAGAAGATACATTTTCAAAGCGCGGGCAACGCTATTGGCCGACAGCTGCCGTCATGTTAGCGCGCGCCGTGCCGAGGGGCGTGACTTACGAGTGAGACGGAACTAACAGCTGTAGTGTATTTTTTTTTTTATACTACTTAGGTAGCAAACAAGCATACGGCCCGCCTGATGGTAAGCGGTTACCGCAGCCTATGGACGCTTGCATCACCAGGGGTGTTACTCGCGCGTTGCCGACCCTGCAGAAATCTCTTCACACCCTTTTTGAAGAACCCCATGCTGTACTCCATTGGGAAAACCACGGCAGGGAGCTCATTCCACAATCTGAGCGTCCGCGGAAGGAAGCTCCTTTGAGACCGCACAGTTCGAAACAATTTTGGTTCCAATATGTGGGGATGGACTCCCTGTCGATGTGTATTATGAACCTTATGATCTTAATCTTCGGGGCCATACTTTCTTTTCTGTGCGAACGAAGATTCACGACGCGCCATATCAGTAGAGTACTACTGTACGACTTATGCCCAGTTTCTATAAACAAAAACGAATCGTTCTGCTTACCAATGGTAGGTTTTTTATTGCCAAACTGGGCATATAGATCATTTCGTAAGCTAATTTTACCTGTGATAGCTACTTCCATATGGGAGGGCTATGCAAAGCTTTGAGGTCTTTGCTTCATTATTAGTAAAGATATAAGTCGAAATTTTAAGCGATAACTGTCCGTACATTATAGGAATCGGCCATAAGTCTGCAAACAAGCATACGGCCCGTCTGATGGTAAGCGGTTACCGTAGCCATATTTACGCTTGCAACACATGGGACATACGCGTTAGATCCTTCCCTCCCCAATGAGCTCTGGCGACCTTACTCGAGCGCAGGAACACAACATAAAGATATTTGGCTGCGGTATCCTGTAAGGAGGTACTTTCCCAGTCGAGCTGCTCTTGAGAATAAACGCTATGCTCTACCTCCTACAAAAATTACATTATATGTACTACGTGTAGAACGAAAACTATACAGGTTGTTGTTTTGGTCAGCGACGAGCGACTCAGGGTCGATAATACAACTGATACTGGTGCTAAAAAAATATAAAAAAAATATTATTTCGAAAATCATGTAATAAGCTAAAATATAGACGTAATACTCAAAGGGAGTGCGAGGGAGTAAAGGGGTGGGGCAATGGCGGCTTGCGCCTAGCTCTAGTCAGTGCACGTGGCTAGTGACCATACTTTGCGGTAATTTTATTTCAAATTGAATTAGGTATTTCTCAACGCATTTACAGTATTTAATGGAATTAAGTCCATTTTTAGAAAATGCATTTTTTGTACTACCGCTCCTGGGTCGCTTGTCGCTTACCAAAAAAAACATCCTGTATATCTATCGGAAAGGGATGAAAGAACAAAAAGACATACCAAATGTTTGCTTCCAAGTTTATTGAATTAAAATCATAACCAACGTGTCACCGCTCTATGAGGGTCATTATCTTCACGTCACTTACTAATATTATTATAAAAAAAATCTCTTTTGCAATCAGCTTTGGTATTCTGAAACGTTTTTGACAGCAACCGACGACGACTCCGTTGTGACGGTTAGTCCGGGAGGTAGCGTTGCAAACACAAAAGTCATAGTAAGCCGGCTGACGTTGAAATGTATAGTTGATCTTATATGACTAATAAGTGAGCCGACCGTCTGCTCAAGTAAGTGCTCAAGTCTTCTACATCCGTCATCAGCCACTCCCAGTAAAAAAAAAGACATAGTACGCCGGCTCAAACTTGTTTCATAAGTATTTGACATAATACTGAGCTGAAAAAAATCGTCTGCTGCATGGTGGAGGGGGGAACACGCGTCAGCTGCTCGCATGAATTTGTAAAAAAAAAAGTTTACCCCTGCCGTAACCTTCCAATCCTAAACCCACCGCGGGTGCATCGCTGATGCGTGGTTCACATATTAGTCATTCAAGATCTATTGAAAAAGATGGCCATCGATCGGCGTATTAATACTACCTAAAATGCATCAGTACCTTCCGGACTATTGCATGTCGAAACAATTGAATACTTGAATAGGTCAAAAGAATTAAAATGAGCTGGAAGGTGTATTGTAAACATCAACTGCGCTCTGCGAGTGGATTTCATTTATTTTAATGATCTGAGTCGTAATCCCAAGCTAAGCAAACTTATGATATGGAAACTAGATAAAGGCTAATTTTATTTCATATTTTAGTAAAACTTTAATGTACTGAATATACCAATTTTAAAGGTTTAATATGAAGGCTATTCATTGGTTTAACTTTATCTTAATATTACGACTTAAACTTCACAAAAAGAAAGCTAGATATAGCGCCCATATTTTGAAAATATTGAAACAATTAACATTTTTTCACGAATAATGTTTAATAACATACTCGTATGTAAGTACATACTACTAAATTGACGAGGTATTTTTTTATAAGGAATAATAAAAATAAGCCAGATATCAAAGACTTCTATATAGAATTTGGAAGAATTTTAGCATTTCCAGTAAATAAAAATGCATTGACTTTGTAGTGCTGTGCACAATTTAATCAATGTTTATTTCAACAAGAATAGTTAAAGAATTACTCGCCAAAAGTCTCAACTGTTGAGCTTGACGACGTTTTTCCAAGATATCTTCATCATTGGCTGATTTAAGGATGCCCATAATATGACTTATCTGAGCTGCAGATATCTGAAATATGTATACCAACTCTATAACCACTATAAAATTAGTATCATCATCATATTCTGTCACGAGATGTCCTCTGCTGAACTGGGCCTTTGTTTTTGACTGATTTCGACAAAGAACAGTCTTGGATTTATAATAAATAATTTGTAATAAAACATACTTACTTCAAATATCATAACATTACACAGAAACTATCATAAATGAAAGTGATCCACAAAGTGACAGGTTTTTTTTTATAATGGATACATAATACGACCTTAATAGGAGCTTCCTAAAATTAAACATTAATTAATTGACCAATTGAAAAATGTAGCACCGCACTACGAATGTATAGAGAATAGACCGCGACGACGGACGTCGTCGTCGTCAACTGTCAAAAAAGAACAGAATTGCACTACTGTGCGCCTATAAAAAGTCCTGTACGGCTACACATCAAGCTATACACACCTAGATGCAGATTCTCGAGAAAACTTCTTAAGCGCGATGCAGGTTAATGTGGCGCCACGCCATCTATCTTTCAGTGTGTGAACTATCTCAGTGTTACTGATAGATGGCTCATAGATGTCGCTACAGACGATAGGTACTTATTCACCGTACGTTTAAATAATTGATTAACAATGGTATTTATTACCTCAATCCTACCTTAATTTAACACCTCTTCACATTCACCACACACCACTCGCACAAACAACGCATACACACCTCATCCAGTAAAAACGCAAAGAGGCTAACTCCGGAACGCACGAACCAATTTCCACGGTTTTGCATTCGTTGGAAAGGTCTCGGGTTCCGTGAGGTTTATAGCAAAGAAAATTCGTAGGGTAGGGTATGGTAGGGTAGGGTAGGATAGGATAGGGTAGGGTAGGGTAGGGTAGGGTAGGGTAGGGTAGGGTAGGGTAGGGTAGGGTAGGGTAGGGTAGGTTAGGGTAGGGTAGGGTAGGGTAGGGTAGGGTAGGGTAGGGTAGGGTAGGGTAGGGTAGGGTAGGGTAGGGTAGGGTAGGGTAGGGTAGGGTAGGGTAGGGTAGGGTAGGGTAGGGTAGGGTAGGGTCCCTTAGCAAGTCTGAGGCCCTGTGTTTTCACGGGCCTCGGCACGCGCCACCTCGGGATGCCCATATCGTCGTGAGTGGAGTCCGCATAGACGTCGGGTCGACGATGAGATACCTAGGTCTCGTCCTCGACGGTCGGTGGGATTTCACAGCCCACTTCGGACGCCTGGTGCCAAGGGTGATGGGCGCGGCGGCTGCTCTCGGGCGGCTGCTGCCGAACACTGGCGAGCCGGGCGCCCTTTGTAGGCGGCTGTACCTGGGGATCGTGCGATCAATGGTGACGTACGGAGCTCCCGTATGGGCGGAGGCCCTGAATCGCCGCAATATCGCTCTCCTGCGGAGGCCGCAGAGGGTGGTGGCGATCAGGGCAATACGGGGATATCGCACGATCTCCTGCGAAGCGGCGTGTGTGCTGGCTGGTTCCTTGCCATGGGACCTCGAGGCGAGAGCCCTCGCGTCAGTTTATTTCTGGCGCCAGGAGGCGCTGGCCCAGGGCGAGACGCCGGCACCACGCGAGGTGGAGGGGCGCAGGGCGCAGTTGCGCACGCTCGCCATCCAAGAGTGGCAATCCAGGTTGGAGCACCCTAGTGCTGGTCTCAGGACCATTGAGGCCATCCGTCCAGTGTTGGATGAGTGGCTGGAGCGGAGGCACGGCGCGTTGACCTTCCGGTTGACGCAGATCCTCTCGGGACACGGTTGTTTCGGGAGGTATCTGTGTCGGATTGCCGGGAGGGAGCCGACCGCCGAATGCCACCACTGTGACGGGTGCCTCGAGGAGGAGGCACAGCACACGCTGGAGGTGTGCCCAGCCTGGGCAAGCGAGCGCAGCGAGCTCTGCGCCGAAGTGGGGACAGATCTCTCGCTGCCGAGCGTGGTTCGCGCTGTGGTTTACAGGGGGAGATCGTGGGACGCACTCCACTCCTTTTGCGAGCGAGTTATGCTCGCAAAGGAGGCGGCGGAACGTGACAGGGAGGACACTACCACCCTGGCTATCCGCCGCAGGAGAACCGGGCGTCGGAGGGCGGCTTTTTTAAGCCACTATTATGGGTGGCAGACTCGGGGGAGTCTGCCGCCCATCAACATCGGGCTCGAGTAGTGGAGCGTGTGTTCCCGCACGCTACTCAGGAGGAGACGGCGGAGACAAGAGCTCCGGTCTCTGCCGTCGACGAAGAGGAGGCCTCCGATCAGGCCGTCGCTGCTGGATACGCGGACGAATGCTTCAGCGCCCCCGTATATCCAGCCGGCAGCGACAGGTAGGAACGCCGTGGGGTTTTAGTCAGTAGGAGTCTGACATAACCCGGCCGCTCCCCCCGGAGTGCCCGGGTATCCAAGAGGATTTCCCCACGAAAAAAAAAAAAAAAAAAAAAAAAGGGTAGGGTAGGGTAGGGTAGCGTTGGGTAGCACCACAGGGTAGGGTAGCACCACGCGAACGAAGTCGCGCCGGGCAGCTAGTTTTTATATTATTTTTAATTTTTGAAGTTTTTTGTATGTGAAATCACTAGCGCATATAACATCTATACTGTTTATTATAAAATACTACGAGTAAGGTTTAAAGTAAGAGAGAACCCTGATACCCATAACACAAGTTTAATCTTAGCTTCGGTGCCAGGAGTTTCAACTGATCTGTGACTTCAATTGTACAAAACAAACTATTGTGTAATTCTTTGTATAAGCCACAGTTTTTGTTAATTGTAAAACTGCAAAAAAAGTTTTTTTTTTTTTAATCAAAAAATTTATAAACATTTTTTGTTACTACATCAACGAGTTACGAACATACGCATAGAGCTACGTCAAGATCGTAATAAGGTGATTTATACTTGGTACTAAAGGTTATACACGGTTATTGGTTATACTCACAACCTCTCAGGATTATATCACTAACATCATAAATAAAAATTTTGTTCTATGACTTTTATAAATTCATCAGACTTTCATACAAATATAAAATTATTTAAATTCGACGCTCTAAATGTTACGAACTCTACGCGTAGCAAAAGACTGAGTGACATTAATTGAGCTATTATAACTACGTATAGAGACGCCACACATCACAAGTCACAACTATGTTCCGTTCAAGCGAGGCCATCCGGCCACATTTGTTGTTGTCAAACTATGAACGAAACGCGTAAGCGCCGTGAAAATCACGGTGTTTGCGAGAAAAATACTCAACTAAAAGCGTTGTGATAGCGCTACCTGTTTCTACTGTCTGCTTAGACGACTAATTATTGTTTCAGCGCGAAAGAGAACTTTAGTTGACTCTAAAAAAATGGGACATAACCTTTGCTTACGATAGCTTCTCTATACGTAGTAATAATAGCTCAACGGTGACAGTGCACGGAAGTGGGTAATTCGCACGAAATGTGATAAGATAAAAACGAAAAGATTATATTATTTTTAAATTAAATGGGTTTGCTTTTGGCCACTGACCCGCCCATAAGGGACGAAGACGAAGCCTAAGATGGAACACGCTTACCCAGAAGGAACCTATTCACTCTGGCCTTGAAAGTGCCTATATTGTATGAGTCAGGAAACACATGCCGGAAGCAAGTTCCACTCCCTTGCTGTCCGCATTATAAATGAGGACGCTGTGTCCGTATTTTCGGTACGTCAACAACGTATGCGTGAAACTTTTCCCGGCTAGTCTAGTCTTAAGACTAGTTTTATACCGTTAATCAATATATTTAAATTGATTTTAACTAAATCGATGCTATTAGTGAAGATTGAAAAACTGTGGGTGCATGCAATAGATATATTGATGCATGATATCGCATCACGCTACGACCTAATCAAAATTTAGCGGTGAATCCGACGGTTACAACTAGTTCTGATAAAGTAGCAGTTTCTGGTCTCCTTTCTAAGTATTCCCGTTAGAGCACCAATGGTTCATTCATCGGCCTATAATGTCCCACTACTGAGCATAGGCCTCCTTTCAAAAAGGCGAAAAGGAATGTGCAGATACTCCACCACGCCCACTGCAGATCGGTGGAGGTAGGCTAGGTCAACCTACTGTTGGAGATTTCAAGTCGCCTAGGAGGCATCCAACTAGCTTAACGACTATCACAATTAACTGATAACCGGGACCAATGGCTACGTGCCTTCCGAAGCACGGAAAATCGAGTTGAAATACCACTAGGTGGTCACCCATCCAGGTTCTGGCCTCAACGGTAGTAGTTTAAGAGTGCGTACCAAGCCAGAAAAATATCGCAATTTCAGATGAAACAAACTTATGTCTAATCTTCGCGTGGAGATGAGATGGAGATAGCGTGTTTCGCGGCACAAAAATGAACGAAGCGCTTCTTATCTAAATAACTCGTAAAGTATAGAATATTTAAAAAAATCGTTAGTAGCAGCCCTAGGTCATATGTTAGTGATATTATTTATCGAATTTTTGTCTTAATTAGATACACCATGAACGAATAAAACCGAAAATTCATTATTATTAGAGGTAGCTTTGTGATTTTTTTCTATCGAGGAAATTTCATTCCATTATGTTTTTGCTCAGGCAGAACCCTCGCGTATATAATGAAAATACCCATATAAAAATATTTTTTCATTTAAATACTATTTACTTGGGTAAATTTCAATTCTAAGATTGTTATTTTGCTTTATACGCAGCCTTAACTTTGCCGATCGAATAGCAACGGCTAAAAATAATAATTTAAATACCTAGTTACTCCTTATGCACCAACGATGAATCTTCATTACAACTTATATAAAAATCTTTATCGAGCAAATCCTACCATGAATTCATAATTAAAACCCCATAAAAATGCACAACTACATAAAATACTTAATCACGTTTTATTTTAGCTCCAAGGTAGTTCATTATGAGTACAAGGTTCCGTATATCACAAGAAAAACGGATCACTTTGTTGTGTGTCTGTCAATACCGTTTTTCTCAGGAACGGGTAGAGGTATCAAGTTGAATTTAATATCAAATACTTAGGTCTACGGTCCCTTAGTGGTGTAAAAAAATCAAGCTTCTAAGTCAACGTAATTAAAAGATACGGCCATTTTTATTTTACGCTCAAAATTACTCGTCAAAAATTATTCGACTTCCCGTTGACCTAGAATCATGAAAGGCATGAAACAAGGTTCCAATGCAAGTGAAGGAAAACAGCCTTAAAAAGGTAATTTGTATATGGAGGTGCAAGGTGGATGACACCTCCATTTAAAAGGGAAGATCTTCCGCCAGTCAGTCATCGTGTCTGGGGACCGCGGTCCAACTGTACATGTCGGACACTTGTATACTGGATGTATGGAAAATGCCTTCATCAGGTACAGACAGACTCTACAAAAAGTTTCAGCTCGAAATAAATTACTCAAAAATAGATAACAAATGTTTGCTTCCAAGTTTATTGAATTAGAATCATAACCAACGTGTCACCACTCAATGAGGGTCATTATCATTTTGCGTTAATTAATATAAAATGTTCTCTTCCGCGATCTGTGCGCCTAGTACCAAAAAAGTGGATTACTGTAATGTATATACCCTTTCTGTTACACCCTGTATATACTAGTTAGTGTTCTGTGAGCTGTAGACATAGCGAGCCGTGGCGGTTGAAAAAAAAAACCTATTTCAGCCATTTTGATAAACTTCCCAATACAATTCCATTTCATTATCGAATCAGCTCACATTTCACCAGAATCAGTTGACTAATGTGACCTGTAGAGAACAGACGGGACATCCGCCAGACATACGAAAGCATTTTTGCCCAAGCTGAAGCGGAGATCAATGGACTAGATGACTAAAAAAATCTAAGTATTTAGTCCGTCTTTTACATCATCAAAAAATATTAGACACGTAAAGAGGACTCAATTCGTCATACTTTTCATACATAACCTCTGTACTTATTATGGCGTTGTTAAACATTTTTCGTTAGATGTTTTGAACAAATTAGTATCTTGTGCACTATATCTAGCCGTGTATCTAGGCGTAATTAAAAAAAAGTGTGAAACAAATTCAGTCAAAGCCTCCGAAAAACAGCGTTTTTGCCTGAACTTTGGCCATATCTAATGTACCTATAAATTGTAAAAGTAAAGAAAACATTTAGATACCAGGCTTGCAAATGTATTGGAGATTCTAAATAACTAACTTCTTTTTCACAAACTTGTAAGATTTTTTCACAAGAAGAGTAGGTATACTCCTGGAACAAGTTTTATGAATGCGAAATCATGAATGACGACCTAGCGAAGCGGCTGCGAGTGATCAGCGGAATTTACCGACTGATAACCGACGGCTCTGATGCTGTCTCTCTAAAAATATGAACATATCGTGTGTTGAAGTTCCGCGTGACGTCACGTTAGAGTACACTTTTTACTCTATAGTGACGTCACGAGCCCCCACTCCCGAACTTTGACTCGCTTTATCTATGTCAATTTTTAATGATTTGGTAAAGCAAAAATACGTGTCCAATCATTGAATTATTACGCTTAGAAGCGAAGTATCGAACAAAAATCCTCGCGACTCGTAGGCCACTTGATAACCGATGTGTGCGTGAGTACCATATAATTACACTCGCTGACACGCACACAAGCGCACGAGTAATGTTGCAAGCTAAACGAAATTTTTCGGTAAAATTAACCTTCCGATACTAGTGAATGAAATTGGAAGTAAGTATTCATAAAATTAATTAAATAGTTTAAAATGTTCTGCGTCTTAGATAATTTATCATAGACACAGGTTATTTATTTATTACTAGTTTAATGGTTATGTTTCATAGTACTTATGTCGGGTATTTTACCAAAGTAAACCAAGACAATGTGCAAAGCTATGAACGATCGTACAATTTGTAGTAGGTATTGTTGGTAATGATAAGTTTCATATAATTATACCTATTATAACCTATTATTATAGGTTGATAATATAGAAAAAGAAGATTAAGAAGTATGGAGGTATTTAATTATCATTATCGTATAAAAGACGAATAGCTATACATTCTTATAATATCTAACTGAATCTATACTAATATAATATTAATATTTATAATACAATAAACCGGAAGAGATTTGTGTTTGTTTGTTTAAACGGGTCAATCTCTGTAAAAAAAACTACCTGTAAAACTACCAGTCTGATTCGAAATTATTTCACTAATATGAAGCTACATTATCCCGAGTATTATAGGCTACTTATCCCAAGAACGCGGGTGAAACCGCGGGGGACAGCTAGTCAGTTATAATAGCTATAAGTAAAAGAAACAACTTATCGGACTCAATTACTTACTCTACTTCCTACTCTAACAAAATCAGTATCAATTACGTAAAACAACACAAATTCGCACACAAACAGCTGGCAACACTTTGCTCGAAATCTGAGTGAAGTATTTTTATTTTGGAATTTTGTTATTTTAGATGAATTACGCAATAAAATTAGTGGCTTATCTGTGGAATATTACAACAGAATTCTAATCTTTCTTCCCTGATGAATTATGACACAATTTTACTGCACAAACCGTCATATTTATTATTTTTCTGAGAGCTCCACTCACTAAAACGCCAGTCAGTACACTGACAGCGCGGCGGTCATTTGGAGCCATTATGGCTCCAATTGAATGGATTATGTTTCGCGCGTGTACTTTGTTTCTATGTGTAATAATTCAATGTGTCCAATATTTTTTTATAACTGACGGGCTAATTAGTATTTTTTTTAACGTAGAATCATCCCTATAATGCAGAATTTGAATAAATTCATCTGCGCGATGCAGGTTCGTGTCGCGCCATCTGTCTTTCTGAATGTGAACTATATCATTGTGTAACTACTAGATGTCACTAAACTTAAGAGAGGTAGAGCGTAGCGTTTATTCGCCCACAGCCAAATAACTTTGTTGTGTTCCTGCGCATGAGTAAGGTCGCCAGAGCTCATAGGGGAGGAGGAAAGGTCGGTAACGCGTGAGCGATGCTTCGTATGTTGCCAGCGTCCATAAGGTTGCGGTAACCGCTTACCATCAGGCGGGCCGTATGCTTGTTTACCGACTAAGTACTTGTACATTTTTTTTTAAATATTGGCCCTGATTCTGTTGTTCACAACTAAACTAATTTTAATGTCACTATATCTCATTCTAACAAAGAACATAAGAAAAGGATGTAAGAAATTTAGTCCTGTCAACTTAGTCCAATGCATGTTTTCAATATAAAAGTCGACATCTATCGCGGTTACGCCTAAATACACGCAAAATAAGACGGCAAAGATTAATTTGCAACTTAAAATATGTTCTATCCTTTTTCAATCATGTTCGTAAGAAAGAGATGAGATGTGACTAAAATTAGTTTAGTGCGATTTACAACAGAATCGGCACCAATATCAACCTTGTAAACATTTCCTTTATATGTTTCGTGCTTGTATCTTTGGGCCTTTAGTAATTTTGAGAACGATCATAGAACAAAAGTCGCAGATTAATTTTAATTGAAAAATTACTGTAACTAAAAGTACAGCCTGTACGCGTTATATATTATTTTAATTTTATTTCAATGTATTGACGTGGTATTATACATAATGATGCAAATTATGTTGACTCATTGGAAGATCCTTGAGACTTGTCTCACTACATTTTGGGACAGCTGGCGCGGTTGAGATTCCACCTATCGCGCCGCAGATCGTGGGTTCGATTCCCACACAGGACATGCATTTGTGTGCATGAACATGTCTGTATGTCCTGAGTCTGGGTGTAATTATGTATATTAAGTATGAATTTACAAACAAAAAGTAGTATATGTATTATATCAGTTATCTGGTTTCCATAGTACAAGCTCTGCTTAGTTTGCGATCAGATGACCGTGTGTGAGGAATGTCAGGATATTATAATTATTTCACAATAAGAAACACAATTTCTGTAACTGTTTATTTTACAAAGAAGCAGACGATCTCTGATGGTAAGTGGTCACCACCGCCTTACAATACCAGGTGGATTGCCAATTTGCTGCGGACCTTGAAAATGCGATAAATAACAAAAATCTATTTAGTCCGTCTTTTAAAAAAAAAACACTTAGGTGGCAAACAAGCATACGGCCCGCCTGATGGTAAGCAGTTACCGTAGCCTATGGACGCTTGCAACACCAGGGGTATCACTCGCGCGTTGCCGACCCTGAAGAAACCTCTTCACACCCTTCTTGAAGAACCCCATGCTGTACTCCATTGGGAAAACCACGCGAGAGCTTCTTCCACAGTCTGAGCGTCCGCGGAAGAAAACTCCTTTGAGCCCGCACAGTTCGAAACAATTCCTTATACAAATAAACTCATAATTTCTTTAATCACCACACTTTATCGACTGTTTATGTTCGTGCAAATTTCGCTTAAAACCAAGGACAACACTAAATTAGTTTTAATTTAACATTGTTTAATTATTAGTACACGCGAAGATTTCGTGCGTTGTGCGAGGTGATGGAAAATATCGGGACATTCCTCACATTCGGCTATCTGATTCCAAACTAAGCAGAGCTTGTATTGAAACCAGAACTGACATTTGTAAATGTTTGCTTAGCCTATGCTCGGTTTCACAATTCCCTATTTAAAGGAATTGAATTTGAATTATTAAAAGAAACAAAAAACCCGACTGCGTAAAACATAAATTAACTGAAAAGAGAAAAACAAGCTCTTAAATCTATAGAATTTTGAATATAACTTGAATTTTATAAGGTATTGCAATCGGGGATAAATAAATATTACAAAAAAATACATTCTTAGGTTATTGGTTGTCAAAATACTATAGATTTAAGAGCTTGTTTTTCTCTTTTCAGTTAATTTATGTTTTACGCAGTCGGGTTTTTTGTTTCTTTTAATAATTTAATTTATTTCAGACTTTTTAGTTTTATACAGAAAGAGTTGTATGTATTAGCTCAGAGTATATAAATACTACGTACAAGTATTAGTAAGTAAATGAGCGGTACGGTAAAGGAACGCTAACAACCATTGCAACTCAATGATTTACGTATGGTAACGGCTCAGTACCTACTGTTCTTGCATTAAACGTGATTTTTTGCAGTTTACGTCAAAATGGTAGCATAAAAGTATTACAATATATACATATATGGAATGGTCTATTTACAAGCTTTCATTTGATACCCATATTGTTATAATAACAAAACTTTTATTTTTAATACCCCCCCTATTTTTTTATTCTTAGGCGCCATATAAAAATAATATACCCTATGACACTCCCCCAGTGAAGACGAATCTAACGACACCTCATATGCTTAAATCCATCAAGCCGTTTAGGCTGCAGAGCGGCACAAAGAAATAGACATACATATATACATACATACACTCGAAAAACATTACCCTCCTTCCGGGTCAGTCGGGTAAAAACCCGGCATTTGTCGATGCCATAGATATAGTAAGAATATAGAGTGGTGGCGTTAACAACATTACCTTGTGCGAATCGTGAGAAAATTTCATATAGACGCATGCATTCATAGATATATCGTACCTACACTGATTTACTGTCACAAAAATCGATATAAGATCCTTCCTTATCATATGTTTTCGGTAAAAGTATCAATAATAATAGAAAAACTGTTTTACAAAAAACTTAAACCGATTTCAAAGTACACTAAAAAGTAATCAAACCCTGATCTGATGACAATGGGACCAAACGGGAAGTGTACCCTTCCAAACAAAAAATAATTTTCCAAATCGGTGTTGAGGTAACAAACATAAAAAAAAAATCAAAATAATTGAGAACCTCCTCCTTTTTTTGAAGTCGGTAAAAAAAATAGAAATTGCCATACATTATATGTATTTAGTCGTTCAAACTATGAACGCGCAGTTCGTTTCAAGGCAGCTGCTAACGACACATACTCTCTACAGTAGCTCTAATAATATTTAATCTCTATGTTCGATTCCTTATATAAAAAAGACTACCCTCTCAATAAGACCTTTTGACATTGCACATGGTACCGTTTGAAATAATTATTTTTAACCGACTTCAAAAAAAGGAGGAAGTTCAAAATTCGAATGTATTTTTTTTTAATGTTTGTTACCTCATAACTCCGTCGTTTATTAACCGATTTAGAAAATTCTTTTTTTATTTGAAAGGGTACAACTGCCCATTTGGTCCCATTGTCATCAGATCAGGATTTGATTACTTCTTAGTGTACTTTGAAGTCGGTTTAAGTTTTTTGTAAAACAGTCCAATAGGGATGTTGACTGGATAAAAATATAATAATTCTAATTAGTCCCTCAGTTAGATTATCAAAAAATATTTGACACGTATTTTTTGCTTTACCAAATCATTAACAATTGACGAAGATAAAGCGCGACTAAGTTCGGGAGTGGTGGCTCGTGACGTCACGCGGAACTTCAACACACGATATCTTCGTATTTTTTTGTTTAATTGAAAAAAGAAAAAATACATGTCTAATATTTTTTGATAATGTAAATGACGGACTAATTAGTTTTTTTCAGGAAAGTAGCCTATTATTTAATTTTCTAATTTGCCTTTCAAACATAACATACATGAGTGATCCTATGAGGGTTAAGTTTTTCGTTCGGACGGAACCCTAAAAGACCTAGAACACCATATAAAGAATCAAAAGTAATCAAAACACATGACAATAGACAGCCACAAAAACGGCATCTGTAGTGACAAACAAACAAATATTACGCTCCATACGTACGTGACGGAATTCCAAACAATCCACTTAAGAGGAATGGATGCCTGCATGAAATTTGAAAAATAGGTACTTAACAAATTTATTGCTGTCGCGCTGTTGCTGGGATATAAATGTATGAGGGACGATAGAGACAACTGCAGCTTGGATCGATTATACCTATTTAAAATGGACGAAATCGCTATTTCGTAATCCCCAGTTTCCTCCTCCAATACTGGATCGTTTTTATTTATTTTTTCAAGAACATAATAAGACGGGCTTTGTCTACGTCTGTCGGTTTTCCTTTTCTTTTTAATATTCGTCAAATTTGTTTGCTGGACGTCTGACAAGGGCAGTAAAAATGGTCAGTTTTTGTCATTTTAGAATGCTCCTAATTCTTATTATAATTAATTTATGGAGAAAAACACAACCTAGAGACATACAGTGGTACCTACAGATTGCATGGTAAAATAATCATAACTCTAGTGTCATTATCCAGAGAGGAAACTGAGGATTACGTTTGTATGGAACAAACGCCACCAGCGTTTCCTCTTAAACTTTCATCATACATGTGGTAAAGTTAACAAGAAACCATTCCTGAACAAATCCAATATGAAAGCATTGAAATCGACCGCAAATGTAAGTTTGTAGAGACGTACTGAATTCAACTTAACAATCCCATTGTTTCATGCGCCATAAGTGTTCTCAATATAATGGCTATAAGGCAAACATAATCTTCGCTATATAAGGTCCTAATAAATTAGTGAACTTCCTCTTGAGGGATGAATACAGGAATACTACTACAAGAACTATTGAATAAAAAAAAAGTAATGAACAGTGAATACATTTTTCACCTTACTCCTATGTGACGGTAGCGAAATGGCCAAGCCACATATTTTGACTACGGTGTGTAGAGTTTGTGAAGTTAGGGCTTGTAGAGTAAGTGCATGTAGAGTTATAAGCTTGGCTCTACATGAGATCTGATAACTTTCCTCGCAAGTCACGCTCCTCCGCACGGCGCGCGCTAACATGGCGGCAGCTGCCGACCAATAGCATTTCCGTCGCTTTGAAAATAATCTTCTGCGCAGGTACATCGGTAAGCCATATTAGTTGGGTACTACTATAATTGCTTTTGCACTGTTTAATAACAGTACCGAACAACCACTGCATCTATGTTTAGTGTGGGCTTGACTTAGCCAATCAGAGCGCAAGGGAAGATCTTCCGCCAGGCTGGGTCATCGTGCCTGGGGACCGCGGTCCAACTCTACATGTCGCACAGTTGTATATATGCAGAATCTCGAGAAATCTTCGCAAGCGCGATGCAGGATGTAGTGGCTTTGTAGGCGCGATGCAGGATAATGTGGCACCACGCCATCTATCTTTCAGTGTGTGAACTCTCTCAGTGTTACTGATAGATGGGGCTCACAAACGGTTTAGAGCCCCTCAGTCTGAGGAGACACTTTGCCTCTTTATGTGTGTTCTACCGCTTGTACAACGGGGAGTGTTCCAAGGAATTGTTCGACTTGATGCCCACGGCTACCTTCTACCATCGCAACTCTCGCCATCGACGGGGAATCCATCCTCACACATTGAAACCAGAATTGTTTCGAACTGTGCGGGCTCAAAGGAGTTTTCTTCCGAGGACGCTCAGATTGTGGAATGAGCTCCCCGCCGTGGTTTTCCCAAAGGAGTACAGCATGGGGTTCTTCAAGAAGGGTGTGAAGAGGTTTCTTCAGGGTCGGCAACGCGCGAGTGATACCCCTGGTGTTGCAAGCGTCCATAGGCTACGGTAACCACTTACCATCAGGCGGGCCGTATGCTTGTTTGCCACCTTAGTGGTATAAAAAAAAAAAAAAAAAAAAGATGGTTGATAGATGTCGCTACATTCGACGATATTTGTATCGTTGCTGTTTACGTAAATCGGGGTATTGGGCGGGAATGAAAGAATGGAACAAATTCGGTCGCGACAAGTAGCATTTATGTTACCAACCGGCCCGTATTCTTATAAACGTTTAGTTAAATCATTAAGCATCGTGCCAATTCAACTGCATTTGCCCGTGACGAATACCACAGCTAATACTGCGTCTAACAAGCTATTTACTGTAATTTGTAATGACCATTGTAATTCACGATACGACCAGGCTTAGGCCCAAGGCCCAAGTCTGAGAGACGCGCGTCCCAACCGCGAGCCAACGGAGTTGCATGTATGGTGGATGGCATGATATTTATTGCGACATGCCTCATCATCATCATCAGCCTATAATGTCCCACTGTGGCGAGGTGGAGGTAGACTAGTGGTCAATCTACTGTTGGAGTTTTCAAGCCGCCTAGGAGGCTTCCAACTAGCTTAACGACTATTACAATTAAGTGATAACCGGGACCAACGGCTTTACGTGCCTTCCGAAGCACGGAACGCTTGATTTGAAATACCACTAGGCGGTCACCCATCCAGGTTCCGACCACGACGGTGGTGCTACAACACGACCGATTCATCTATTGCTATTTACATCACAAGTAACAAAATAGTATTTAGGTTCAATAACATCATAATAAAACCGCAAAAACATTGTTTTCCTGTTTTCCCTTACCTACAGAGTTATTCCATGTATATTATACTCCGGTAATTAATTTGTTCGGTATCGCTATTAAAATTTATCCCCATGAGTTTTATGGAATGTTATTTTGTAACTTATGATGGATGGTAAAAAACCATTGACTGGCGTAAGGATCAGGCCAACCGCGTGACGTAATGGCACCAACACGCTGGCCCTAAAAGTCAGTTTAGGGCCAACACGACTCAGTCGTCTCCGCGCTCTCGTCCAGTCCGCGGAACAGTTCGTTCGTTTATAGTTTACTAGCTGTCCCCCGCAGTTTCACCCGCGTTCCCGGGATAAAAAGTAGCCTATGTCCTTCTCCATACCATAGGCTATCTGCTTGCCTAATTTCATGATGATCCGTTTAGTAGTTGAGGCGTAACAAACAAACAAATAAACTCACTTTCGCATTTATAATATTAGTTAGAATGTACTCACATACATACAAGGTTACATTGTACGCCTATGCAACGCGGTACTTCGTAGTTCGATCGATTTTAAACAAATGGCGGTACTGTTTACTTGTATAGAGTAGTTTTTTGCAAAATGTTTGGTGGGCCTATCCTTAGTTTATACCTTCGTATAGCAAGGTATTTCGTAATCCTACTGATACGACAAATAGGGTTGTCATACGTCCCGTATATACGTGACTGTCACCGTATTTAACCATCGTGTCCCGTACTTATTTCGACACTGACTGGGCAAAATAATAATTAATTTAAATTAAACATACTATTTCATTCATTTTGGTTGAAATATATTCCGCCTATTTCTCACAGCACTCTGATTGGCCAAGTCAAGAACACGTGTAGTGATTGCTTACGATCCCATCAGAAGTATTGGTCCTTACTGTTCAAAATCAATGAGGTGCGGAATTTGATTTGAAGATCTTCGCCCTATCAGCATCCTTCCATGATTTTCTAAGATCCTAGAAAGGGTTGTTTGTATGCAATTAACTGCCTATTTGGAGAAGAATAACATACTACCAGACCGCCCAGTCAGGTTTCCGAAAATCTCGTAGTACGTCCACGGCGTTGATTGACATTGTGGACAATATTCTATCTGCACAAGATGATGGTAATGGCACTATAATGGTACTTCTGGACTATTCCAGAGCTTTTGATGCGATAAATGTGCCACTCCTGCTTTCTAAAATGCGCTATTATGGTTTTGAGCCCTCAGCAGTGAAATGGTTCCATAGTTACCTCACTGGCCGGACACAGTTAGTAAAGCTTAGCGGCCCAGACGGTGGATGCCAGTTCTCAACACCATCCCCTGTTACAAGGGGGGTACCACAGGGATCAATTTTAGGGCCTCTTTTGTTTATTCTCTACAGTGCAGATGTGATAGGTTCCATTAACCACTGTAGGTTTCACATGTATGCTGACGATATCCAGGTATACATATCGTTCAAGCCTGAAGAAATACAGATAGCTGTGGCTCACTTAAATGAGGACCTGCAACGTATTGTGGAATGGTCTGAACATAATACTTTGGTTTTGAATCCAGACAAAAGTAAGTATCTACTGCTTGGTTCCAAATTTCAGTTGAGACACATGTCAAACTGTAGTCCTTCTATCTCAATGCTGGGTTGCCGGATCGAACGTGTCTCTGAGGCTCGTAACTTGGGAGTACTAATGGATGAAGATTTGCGTTTTGAAGCCCATGTTACTGAAATGGTACGCAGGTCACTATATAGACTTAAGGCGGCCCTCTGTGGCCGGCGCAACTTCGACGCAAGCATAGTCTAAAAGCTTGTTGTTTCATCCAACGTAATGTTTGACTGCGAAAAAAGAGAGACAGCATCAGAGCTGTCGATTATCAGTCGGTAAATTCCGCTGATCACTCGCGCCCGCTTCGCTAGGTCGTCATTTATGATTTCGCATTCATAAAACTTGTTCCAGGAGTATACTTCTTGTGAAAAAATCTTACAAGTTTGTAAAAAAAGAGTTAGTTATTTAGAATCTCCAATACATTTGCAAGCCTGGTATCTTAACGTTTTCTTTACTTTTACAATTTATAGGTACATTAGATATGGCCAAAGTACAGACAAAAACGCTGTTTTTCGGAGGCTTTCACTGAATTTGTTTCACACTTTTTTTAAATTACGCCTAGATACACGGCTAGATATAGTGCACAAGATACTTATTTGTTCAAAACATCTAACGAAAAATGTTTAACAACGTCATGATAAGTACAGAGGTTTTGTATGAAAAGTATGGCGACTTGAGTCCTCTTAAAATATTATACAACATCCGTAATTTTCTTACTTAGTTGAAACGCCGACGTTAAATGTGCTAATTTAATTAAAATTCCCTAACGATTATTTCATTTTACATAGTTTTTATGTTTCATGGCAAAACCTGCACTTTATTCGCCCAATGATAATAAATCTTTGAGAGTAGAATTGCATTTGAAAGCAATGTTGATCGTTAAAATCATTAAATTGAATCACAGTACAACAACATCCGCTTGTTAAACAGTGTAATCATACGTCCGACTCCGACCTGGATGGGTGACCACTCGCGGATTTTCACAGTATCGCTAGGGCTGTCACCCGTTCGGTTCAGTTTTACTTGAGACTATCTTTCCGCCGCAGCCGATTCCCTGCTTTACCTTTTCTAAAGTGTAAAATTTTGAAAAATTCTCGCTTAGTGGATGCCAACCCGTTCCCCACGTTTTGGACAGTGCGTTGATAGGTCAGTCCACAGATATAAATCTAAATAGATGACGTGAGTGTATGTACTTCGCATGCCAAACGGGAGAGCAATGTTCTTCTTTTGAAACTGTTTCTTACGGACAGACAACTCGCATGCGGCTGCATGTCCACCAGAGATGAGTAGCTGTATTTAGATGACAAATAGAAACCATTCTATCCAGCCTAACTAAAGCGCTCTTGTGACATTATGGTAGGTAGAAAACAGAGGCTCGCTTGGTTTTTATACGCATGGAGGGACTTGCGTTATCTATTTAGGTTTATGTCTGTGGGCCAGTCAGGATAAGTCTTTTTAGGGTTCCGTACCCGAAGAGTGCCAAACGGGACTCTATTACTAAGACTCCGCTGTCAGTCCGTCAGTCCGTCAGTCTGTCTGTCCGTCTGTCACCAGGCTGTATCTCATGAACCGTGATATTTAGACAATTTAAATTTTCACAGATGATGTATTTCTGTTGCCGCTATAACAACAAATACTAAAAAACAAATATTTAAGGGGGCTCCCATACAACAAACGTGATTTCTTTGTTCGTTTTTGCTCGATATTGATTACGGTAACAGGTAGACGCTTGAAATATTCACAGAATATTTAGTTATATAGTCATTTTAAAAATAAATAATTAAATTAAAATAACACAAATATTTAAGGGGGCTCCCCCCTTAAATATGTTGCGCCTACTATTCATTTCACAATCAATTTGAGTAAGGTAACATTATTATTATTGTACGGAACCCTCCGTGTGCGAGTCCGACTCGTACTTGGCCAGTTTTTTATAAGTTGACGGGCCAAATGACGCGGTTGGTCATTGCAGTATATCGGTTATCTGGTTTCCATAGTACAAGCTCTGCTTAGTTTGGGATCAGATGACCGTGTGTGAGGAATGTCCCAGGATATTTACCCGTGTGCCAAACGTCGTGGGCCAGCTCCCATTGAGGTAAAGCGGGTGAAACCAAGCGGAAAGTTAGTATTAAACTATATAATAATGTAATGTTTACCGACCTCGTTATGTTCAGTAAAATTAAGGTCGTAAAGACAAAAAATACCCATTCAAGCATTTAGTAACGCTACATGACCTTAAGACATTGTACCAAAGATCTTGTATGTACACAGATACGCCGAGAGAGGTAGAAACGCAACAAAAATAAGTATTAGTGATTTTTATGTCAAAAAGTACTAACATAAAAATTTTATTTTTAATACATGCTTTTTATGGTGACTGTACTTTTTGTTATCTGTACTTGCATTATCATCCAGTATACTGATGTATACCAAAGGATCATGGCGAGATTTGTACAAAAAAGTAAAGATTTTTAGAGACATTGGAATGACGTTATATTTGATCCTTGGTGCCTAAGGAACAACTTGATCCATTTAAAATATTTTTAGAACCCCGGGATAAAAATGCGAATTTCTATGGCATGCCGGCGAATAGCGACTATTCGCGACCAAAACCGTTATGTTGTTGTCATGTTTTGCGGGGTTTATAAAATATTTTATGTATATTAACTGTATGTAATGTAAAGTAATGTTGCTGGTAATGTAATATCAACATTGGAAGTGATTCAAAACCCTCTAAAATGTTTTTTTTTTTTGTACAAATCAATGTATGGAGCTCGCCATGATTCTTTCAGCTCAATCGGACACTGGGAAGTGGGTCGAATTTAACTTGCAAGATTCCATTACAGGCACTGGACAGGAGAAAAAAAGCTTGTAAAATTAAATATTGTGTTGTATTACACACTTATATTGAGTGCGTACCAAGCCAGAAAAATATGGCAATGTCAGATGAAACAAACTTATGTCTAATCTTCGCGTGCAGATGAGATGGAGATAGCGTGTTCCGCGGAACAAAAATGAACTAAGCGCTTTTTATCTAAATAACTCGTAAAGTATAGAATATTTTAAAAAATCGTTAGTAGCAGCCCTAGGTCATATGTTAGTGATATTATTTATCGAATTTTTGTCTTAATTAGATACACCATGAACGAATAAAACCGAAAATTCATTATTATTAGAGGTAGCTTTGTGATTTTTTTCTATCGAGGAAATTTCATTCCATTATGTTTTTGCTCAGGCAGAACCCTCGCGTATATAATGAAAATACCCATATAAAAATATTTTTTCATTTAAATACTATTTACTTGGTAAAATTTCAATTCTAAGATTGTTATTTTGCTTTATACGCAGTCTTAATAGATATCCTGTTGTAAACACTGATTTTGGAGCAGATTTATGTTTTTTTTTTATTTATTCAACTAATTCGGCAAACAAGCATGCGATTAGGGGTTGGTGGAAAGCGGTTACCGTAGCCAAAAAAAATTAAACAACCCAATGAAAAAATAAGATTTTACCCAAATTGACAGTGAATAGTATAATTTTGAGAGGTCCTCGGAACAAGTCGCAATCCCAATGTCTATAACATACACTTTTCTAGTTTTATTTGCACAATAGTCATTATTTTCATTAAACTGTGAAATCACACCAACACAAAAAAACGAAACAACATTTTGTATACGTCTCTTTCATAAGTATATTGATATCTCTTTTCTACGCTTCGTTGGTCTTTCTAGCGTATCATAAAAATCCTAAGTCTATGATTATACTACATAAATAAATACTTATAACATAATGAAAATCAAACATAAATCAAGAATGTGTTAATAAAAAGACACCTTATGTAATAGAAACAGCCGATTGGGTCTTCCGACTTCAGTGGCGCTTACGACATGTGCCGAAAAACATGGTTATACATAATTAGGAACTCAATTTTTTTTTGACGATTTTTGAAAGTAAGTGTGTAGGGCTTTGAACCAAAAAGTTAAAAAAGGAACCCTTATGGTGCCACTCCGTAATTCCGTATGTCTGTCTGTCACAGCCGTATATTTTTTATATTACTTACCCAACCAAAACCAAAAAA
Source organism: Polyploca ridens (assembly GCA_951394255.1). Lineage (NCBI taxonomy): Eukaryota > Metazoa > Arthropoda > Insecta > Lepidoptera > Drepanidae > Polyploca > Polyploca ridens. The sequence goes on along the minus strand of OX596272.1, from coordinate 2,968,399 downwards.
AAATTTCAAAAAAATATTCTTATTTTCTTTGCAATAACGAATTTTCATATCGCAGTTTTTTCGAAATCAGCAAAATTCGTTTACAAACAAGCTTAGTATTGCGGTCCGGTTTATAACAACAATTATGGCCCATCCAAGAAATATAAAATTTAAAAAGGGTGTGAAGAGATTTCTTCAGGGTCGGCAACGCGCGAGTGATACCCCTGGTGCTGCAAGCGTCCATAGGCTGCGGTAACTGCTTACCATCAGGCGGGCCGTATGCTTGATTACCACCTTCGTGGTATAAAAAAAATATAATCCCAAGGAAGGTCGGAATTCAGACCCTCGGATACCTTGTCGCACTTGGCTGGTTTTTTATAAAAGCATATAGGTGCCTATGCGCCATTTTGTCATACAGTTCAGGTTCTAGGTCACGTGGAAGGTCAGAACTTCTTATATTACCACGGGTTTGGATAAAAAATAGGTATGTCCTGACCAGCGTTCCCAGTTTTTTTTTCGGGCAAAGCGGGATTAAACCTTTTGAGTAAAAAAGCGGCATTCTATCGCCGAAAGCGGAACATACCAAAAACCAGCCAAGTGCGAGTCGAACTCGCGCACCGAGGGTTCCGTAGAAACTTGTAGGTATGTAAATAGTTCATTGATCACGGGAATCGAGTCTCGACGATTGTTCCCCTTTTCTTTCGATTAGGTTCTAATATCATCGAAAAAAAAATGTGATATTACGACACGCTTTTCGGATTTCTTCCTTTACTTGTGCTGCATGGAATTGATTTTTGCCTTATGATTCTAGGTCAACGGGAAGTACCCTATAGGTTTTGAATTTAGCTAATTTGGCGCGGTTCTCCTTAAGAGTGCGTATAAAGCAAAATAACAATCTTAGAATTGAAATTTACCCAAGTAAAAACTATTTAAATGAAAAAATATTTTTATATGGGTATTTTCATTATATACGCGAGGGTTCTCTCTGAGCAAAAACATAATGGAATGAAATTTCCTCGATACAAAAAAATCACAAAGCTACCTCTAATAATAATGAATTTTCGGTTTTATTCGTTCATGGTGTATCTAATTAAGATAAAAATTCAATAAATAATATCACTAACATATGACCTAGGGCTGCTACTAACGATTTTTTAAAATATTCTATACTTTACGAGTTATTTAGATAAAAAGCGCTTAGTTCATTTTTGTTCCGCGAAACACGCTATCGCCATCTCATCTCCACGCGAAGATTAGACATAAGTTTGTTTCATCTGACATTGCCATATTTTTCTGGCTTGGTACGCACTCTTAACCAACACTGCGGTGTTTAGTTTGAGACGCGTCACGGGCAAGCTGGTGCCGTTTCTATGCAGTGGTGTCTATACAGTGTTAGGCATAATTTGCCACTTCTACGTCCAACGATGATTTCTCCGTTGAGTAATCCTTGAAAAGCGGGACGGAGCCTGTCCCGCGCGGGACATTTAATTTTTGGCTAAAAATCGGGACGTCCCGCCAAAATCGGGACGTCTGGCAATGCTGGTCCTGCATTTATTGCATCCATATCCGGCGCGAGGGGAACACGGGCGCCTACGTGAGACCATTTGAGTCCTTTTTTGTTGAATTGATAAATATGACAGTCCTCATGACACTTTCAGAGAGAGAGAAGGAGACGCGTACGTAATTTTAACGTGTTTCAATATTTGTATCAATTATCAACCCGGTTTATGTATGATTTCGTATTATACTGTAAATAAATACAATCGTGCAAATAAAACTAGAAAAGCATATGTTATAGACATGTCACTTGTTCAGTAAGCAAATGTGATGTGAATAGAATGTAATAACACACATAATTATACGTTTCACAGGTAAATACATATTTTTCATCGGAATGTTTTCAACTATATTTTATCACAATATTATCATTAATCGGCTCTAAAATCAGTTTTTACAACAGGATATCTATCTATATCTCAAAATATAAGTATGTAACTCAAGACCAGTTTTAATTTTTCTCATACAAATCCCGAACATTCATTTTCGTCACGTCTTATAACTAGCTATGTTTTTCTTGTACACACAAATTCTTTGGGAAGGCCATGTATTTACAAGGCCGGCTTACTTGGGGTGCTTCGCTCGTTTAGACCGGCCGCATACTACATCTTACATCTTGATTTTTAGGGTTCCATAGCCAAATGGCAAAAAATGGAACCCCCTTATGGATTCGTCATGTCTGTCTGTCCGTATGTCACAGCCACTTTTTTCCGAAACTATACTGATGAAACTTGGAAAGATGTATTCTGTGAACCGCATTACGATTTTCACACAAAAATAGAAAAAAAAAACAATACATTTTGGAGGTTCCCCATACTTAGAACTGGATGTATAATTTTTTTTTCATCAAACCCGTACCTGTGGGATGTCTATGGATATGTCTTCAAAAATGATATTGAGGTTTCTAATATATTTTTTTTTCTAAACTGAATAGTATGCGCGAGAGATACTTCCAAAGTGGTAAAATGTTGGCCCACCCTGTAACTTCTAAAATAAGAGAATGATAAAACTAAAAAAAATACATATATGATGTACGCACGGCTACAGATCAAGATGTATAGCTTGATCTGTAGCCGTATGAATATAAGCTGACCTCTCATAGCAGGGAAATCCTATACAATGCGAGATCTATGCGAAAATAAACAGATTAAAATTTTAAATTTTTTTTTTTTTTTTTTTTTTTTTATCAGCTTATACTGGAAATGTATAGCTTGATGTGTTGCCGTGTGTACATTACCATGCAATCTTCCACCGAAAATTGGTTTGAACGAGATATAATAAGTAGTTTTAATACGTCATAAATCACACAAACACATAAGACACTGGAACGAGATCCACGTATCTGACTCCAAGGGGGTACTCAGGTGGCTTAGGGTTAAGTAATAATAATTTAATTAAGTAATTAATTACCTATCTAATTTATTTATGTTATTGTCACTATTTATTTATAATTATTAATTGGATGTATTATTATATATTGTTATTTTAATTTCATTTGGATAAATTGTATTGTACCATGGACGAATAGATAATTGTACTAACATATTATTATAGATTACTAACAACAATTATGGAACAAGTTTTCCGAAATAAATGAATTGAATTGAATAAATCGTAAACCGCAAAAAATACCTACACTATTATTAAAACATCGATCAAAGTTACAACGAACTACAAGAACTTTTATATTATGTTATTTGCTGCTACGAAACCCTTCATGGGCGAGTCCGACTCTTTCGGCCGCTTTTTTTATACTTCTACGGTCTCTACGCTGCTTTTTGTCAAAAATCAACCCCTAAAAGAGGTGACTGCGGGTGAATCAGGGGGGCGAAGGCTAGTTTGTTTAATATAGACAAGGCGGAAGTCTAAACTTTGATAACATTTGATAAGAAGACAGGAAACGGTAGATTTGGCGCAACAATAAAATTGGTGCCGATTCTGTTGTAAATCGCACTAAACTAATTTGAGTCACATCTCATCTCTTCCTCACGAACATTATTGAAAAAGGATAGAACATATTTTAAGTTATCAAATTAATCTTTGCCGTCTTATTTTACGTGTATTTAGGCGTAACCGCGATAGATGGCGACTAAATTTATATTGAAAAGAAGCATTGGACTAATTTGACAGGACTCAATTTCTTACATCCTTTTCTTATGTTCTTTGTTAGAAAGAGACATAGTGAGATTAAAATTAGTTTAGTTGTGAACAACAGAATCAGGGCCAATATCTTACTACTCTATTTTATTATTAGGTATAGGCTTATGTTTGACCACAATCTCAGCACGGTAAGTGATGATGTGTCCGAAGGTGGTGCACACACAAAGCCTAGAAGGAACTGGCTCTCAAGTGCAGCTGTCGGAACACACCGATAGGTGCTTGGCGACAGATTTGCAACTTGAGGGTGGTAGCCAGCTTGAACGTACTACAAAGTACTCTACCACCGTGCTATGGTTTCCTCACGATGTTTTCCTTCACCAAAAGCTCAAGCTCATTGTAGGATTAGAACTCGGGACCACTAATACCAATACCACTGAGCTATCATCGCCTTAAAAATTACAAGTCTGTTCCGAATTTGGGTAAAAAAATATATTTATATGTAGTGAGTATATCAGTTATCTGGTTTCCATAGTACAAGCTCTGCTTAGTTTGGGATCAGATGACCGTGTGTGAGGAATGTCACGGGATATAAAATTTATTTATTAATTTTGTGTGCATGAACATGTCTGTATGTCCTGAGTCTGGGTGTAATTATGTATAGTATGTATTTACAAGCGCTCGTGGTGTAGCATGATTAGCCGTTCTTAATCGATCGGCAAAGTTAAGCTACCACCGTCGTGGTCGGTACCTGGATGGGTGACCGCCTAGTGTTATTTCAAATCGAGCGTTTCCGTGCTTCGGAAGGCACGTAAAGCCGTTGGTCCCGATTATCACTTAATTGTGATAGTCGTTAAGCTAGTTGGATGCCACCTAGGCGGCTTGAAAAATTCCAACAGTAGGTTGACCACTAGCCTACCTCCACCGATCCGCAGTGGGCACGCGTGGTGGAGTATTGCCCATTCCCTTTCACCCTCATTTGTGAAAGGAGGCCTGTGCTCAGCAGTGGGACATTATAGGCTGATGATGATGATGTATTTACAAACAAAAAGTAGTATATGTATTATATCAGTTATCTGGTTTCCATAGTACAAGCTCTGCTTAGTTTGGGATCAGATGACCGTGTGTGAGGAATGTCCCGGGATATTTATTTATTATCTAATCCTGTACTCAAGCACTAATATGACCTAGATATCCAAGGAAAAACTAATATTACATGTTGAAGTACACATTTTTCAGCTAAATGATAATTAATACTAATTATAATTAACAAGTAACAGCTACTAGGTTTACCTACATTAGTATAATGTATGTAGTGTTTTAACCGACTTTAAAATAGGAGTTCTTTCAATCGACGCATATTTTTAATGTAGGTATCTACAGATTCGTATGCATCTTCTTGGCATGCAAAAGGTCTAATTCCCTTCTCATACATACCTAAAAAAATCTTGTTTCTCATTATTATTTTTTATTATTATACTATTATCATTGCATTTTTCTATCTTTCTGGATCGCGTCGTCTCAATGTGTTATTATATTGTATGTGCATTAACCATGTATTATTATGTGTTATATTTGTCTATTTAGTATATTTTTATTATTTATATATACTTATATGTAGTATGTTATATTATAAGTATTTTATTATTATTTTATATTATCCACCTTCTGGTTCCCACTGAAAACCAGCGTCGTAGCCTTGCGCTGCGACATTATGCTGAGTGGGAGGCCGTTTCAGCTCAATAGATTAATTAATACATAGGTTAAGCGATTGTTGTTTTATATTGTTATTTTTTATTTTCTTGTGTTATGTGTTTTTTGTTTTCTCTTTAAATTTTGAGCTGAATAAATGATTTCTATTTCTATTTCTTAGATTCAAAATCAAAATCAAAATCAAAAAGTCATTTATTCAGTTTAGGCCCTAGTAAGGCACTTATGAACGTTAGGAGGATTACAGGATAAAAGGCGCGTGGAACATGAAAGTGAATCCAAAAAAAGCAAACTGAAGCCACTTGTCTATGGATAAATGCGCATGTGTGCAATGAAATGTTAAGGCTGAGCAGATTTTTTATGCATATGAATTTATATAAAAAAACGTGAGTGAGTGTTGTAGTATACGGTAGAGGAGGTCTTTTACGTTAGGTCACCCGCATATTACTAATAAGAATTTTCTTATAAAAATCCCTGATGCCCGACGTAGGCACTTTGCTCATATTTATGTTTCGTTCTAGACCCCGCATACTATCAGAATTCAGACGTGTCTGACGTCCGCTTCTGATGACGGACGCAGAACCGGATGCCGCAGATCCGATATCAGATTTCTTTACCCAAAAATATTTTGTAAATAGACCTGAGGAAGGAATGGGGAGAATTTATATATCTAGTGATGATATTGAATTATATTTTACAAGAGATACAATAAAATGAAACAGTAAAATAACTCTTGCCAGTACAGCTATTAAAATAATACATATAAAAACAAAGGAACTGCACATATGTACAAATATGCACGACTAAATTGTGCCAATTACATACTGAAAATTCCTTACACACATTGAAGATACTATTATATTTTATGTTAAGACTGTGCTATACTAGTTAAGGGACTAAGTGAAGGTAGTTAGTTGCTTTGCCCAATGGAGTACAGCATGGGGTTCTTCAAAAAGGGTGTGAAGAGATTTCTGCAGGGTCGGCAACATGCGAGTGATACCCCTGGTGTTGCAAGCGTCCATAGGCTATGGTATCTGCTTATCATCAGGTAGGCTGTATGCTTGTGTGCCTTAGTCTAATAAAAAAAACGTAATACTGAGCAGTCAATGTCTGCAATTAGTACAGTTTTTACACTGATTTATAGATAGATAGATAGATAGATAACGCTTTATTGTTACACCACATGAAAAAAATAAAAATACAAGAACTTAAAAAAGAAAGTGTTACAATGGGTGTTATAACAGGACAAATCACTGCATTATGTGTTTAGTGGGGAGTTGGGGACTCAACTTGGACTATGAGAGCTCATTGTGTCCTTGATTTAGCTAGTGTCAGTGGCTGGGTTATTGGCAGAATAGAATCCATTCAAAATTAATGTTGTGCATTGTGCTTGTTTGGGTTAATTGTTCAAAGTTCCAAGCTCAGATGGCGCACACGGAACATGGGAGTGAGGCAAAAAAAGCAAATACAAATTGAAAAGTAAATATGTGCTATTTCCTCTTGCTTGAGGTCACTGGTACCCCCATGGTGCAATAAAGTAAACCAAATAAGGTCACCGGTACCCGGTGGTGTTTTACATGATGTACAAGTGCATACACACTGGTTCTACAGTTTTATTATATGTATAGATGGAAGATTAAGATATAAAGATAAACGATGCGTTTATCTCATAATAGATAACAAAAACACCCGACTTTTAGATGCTTCTTTTTTATCTATATGAATTCATGATATAATATCAAAGTATTAAGTAAGATGTACGTAAGATGATAAACAAACATATTAACATAAATATTAAATGAGAAGACGATCTAATATTATGTTGCAATTAGGAGCACTGACATATTTTATGCAACAGCGATTGCGACGCGATATGGTACACCGTATTGCATTAATAATATTATTGTGTTTATCAACATTAAATTTAATTATAAATGAGTACACTTACCAGAAAAACAATGGGGCATCACTTCCCTCCGACCCACTCACAGTGATTTAAAACAAAAACAAGTTTTATTGCGTAAAAATGTATATGATTATAGCATTTGTAATTTTTTTTTATATCGTCATCTGCCAGTTTCTAGACACACTCGCGGTTTATTTAACTAATAACTGATTAACAATTATAGTTAATAGACGTGTTCAAAACAAAAGTAGAATTTTCAAAAATTATATTGATTATAAGCCGAACATTTGTATGGATTTTTTATACGATTATTTTAGCATTTAACTGTTTCATTCAAAACGCGTCTATTTTGGGTCATGTAGTCATCACATGCTATCAATTGGATGAATAAACAGTTAAATTGGATAAAAAATGCGGTTTACGTTATTGATGAAATGAATGTGATTTCGCGACCGAGTGACAGCGAGCGAGCGAGCGACCTACTTGTCAAAGTTGTCAAGTGGTTGTCAATTAATTGTCTGTCACTGTCATCAGTGATACTCGTGGTAGATAAATAGACAGCTTTGGCAAAATGCTGCCATTATTATATGTAAAAGTCTACTATTTAATTTATATGACCTTCAGTATACTGTTACTCAGTGTTACTTTCAGGTACTACAGGAGTAGCCTTACTGCCCCCCCCCCCCGGGGCGTTTGGAACTTAATCAAGCAATAGATTGCCGCTCACTCACTTTCGCGCGTCTACAGCAGATTTACGTATATTCGCACCGAATATCCCTACAATTTGGTAAATTATTTAAATCTGTTATCATTTTAGAGCTGGAAACCCTTTATTGACATGACGTGGCACTCAATCAGCCAATCAGGAATTGAGTATTGCTTAAAGTAGCCAATCAGAAACCAGAATAGCGCCTAGAAAGAACGACACACTTTTGAGAATATCGCCATCCCTTTTCCTCTAACGCTATCCCATAAGGCTCTCCCACCCTGAACAGCTGTATATAGATAGAAATTTCGCGAATTTTGTAGAATGAAAATTATAGCTGTGTCCTTATCCAACTAACGGTAGTCCCATAAGGCCGTCTTAATCGAACACTCGAGTGTTAGTGGCGCCGGTGTTGCGATTACTCGCGACTCGCGAAAGTTCGCTGCACAGTTTTCTCCGCTTCGTTTGTTACCCCCTGGACGCCTCAATAAAAAATCATTTTATTCAGACAACAATAAAAAAAAAAGAAGTGTACAGAAGTGCTCTTCTTGATTGATCCTCTTTTTAATTATAAAAATGTTATTGCACAAATACCTTCATGAAAAATAATAATAACAATATTAATAAAAGTTATTGAATTATAATTAACACTGAGCTGATTTACAAAATATAATAAATAAAAAGTCTACACACACAAAACATTATAAATTATTAATTAAAATATTAATGTTAAAAAAAATCTTAGCATTGGGGTTTATCAGGGTTGACACCCAACGTTTCTGCAGCATTCTTTCAAATCTCCCATTCAGTGCCTCAAGCAACTTGTTAGACCTGGAATTAATTTCTATTCGGAAAATCATAAGATACCTCACGGCGGGGTGAAATCTTATCCTAACTAATATTATAAATGCGACAGCAAGTTTCTTTATTTGTTTGTTACGCTTTCACGCCTTAACTAATGAACCGATCATCAAAACATTTCGTATGCAGATAACCTATGGCCTATGGTATAAAGAAGGATATAGGCTACTTTTCATCCCGGAAACGTGAGTTTGGTACACCCGCGGGGCGGGGGACAGCTTTGCGTTTATTATATTATTTTTAGGCTGTTACTCTTTCATGCACAGATTGCTGAACAGATATGCATTAAATTTTACACACAGAATATGTTTTGGATTAACACATAGGGTACTTTTATCCCGGGAAAACTTCGGGAATGCGGGACTCGCGGATGAAACCACGGAGTGCAAACTAGTTGTTTGTTTTTAAACTAGTCCAGATATAACGGTATCTATTTATCCAAATAGGCAATACAATAAAGCAACGGTATACGTGAGTATATTTTTTTGTGAAACAGATATTAATTTATACGAACAATAAAATTCTACCAAAAATTAAAATATTTAATTAGTGTTGTAACATCATTCGTGGTCATTATAAAGTTCATTTTACGCAGAACTTGTATTTTTAGCGAGCTTAAAATAAATAAACAAAGCATTTGTTTCCCTGTTTAATAGTATTTTCTTTTATTTTATTTCCCTGTTTTTATAATTTTAAACGTTATTGTATTTTTATTAGGATTTAAAACATATTACAAATCGGACTACACCTTAGCAATGAACGAACGAAACGGAACTTAAATGTCACGTAGGTAGATACATACCTAATTATCTACCAAGAAAAAGTACCTGCTGTTTCATCACACGACTATTATAACAAGTTTAATTTATTTAACAAATAAGAACTCAATCTTCATCCTGAAGAATCCATGATAATAGTTAAACCACGATGGCAACAACAGCGGACGTGCGTTCTTTATTCGAAACCAAGCTAAGAGACGATTCGAATCCTGACCAATTCCACCCTTTGGACCTAGAGAAGGCAAAAGATGAAAAATATCTCAAAAGAGTGTTACTACATTGTGAAAAAGACGCTAAACAGGCTGCTGATATGTTGTGGGACATATTAACATGGCGGAAAAGTGTCGGTGCGCAAGATATAAATGAAAATAACATCCGATTAGACTATGTGTCGGAGGGTATATTTTTCCCACACGGCCGCGACGTTGATGGTTCATTATTGCTGATATTTAAGTCAAAAATGCACGTAAAAGGCCAGAGAGACTATGAAGAACTGAAGAGAATAATGATATACTGGTTTGATCGCGTTGAGAGAGAAGAAAATGGTAAGAAAATTACTATGTTTTTTGATATGGAAGGTAGTGGCTTAGGTAATATGGATATGGAGCTCGTAAAGTATTTAATCAACTTATTCAAGTTATACTACCCATACTTTCTCAATTACATCATCATTTATCAGATGCCATGGGTACTATCAGCCGCGTTTAAAGTTGTTAAGACATTGTTACCTGCAAAAGCCGTAGAAAAAATGAAGTTTATGTCAAAAGATACTTTGAAGGAAGTCGTGGCTCCTGAACAGGCTTTAACAGCGTGGGGTGGTAAAGATACTTATGTTTTCTCTTTCGAACCTGAGGTACGAAGTAATTCCGAACATACTCCGAAGAAAGTAACCTTTGCGGAGCAGGGAGATAATCGGCATTCACCCGGAGAGATGCTAAAGCTGAATCCTTATGATACAATTGTATTTAAACTTGATATGGATGAAATTTCCAGTCAGTTTACCATTACCAACATGGATGAGAGCGCCATTTCGTTTAAAATAAGAACAACATCACCTGAGAAGTTCCGTGTAAGACCAAGCTCTGGTACGTTAGCAGCAGGAGCAACACAAAATGTGGTAATTGTTGTACAACCAGGTTTTCATTTACGTACCGTGACTAAAGACAGATTTTTAGTAATGTCAGTACAGATACCTACAACTGAACTATCAATTCAGGAGCTTGCTGAAGTCTGGCAGAATTCAACGGGGAGTAAAGTTGACGAGTACCGACTGAAATGCCATTTCCCGGAGAAAGAGATTGCGAATAATGGTAACTTGGTTGAAGGGAAGAGTTTAGAGAAACCGGATTCAGTAACCAACGCATTGAATAACCTTCAAATGAACTATGAAACTCTTCACAGACAAGTCCATAACTTAAAAGTCTATCAGTTAATGACTTTACTCATGACAGTCGTTGCGGTTATATTAGGATATTTAATTTACAAGAATACAAATGAAAACGGGAGATATTGCGAGCGAATGTAGCCTTTATACTTAGTGGTGTTTGACACCACTTTTGATGCAGACGTAGTCTTCAACTGCTTATTTTTCGTTATTTTCACAATTAATATAATCATATATATAATGTACTGTCGAGTAGTCCGTAATTTAAATGGTATGCACAATAATAAGTAATGATAAATATATTACCATATTTAAAAATATATATTCATTTGCTGTAAAATAAGGGGGCATCGTTACTCAACAGAGATTTTATCAGTGTGTCTATAAATAAAAAATACAAATAGATTGCCAGTACAAAAAAAATATATAAAAAAGATGTATGTAATGGATGTCCCCCAACAAAAACATGTTAGTATTATTAGTAGTAGTAATATTTAAAAAATAATTAAATGGAATCTTTTAACCTATATTGCAGAACCTCTGATATTTATAATTAATAATATTTTTGGTAGGGACAAATTATTACTTTTTAAAAGTCTTTTATCGTGCTTGTAACTTTCCTATTTATTTTTAATACAGCTTGCCCATTTAATGTTGTAAATAAATAATAACCAAAGAATTGTTTACAGCAAATTCATATATTGCTTATTAGGTAACAAATTATTTTAGTTCTTATCACAAGATGGCGCTGTTTATAATATTTTTCATAATGCTTAGAAATATGGTTTTATTTGATAGTCTGTAGTATATTTAACAACACTAAGCGTACCGCTTAGCTTAATTGGTGTGAGAAGGTTATTTCAATCAATACATGATCAAATAGGCCTTCACAGGCACTTATAAGTCTAACACCTGTTGTAAAGGAACACAAAATAACTTTTATTACAATAACATAATAATATCTGCTTGAACAATGAAAGTACTACATTAGGATCTGTAATTGTTAATCAATTTAAGCAGGGTATGCAAAGAATTTATTTCTCTGATATTCGAAAAAACAGGTTTTTTTTTTTATGTCAATAGGTTGACAAGCTTTATATTAAAAATAGCTGCACAAAATTGACAGAAGCAATAAGCTACCTACGCTACGATGTCATGTCATTAAAACATGGCGCGAAAATAATTTTCTTAATTTCTTTTTACCTCAAAATCGTGCATGGATTTTTTTTTCGTACCAGAGTTAGCATAAAATCACAATTCTTTGCACATATGGTTTAAAAGAATAATCTAATGTGAAGGTGCCTTACCTAGCTTTTTTATTTTTAATCTAAGTCGAAAGGCTATAAAAAAACTTTTTGCGTGTTTTTAAATACAATAAAAAAACCGCATCAAAGAGTGAGATTCCGTGGTCGATACGTGCTCTTTTGAATTACGAAAGGTCTTGATTTATTTTGTTATATTTCATAGAATTTAGTTCGGTAATTTATTATTAGTGGTAAATCAACAATGATACAGTTGTTCCATCTTGTTAAATTATTTAATGTTAGTTTTGTTTATTTAATGAGGTTTTATGGTACTCTCAGGGTTATTTTTATTATAATATTCTATCATATTTTATTTTAAGGCTAATGGGATGTTAAAAACAAGGCTTGAAACCGGTTATTGAATTGTATTACCTAACCGGTTTTGTGGTTCTGAACGAAAACGTTAAAAGAGCGTTATTGTAAACCATAATAAACTGTTTATTCCGCGAAGACTGAAGCGAAGAAGATTTACTCTTTAAATGTTATTTTTCTTCCAGACTTCCCGAAATCTGTCTTAAAACCATTCAAAACCACCTAAAAGCGGTTAATTAACGATAGCACAACTTATTTCTCTATGTATGTGTTTACCGGTTTTTTATTCGGTTTTAAGCCTTACTTTAAAAGTCTAGTTTATTTATTGATTATATTACCTATTATTTAATGGAATTAGTAGTCTTCACCACATGGCCATATTTCAATTAAATTTACAATAAGACTGTTATAACTCTGCTTTTTGACATTTATCTGAGATTAAATCACTGAAACGTATCCGTAAGTATAGCTCAGTAGAAGTCCGTGTTTTTATCGAGTCCTAAAATGAGTTCCAAGGTTTTGGTGAAGGAAATCATAGAACCTAACTACGAACAAGTGTTTCGTGGTACACATCTGGCTGGCTTCCACCCTCATGTTGAAAATCTGTCACCAAGCAACTACTGGTGGGTCAGACCCTGTGCTTACAAGCCTGTTCCTTTACAGGCTTTGTATGTTTACCACCTTCGGCCACATTATCATTTACCACATGGTCAATTGTAATCAAACCCACAACTTTTTGATATCTTTATATATTGACGGTTTTTTATTTAAATCAGCCATTTTTGTTAAAGTCCGGAAATATTCTGTTGCTTATATTTTTGTAACCCTTTCAATTGTCAATTTTCTTTTATTATTTGTGTATTCATAAATGTTAGACTCTCCCACATCCTATGGCTAAGGAACCCTACACTGCGCATGTTACAAAACAGACTGCCGGATTTTTCAGAAACTGATTTTGCCGGTTAATTCAGAAACATTTTACTAAAGACTATAGAAAGTACGGGCTTTTAGAGTTTATCTTATGGTGAAAGCATGACAAGATGCCATCACAATTTGTTCCCAGTATTGGGCTTTTAATAAAAAAAACATTCCAGATATGTATTTATAATGTATACCTAATTTTAACAAAAGTAATAAAAATAATTTTAAAATTAGATTTTTAAGTTTTCATACTAATAGCTCTCATATTGGATGGCATGGGACGATTTTAGAAAAGAAAATGCTGAACAAAATATAAAATATTTTTAAAAGCTTTAAGTTTAAAATTTGTGAATATTAAGTCAATTGTTTTTAATTAAAGAAACGTGCATTTTTAAAAATATAGTAAAGTGGGTATGGAAATAAAGTGGTAGAAATTAAGAATAATTAGTAGAAAATTGGCCTAATGAGTGGTCACACTGTTGAAAGTTACTACCACTTTATAAAAATGGGTAACGGTTATAGAGAAGCCTTTGTATAATTTAAATAATAAAGTAACTTTGTTGTGAATACAATTTATTTTTTATTTTATGACCTAATTATACAGGAGGCGCGACAGTGTATTCCCATTGTCCCCATTGTCGGCATCCCCATTAATGGGGATAGTGGGAATTGAATAAAATAATAAAAAAATGTTCCCGATATTGATGGGGATAGTGGGGATTGAATAACATAATTAAAAAAAAAACCCGTTCTCCCCATTGATGGGGATAGTGATGGGAATTGGCAAAGTCACTTGACTTGGCCAATCAGAGCGCATTGTCGGTGTTAAGGCGGCCCTCTGTGGCCGGCGCAACTTCAACGCAAGCATAGTCTAAAAGCTTGTTTCATCCAACGTAATGTTTGACTGCGAAGAAAAAGAGAGAGAGCATCAGAGCCGTCGGTTATCAGTCGGTAAATTCCGCTGATCACTCGCGGCCGCTTCGCTAGGTCGTCATTCATGATTTCGCATATCATAAAACTTGATCCAGGCGTATACTTCTTGTGAAAAAATATTACAAGTTTGTGAAAAAAAAGTTAGTAATCTCCAAGATTTTAGGTACTTATTTACTATAGACAATAAATGCCTTATTTATCGACTTTCAAAATTGCAATTGGCCACAACCGGGGTACTGGCCAATACCGGGGCTTCAGCACTACAAACATGATATTATTGACTACCTACTAAGTAAGTAGTATCCACCAGCGTTCCCAAAAATATTTATATTTATCCTGGGTATAATCTGTCTATTTGCTATGTTTCGTCCAAATCCGTTCAGCCGTATGCTTGAAGGAGGCTGAAAAAAACCTAAACTCGCATTATTAGGTTAAGTAGGTCGATAGTATATATATTTCACTTTTTGATTATCCTGTTTATCACATATGTTGCAATTAATTGATTTTGTAATCTAAGTGACCTTAATTGCAGCTGATAATTCATCGACAGATAGGCTTACACAATTTATAGGTAATTAAGACGGGCCAGCTGGCTCGGTTGGCTGGTTAAGATTCCACCTATGGCGCCGCAGGTCGTGGGTTCGATTCCCACACAGGAGATGCATTTGTGTGCATGAACATGTCTGCATGTCCTGAGTCTGGGTGTAATTATGTAAATTTACGAGGCGAATTTAAGCAATTGCTATTTTAATATCCGAAAAGTTTTTAAATTATGTCAATTTTTATTGTTAGATATCCGCCCCGTATTTAAGCTAGGTAAGTATCAAAATTATTTTAAATGCCTAGGTACTTTCTTATTCCTTAGGTACCCAGGATCGAATTGTAATGTACTTACTTAATTACTTACTTAGTTTCTTGCCGGAGTCTTCTCAGTTTAAGTGTATTCCGAACCGGTGGTAAATTCAACTGTATGTACCAATTTAACGTTCATAAGTGCCTTACTAGGGCCTAAACTGAATAAATGACATTTATTCAGTTTAGGCCCTTCAGTTTAGATTTTGATTTGATTTTGAATTAAAATATGTACTTTTTAATGATTCCGTTTATTTAAGGGGGAACCTGGCGTTCTAAGATACAGGCTGCGGCTTAGCTTACACTAAGATACCTATAATTGCATAACCATTTGTATGTACAACTACTTGTAATTTTTTTGAGATAAATAAATATTTTTAATATTATTATTTAATTATCTTATATATTATCTTATCTTATCTAGTTCTGAGGTAACAAACATAAAAAAAAAAAAAAAAAAAACATTCGAAAAGAAGCGCTCGTGGTGTAGCATGATTAGCTGTTCTTAATCGATCGGCAAAGTTAAGCTACCACCGTTGTGGTCGGTACCTGGATGGGTGACCGCCTAGTGGTATTTCAAAGCGAGCGTTCCCGTGCTTCGGAAGGCACGTAAAGCCGTTGGTCCCGGTTATCACTTAATTGTGATAGTCGTTAAGCTAGTTGGATGCCTCCTAGGCGGCATGAAAAATTCCAACAGTAGGTTGACCACTAGCCTACCGAGCACCGATCCGCAGTGGGCACGCGTGGTAGAGTATTGCCCATTCTTTTTCACCCACATTTGTGAAAGGAGGCCTGTGCTCAGCAGTGGGACATTATAGGCAGATGATGATGATGAGATAGTTTACTGTGAATTTTATGATATTGTAATAAGGTTTATTATTCTTTAGCATTCCTAAACGCCAAAAAGAAATTCTTGGTTGAAGAGAATAGGTAGGTACTTACTAATTCAATATCATATAGCTATAGAGTTTTTGTTTGATTTTTTAAATGCACTAATCCCTTGTCTACCAGTCGAATTAGTTTTTTTTTAACTACCAGTCGAATTAGTTTTTTTCCCTAATAAGAAGCTACATTGGCCCTGATTCTGTTGTTTACACCTAAACTAATTTTAATCTCACTATGTCTCCTAACAAAGAACATAAGAAAAGGATGTAAGAAATTTAGTCCTGTCAAATTAGTCCAATGCTTGTTTTCAATATTAGTCGCCATCTATCGCGGTTACGTCCAGCAAATGAAGACTGCAAAGACTAATTTGACATCTTTAAATATGTTATATCCTTTTTCAATAACGTTTGTAAGAAAGAGATGTGATGTGACTAAAATTAGTTTAGTGCGATTTACAACAGAATAGACACCAGTATCCCTGAGTTATTCACTACTACTGCTACTTTCCATCTCGGTCACGCGGGTGAAACCGCGGGGGACAGCTAGTTCACTAATAAAGGAAAACACCTGCTAGGGAAAGGGATTAAAAAACAAATCTCAATTTTCTTATTTATTTATTTATTTTCAAACACCACAGATGACACAACGCTACCAACTTTCCCGCCAAATTTGAATTGTGGTGTTGGTATTACACACTTCAATTTCATTTTCTCAGAGAAATGTTCAATCAATTCTTGTTCGGTCCAATTGCATGACGTTATAACAAACATACCTGAAAATAAAATAATTATAAATAAAACAAATATTTACAAGCTAACCCGACGTCCTGTAAAAAAAACCCGTGGAAAAAAGCTTTTTTAAGTTTCTCATCCGGTCAATATTTTTTTAATTTTCTTCAATGGCGTCACACGGCTTGTGTATTTTGCCAATTTCCAGTTATAAATTCACACACTTATATCCAGCTTGGATGGGTCTCAAAATACACTATACTATAGCTGTTACTCGCAGATTCACTGAATCGGCCGAGCCCCAGGGGGGGTCATGACCCCCATGACCCCCCTTCCGCCCTTGAGGTCAAGCAAGTCAAGTGTTTGGTCATTTTTTATTTCTAGGGGGAGCAGCTGCCTCTCCTATCCCCCCCCCCCTCCTGGCGACACCCATGCGGACCGCGCCAGTCAGGAAAAGTAAGAAAGCGGACCCCAAATAAAACTAATTGGTGATCCCTGCCATAGGCTATCGCATGCAATATTTTTTTTACTTTTGTATTTATTTGTTATAAGTAGGATAGTGCAGTATACTGACCATTTTGAGCGAGTAGCTCAGCAACTTTTTCAATGTATTTCTCTCTTTGTCGTTTAGGATTGTTTGGATTCAAGGCGATGGCATCGTACGTGCCTTTATCATGCACTATTGAGAATTTACCCAATTTTGATACATCGTCGTTTGTAATGTCAAAAACCTGCAAATAAAGTTATATAATTTAAGTAGGTACACACGGCTACACATCAAGCTATACATTTCCAGTATAAGCTGATCTCGCATTGTATAGGATTTGCGTATAATGAGAGGTCAGCTTATATTGGAAATGTATAGCTTGATCTGTAGCCGTGTGTACTATTTAATTTATTCTAATATAATAAAGCCATGGAAGACAAAAAAAATCGGACAAATTCTCGCTAACAAAAAATCTGTTTCGCTGAGAGTCAGCCACCTCGATGTAGGTACAAGCCGGCACGCACACATTAGTCGGCCATTACGCGGGTAAACCTCAAACGAAATAACTGTTTTACAAAAAACTTAATCCGACTCCAAAGTAGACTAAAAAGTAATCAAATCCTGATCTGATGACAATGGGACCAAACGGGAGGTGAAAGAATTTTCCAAATCGGTTAATAAATGAGAAAAAAAAACCGGAATTTGTTTCATAGATAAATTAATAATTCAATCAATTAGTTCACACACACACATAAATAGCCGCCGCCTTTACGTTGGCTCAGTTTAGTCTTAGCGAGAGTACTGTCCGACCTAGTCTGTGAATAAAGCGGAAAAGTTTTTTCGTTTTTTTTGGTTTAAATGAGCTAATCTCAGCTACAACCAGTCAGATTAAAAAAAATACTATATTAGCACCGAGTGTTATAGGCTTTTTATTCCGGGAACGCGGGTGAAACCGCGGGAGACAGCTAGTACAGTTATATACGGTTTATTTGGTATACCCTACTTATTTGAAACTAGATGCCCCACGCGGTTCACCCGTATTACGGACAAACTTTTTTCCACGTTAAAAAGTATCATAATTATTTATTCAAATAGATATAAAAATAGTATCTAATAGTAGGTTAAAGTTAACATAATCTTAATATATAAAATGATAAACTGATTGTTGATATATCAGCCCACAGCCCAAACCGCTGGACCTAAAGATTTGAAATTTTGCACAAAGATACCTTATACAGTGTAGGCATCCACTAAGGAAGGATTTTTGGAAATTCCACCCCTAAGAGGGTAAAATAGGGGATGACAGTTTGTATGCAAGTCCGTCAGTTTTGAAGTTAGGATCTAAAAAATTTGTGTTTAGGCTGACAATTGAAAATTAATGTGTAGTTATCTCAGCGTTTGTGATAATTCCATCACCGAAGGGAGGAAAAGGGGGATGAAGTTGGGTATGCAAGTCCTTCAATTTCAAAGTAAACTTCACTAAATGTATTATTATACGGTGAAGGCATCCACTAAGGAAGGATTTTGGGAAATTCCACCCCTGAGGGGGTAAAATAAGGGATGAAAGTTTGTATGCAAGTTCGTCAGTTTTGAAGTTAGGATCTTCAAATTTTGTGTTTAGGCTGACGATTGAAAATTAATATATAGTTATCTCAGCGTTTGTAATAATTCCACCACCGAAGGGAGGAAAAGGGGGATGAAGTTGTGTATGCAAGTCCTTCAATTTCAAAGTAAACTTCACTAAATGTATTATTATACGGTGTAGGCATCCACTAAGGAAGGATTTTTGGAAACTCCACCCCTAACAGGGTAAAATAAGGGATGAAAGTTTGTATGCAAGTCCGTCAGTTTTGAAGTTAGGATCTTCAAATTTTGTGTTTAGGCTGACGATTGAAAATTAATGTATAGCTATCTCAGCGTTTGTGATTATTCCACCACCGAAGGGAGGAAAAGGGGGATGAAGTTGTGTTAGAAAGTCCTTCAATTTCAAAGAAAACTTCACTAAATTTAATATTATACAGGGTAGGTATTCAGTAAGGAAGGATTTTTGGAAATTCCACCCCTAGGGGGGTAAAATAGGGGATGAAAGTTTGTATGAAAGTTGGTCAGTTTTGAAGTTAGGATCTTCAAATTTTGTATTTATGCTAACGATTGAAAATTAATTTATACATGTTTCAGCTTTTTTGACAATTCCACCCCCGACAGGGTGAAAAGGTATGGGATGTATGTAAGTCATTCAGTTTCAAAGTAAACGTCACTTAATATATTATTACACAGTGTAGGCAACTACTAAGGATTTTTGGATATTCCATCCTTAAGGGGGTAAAATAGGGGTATGCAAGTTTATATGAAAGTCCATCAGTTTCGAAGTTAGGACCTTCAAATTTTGTGTTTAGGTTGACAATTGAAAATTAATTTATATGTGTCTCAACGTTTTTGATAATTCCGATCCCGAAAGGGTAAAAAGGGGGATGAATTTGTGTATGGAAGTACACTAAATTTATTATTTAAGCTTATGGTTATAAACTAACGCAACGAATATCGGTGTTGTTGGAATTTGAACCCTTAAGGAGTGAAAAGGGGGATTAAATTTAGTATATGAAGTTCTTTATTTTTGGAGTGAAAATTTCAAAATTTATTATTTCGGCTTATGGTATTGGCGTATTGAAATGACTCGCCTAAACAACATCAGGAAAAAGAGAGGAATCGGTATTAAAACAAAGATCCGGTTAATACGAGCATTGGTATTCTTCATTTTCATGTATGGAGTGGAAGCGTGGACTATACTGGCCCGAGAAAGAAAAAGGATTGATGCATTCGAGATGTGGTGCTGGAGACGGATGTTGGAAATACCTTGGACCGCTGCTAAACGCAACAATGCATCAATCCTATCGCAGCTCAAAATTAAAACACGATTGTCCACCATATGCCACCAACGTATTTTTTCGTATTTCGGCCACTTGGTGCGCAAAGGCGATGAAAGTTTGGAAATCTGATCATAGTTGGGAACACGGAAGGAAAACGACTAAATGGTCGTTCACCAACAAGATGGTCCGATCAAGTAAAAGACTCATCGTCCTCCAAGTTTTACAGAAACCAGAAGACAGAAACCAGTGGAGGCAGATCATTCGCTCTAGAAGCAAACCCGATGTTGACCACGATCCTCAGACATGAAGATAAGGCCTCCAAAATTGTGCTGTGGAACTAGACTACAAGTAACAGCTTTCCGCCGCAATGTTATTGAGGCCAAAATATTTACTGGTTCTGCCAGAGGATAAACAGTCTTCTTGCCGCGTATACCATTGATCCCAAATAACCTTCCGTTTGAATTTAAAAGATAACAGTTCCTAATTAAGGTTTGTAGTCACAGGGAAAAACTCAGAAATTTGCTAGAGTTGATTTGCGGCAGGACTGTTTCAGTTTTATGTGGCATCCTCGCATATGATCTACCTGAACTATTGTCAATATCACACGTAGTGGCGGACAATAGCCATGAACAAAGCTCTATATTGTTACAATGATTAATATCTAGAAAAAAGAAATAATCTACGCGGACGAAGTCGCGGGCTATAAAGCTAGTTAATTATATTTTTCGAAAAATGTATCCTAATTTTTGCATACCAATAAAATATAGTAGTTTCACCTACTATATATATTTTTTTTTTTTTTATACCACTAAGGTGGCAAACAAGCATACGGCCTGCCTGATGGTAAGCAGTTACCGTAGCCTATGGACGCTTGCAACACCAGGGGCATCACTCGCGCGTTGCCGACCCTGAAGAATTTTTTATAGGAATATTGTATTAGGAACCCAAATATAGTAAGATACTGGTGCTGATTCCGTTGTTTACAACTAAATTAATTTTAGTCTCACTATATCTCTTTCTAACAAAGAACATACGAAAAGGATGTAAGAAATTTAGACCTGTCAAATTAGTCCAATGCTTGTTAAAAATCCAATGCAGTTATAACTAGTATAGCACCTATTTAAGCAGCTATTTTTAATCAATGTATTGTTCAGGGTTCTTTCCCCGATTTGATGAAACAGTAAATTTAGTCGCCATCTATTGCGGTCACGTCTAAATACCCGCAAAGGAAGACGGTAAAGACTAATTTGACAGCTTTAAATATGTTCTATCCTTTTTCAATACTGTTTGAAAGAAAGAGATGCGATGAGATTAAAATTAATGCGATTTAAAACAGAATCGGCACCACTATATTATATAGTAGGGTTGGCAACCCTACCTTAGGCATATACCTGCTATTTGATTCTCACCTCTAATTTTATAATAGGAAACTCCTTTTTACATACTTTCTCAGCTAAAGTGATGGCTTCTTGACAATAGTCTATGCCTAAGAGATTTGTGTAGCCCTCTCTTGCTAATTCTGATAGTGTATACCCATTGCCACAACCTGTAAGTAAATAAATATATAAATAATAAATATCCTGGGACTTTCCTAACACACGGTCATCTGATCACAAACTAAGCAGAGCTTGTACTATGGAAACCAGATAACTGATATTGTTGGATTATATATGTACATATTTACATCAATCAATGAAATACTTAAAATTATTTACAAGCATATACATACATGTTATTATATATTTGTGTTGATATTTGTACAGCGCTAAGGTGCTATGATATACGTATGCATATATGTTTTCAGTCGCAAATTACATTGATCACAAGATACACGCGTTTTTATTTCGTTCCGATACCTACAGACGATAGTGAGCCTTATGCTAAAGAACAGATATAATACATATACTACTTTTTGTTTGTAAATACATAGTTAATATACATAATTACACCCAGATTCAGGACATACAATTCATGCACACAAATGTATGTCCTGCCTGTGTGGGAATCGAACCAACGACCTGCGGCGCGTAAGGTGAACCTTAACCAACTGCGCCAACCGGCCCGTCATAATACTGGCCAGTAAAGAAAACATGGTTCATTAATTTTAAGATGAGCTAGTTGGCGTTGTTGAGATTCCACCTATCACGCCGCAGGTCGTGGTTTAGATTCCCACACAGGACATGCATTTGTGTGCATGAACATGTCTGAATGTCCTGAGTCTGGGTGTAATTATGTATATTAAGTATGTATTTACAAACAAAAAGTAGTATATGTAGTATATCAGTTATCTAGTTTCCATAGTACAAGCTCTGCTTAGTTTGGGATCAGATGACCGTGTGTGAGGAATGTCACAGGATATTATTATTATTGTATCTTTCTTTTTGGATTTCATGGCTCTTTTGGAAGGCGTGGATGGGAAAACATACATATCCATTATGATAAACATGTGGAGAATGTCCCAAATTATTATTATAATAGCAATCCACCCCGCGGCTTCACTCTAGTTCCCAAGGATCTTAGTATCCTATATGTTAATTCCGGTTTTGTTGTTCCATTGAGCCATCAAGCAAGAGCTGACAAATCACTTCTGCATTTATTATGTAGCGTCCTTACCTATATCAATAATCGGGCTATCAACTTCAATATCGCATTTACATATCCAGTTAATTACTCTGCAGGCGCTGTCTTCACCGAACCAAACGTCCCCCGGGTCTCCGTGCTCGTCAAAATTAACTATTTCCCTGTTATATGCGTCCTTCCAGTAAGTGTGTGTGCCCAATTCTGATGAATCTAATTCGCCGTCGGTCATTTTTTACTGTCGGGCAAAATGTTTTGGTGAATTCCTTGCTATAACATATTATTTTATATTCTTACTGGCTGTCCCCCTGGGTTTCACTCGCATCCCCGAGGGATCTTATGTTTAAGCAGGATAAATAGTGTTCTGTTATTCTAGGGTATGTAGTCGATTTTATTTTTAAGCAGGATAAATAAAATAGTGTCCTGTTATTCTAGGGTATGTAGGAGATATTATGTTTAAACAGGATAAATAGTGTCCTGTTATTCTAGGGTATGTATTATATCAGCCCATAATGCCTCAGTGCTGAGCACAGGCCTCTTTTCACAAATGAAAGAAAGGGAATGAGCAATACTACACCACGCGTGCCCACTATGGATTATTCTAGCGTATAGTCTAGAAATAGTAGTATAATAGTAGAAATCTAGACAAAGTCGTGCCAAGTCTAAGGTTTCTTACTGCGATTTCTTTATTATTATAGTTAATGTTAATGACTTGGCCGTTGAAGGGAACACAAGGGTACAAAACCAGGTGTTCCATGACACCATTGCACCAATCTGTACTTGTACCCACTAACGTATAAAGAATGTTCAACGGCCAAGTCACACAACATTAACTATAATAATAAAGAAATCGCAGTAAGAAACCTTAGACTTGGCACGACTTTTGTCTAGATTTCATTACTTTTTAGAGATAAACAAGCAGCTCCATCGAGACTTGGCTAGTTTTTTACAGAATGTTTTTGATGGGATTTCACTTCTTTTTGTAGAAAATGAACCAGCAAGTTGAATATTTTTTGTAAAGGCGGTATGTCGATCTCTAATAGTTTGGTTGGGCTCTTGTGTTTTCTAATCAGGGTCACCAGGTACTCCAGATCTTCGATTATCCTAGTTTTTATAGTTTTCCCTTTATGTGGTCATTAAACCCTAACTCTGTACCAAATTTCAGCTCTCTGAGTTTATGGAAAGTACTAGTTCTATTCTGATGATCATGAGTGAGTGAGTGAGTGTCATAAATGTGAAACTTTGCTTTCGCTTAACTTCGGAACTAAATGACCTACAGACTTGAAATTTTGGATTTTAAGTATGTGATTATAGCTTACTGGATGACGAAAATTTCTGCGTTCGGGTCTTATCCAGAGGTTCTCAAATAGGGGCCTGAAAATGCGGCGAAATGGTTCCAGTAAAGGATGGTACGCAGTGTTTGCTTCGCGCTCGACTCGGCGGGGGCCGTGCCCCCCGATTATTATGAACTTACCTGCAGTGATATCACATCACTCTTTTGTACCATTTATGAACTTTACTATTTATTTGTTCATGTAAATATTATTAATGAGCACGATCTTCATTTAAGTCTCGCGACAATAACTCTAAATTTGGCACAAAACTAGTTTTTCTTTTTGTTTGCCTGCATTCGGCTTAGCCATCAATTCTTATGTTTTAGCAGCAATTTAAGGTTTTATTTATGTTTAGATATGTTGACTCCTTTCAGCCTCTTGTCTTTATTGTATCTGTGAGCTGTATTCCTAGCAATTTGATGTGTGATAGCCTTTTATGAATATTTGCTACTAATGTTTTTGATCCGCTTTAATTGTGCGCATTTCCAGTAATTTTCAAGTTTTTGTAAACTAGTTATGAGACAAAAAATGGCATCACGGAAAATGTTAATTACATTCAATAAAATTAACATACGAAAGTTGTATTCTATAGGTACAATGAAAAAATAAAGTATAAAAAAAAAAGATTTTTCTAATGCCTTTACACTAACCCCACAGACTACGGAGGACATATTCTCGTTTAACAAAAACCTGTGTGAATGGAGTCGGCCACCTCTCACGCACACCTTAGTTGGCTATTCCGCGGGAAACTAGTCTGACGCCGTTTACACAGAGTCGATTACTCGCGCTCAACTAATGTGTGAATGTGTGCGTGCCGGCTTGTACACACGGCTACAGATCAAGCTATACATTTCCAATATAAGCTGACCTCTCATTGTACACACGGCTACAGATCAAGCTATACATGTCCAATATAAGCCGACCTCTCATTGTACGGAAATCCTATACAATGCGAGATCAGCTTATACTGGAAATGTATAGCTTGATGTGTTGCCGTGTGTACGTATAGCGTGGTGGCCTACTTGAGTGACACAGTTTTTTGTTAGCGAGAATATATCCGACTTTTTTTAACATCCTTGACTAACCCTCTCATTGATAATAAAGTTATAAAACGTTGAATAGTTAAAATTCCGAAGTCTTTATCTGACACGTGACGTATGGTGATCGAAAGAGTGAGACGGAGAACACTGATTATTATGAATAAGGGATTATGTTAATAAGAAATGTTATTATAGGGTTGCCAACCCTACTATATAATATAGTATCCTTATTACTACATTAGGGGTCCAAATACTATATTTCTTCAAAAAATATTATAGTTGTCAAAAATATTATATATTATTATTAAAGTAAAGAAATATTATATAAATCTCAACCTACCCACTATATTATCATGTCTTATTTTTTATTTTAAAGTAATAAACAGTATCGAAAATACTTTGATAAGAAGAAGTTGTAAACACTAGTTAGGAGGCCTTGTTTGGCTTGAACTAAGCTCGAAGATAGCGACGAGTGCTAGGTGGTCCGACGCACACACTTCGTTAGGCAACCGACCAACATCCTCGCATTCTGTCGCTGATGGTAAGCGGAGGCGCTCAACCAGACGTAAGGCACTACACCGACTAAAATAAATATAATCCACTGTCACCCAATAGTTCTGGAAGGCGGAAGCTTCATACTGTCCATCTGATTTATACTTGTTGTACACAGAAGTGAGGTTAAGTGAGTGTCCGACCTCTCCGCTGTTGAATAGTTCGGTATAGACCCCACTACTAGAGCACCCTTGGGACCGATGCGATGAATAATCCGAATTGTATATCCTAACTTTATGGAAATCTGTCTTCCGTCCCTCTTGCCGGTTCAAGAAGACGGATAAATGTTGGCAGTTGTCTGTGACACCTATCCGTTTCCAGTCTGAACTATCACGGAATGAGCTGACGAATACATGTCCTTGATCTAATAGTTTTATTACAGCACTTTCGGGCTTTGAATTAAAGTCTCCCGTTAGTATAATTGGATGGTGTCCAGAATCTCTTCCATTACTGTAGTAAGCGAAACGGTCAATCTCAGCTAGGAACAACTGAATTTGTGCCAATCTTACGTCAGTTCTCTTCGGATGGTATAGTAAGTGTGTTGTTGCTACCACTATTGGAGATCCACGCTGATTCTTAGGGACCAGCTTTGCTATTATCCCTATATTGTCTCGGTTAAGGATTGGCAGATTCGGTTGATAAAACTCTACACTACCATGTTCTTCTAATCTGAAAAGTGACCGTTTATAATATATAGCACAACCGTCATGCCTTTTCCCTGTTCTCTGTTTAAAAATACAGCTGTATCCAATTTCACCAAGTTTCGCATAGAAATTGTCAATGTGAGATGCCTGCACTTCTTGGAGACATAATATATCTGGTGCCAAACTTGTTATTTCGTTGTATAGTCGTGCTGCCCTAACCTTCCATTCGAGGTCACGAGACGAACACTCCCTATACAAATATGGGTGACCTTCCAACAAGTATTGTGCCAGAACATTATATGACATCACCTTAAACGTTAGCATGTTATTAGTTACGTCACTTTTCTTTTCCACAGGCTCCCAGACTCTAAAGCCTGGTGGTATGGGTACTGATTGAGTATTACCCATTCTATCTACAGTAGCTGTATCGTCCAGCTGTCTCTTTGAAACACTAACGCCGGTATCATTAGTTGCAATGTCAAATTGACCTCCATAGCTGGCATTGTGAACTGTAGGTCGCGATTCACTCATTTGCGAGGCCTCTTCAATACCTTTGGAGTTCACAGGTGTTATTTTTATATGAAATCTCTTTCTCAAGTTTCCATGTTTTTGTATTTGCTCTGTATTTAGCATAGAAAATCTCGCAGCCTTTCTTCTACAGTTGAAATGTGTAAATTCTCTCACATGTATACAATTTATGCTTTCACATGTGAATTTCAAGTATCTGCAAAAACTGACAGTTTCAGCATATCTTTCATAAGTTAGTAGGTACCTATTAGGTAAAAGAAATAGCTTAATTAAACATTAGGTACTAGCTAAAATAGGTTGCGTACATGCATAAGGGAGCCCACACACGAGTGATTATTTTGACACTGAATATTCAGTTACAAAGTCGCCAATGAACACAATGTGTGTAAAAAAAAATTGTAGGTACTTATGTGTGTAACACAAAAATTTGCAATAGCTCCCTTATTAATTTTGTCTCCCCTTAGTAGTTCCGCATATTTTTCACGTAGGTATCACTTTAAAAATTACTATGTAGGTACCTCAGGTTACTGAATAATATAAAATAATATAACCTATGTGTTCAATGGAATGTAAACAGTATTGCATTCAAGTTTGTAACACCATCAGATAAGGCCCTCTAATACAGGAACTAATAATTATAAAGACATATTTTAAAACAGGTTTTTTTTGTAAAGATCCGGATATAGGTTAAGTTTATATAGATAATTATTATAAAATATAAAAGATTTTTTTATGGAATTAAAAATAAAGAAATTAGCATACCTTTTTGAAATGATTACTCTTAGCTCCTAAACCAAAGTCCTAAACTATAAATATTTCCAAACTACGAAAAACAACTACTTCTGCTTTTGTGCTGTCAAAATCTGTCAAATGGCTGTCAACTACTGTCATGTAGAGATAGTAGCTATTCTAATAACTAGCCAAAAAGCGGCTATTCACAAAATAGCCACGGCTATGTTATCTGTTCATACGATAATGAGGAGTTTTCCTATGATACCTCTATAGTCAAAATAACTGTCAAATCTAGAGGTGTGTAACTCAGCTCTGAATCAGCTCAATGAAACAGCTCAAATGGGTTTGAGCCGTTGAGCTAAAGCTCAACAACAAAATAACTAGCTCAACCGCTCAGGCTCAATCGGGGTCATATTGTATTGTATCTGAGACTTTCCTCCACAGATTAGTCTTGCGATTCTGATCTACGAATTTATGTTGTCTTCTAAAACATTTAAATAATAATGTATTAATCGAATTCAATACATAAATATAAAATATTTAACATAAATAGATAATATAAAATGACTTGAATGATTCCAACTCTAAAGTATGAGAAGAGTCGCGTCGCGGCAGCTCAGCCTGACCTGCGGCTCGCATTGACCGCGCACGCATATAGTGAACTAGAGGTAGGTACAAATTGAGCTGATCTGCGAGCTGATTCATTGAACCGGCTCACAAACTTGAGCCGTGAGCTATTATGCAGCTCGAGTATTTTTGATGAGTTACACACCTCTAGTCAAATCGTGTATTCAAATTGGTTCGAAATATCAACAGTTTGACAGGTATTTTGATCATAGAGGTATCATAAGAAAACTCCTCATTGTCTATTGGCTACTGGATGGCTACTAGCTAGCTAGAAAGAATGAGGAGTTTTCTTACCCGTCTAACTGTTGAAGAATCTAGCCGACTAGCCGGTAGCTGTGTGTGCGTGCGCTTACTGCGAAACTCAGTAGTAGTGCGGGTCCCAAAAGTGTGAAATTCGAGAGCATGTCGTTATTATTATTTCGAATTTGAAACATATTTTTTAAATTTATATTTAATTTCAATTAGTCTGTAATATAATTGGGCTTAACGTTTTAATCATCTGAAGCAGCGCGACATTTATGGTTTACTTGCCTACAACTAAAGACTGAAGATTTTTGATGTTTTTATTATGACCTATGAGAGAAAGTCGTTTCTTTTCAAAAGAGTATACAATAAAATATAAAGTAAATTTAAAAATAAATATCATTACATTAATTTATTATATTATCATCTAGACTAGACTTGTTGCAGCGGCGAGGATCGTACTTGTTTCGCAGTTGAACGTTATTCAACTAGCTAAGCCGCCGCCGCTCTAGCCAAATAGCCAAAATAGCTGACTAGCTAGCTGGCTTTTACACCACATATAGGCGGCTAGCTAGGCTATTGAAATTTCAGCTAGTTACCCATCGCTACTGTCAAGTTCTGTCTGTGTCAGTGCTGCCCATGGATTTAATATACAAACAGGATTGAACTCTCCAAAAATTTTATCATACAAAAATAAACCATAAGTCATGCACGTTAGGGTTTACTTTTGTTAGTTATCTTAGCCGAGGCAAAACGAGCCGAGAGAGATAGCCCGAACCGAGGCCGTTTGTCCCTTTTCCTCAATTGCCAAAAGATAAAAATGTTAAAGATGGTAGAAAATATTTCACCACAACAAGTAAAATATATTACGTATAAATATTTTTTTGCTATTAAACTAGTTTTAAATCATTTTATTTTGTAGGTTTACATCTGTACATAATAATAAATAATTGTATTTAAGTAAAATAATCAAAATAATATGATTGTTTGGTAGCTATCATAAAATTATTCTGGTAGCACTGAAATCTGATATCAGTGGTGTCATGGCAACATGGCGACTTTTTCTGTTGTTTTGTGGAAACGCATTTTGTTTATACTTTTTATCGTGAAAATGGTGAAAAAAAATTGTATCAAGACATGTAAAAGTGAATCATGTGCTGGTTGTGGGATTTTATTTCACAAGTAAGGAATAACGATGATTTTATTTACTAACAATGGTGAGTCATAAGTAGTTTGACAATGGTTTATTAAAAAAAATTGTAGACGGAAGACACTAAAGTTAGTGTAATTCTTTTTAAAACTAAGTATAATGTTTATTGTGTGTTGTAATGTGTACCTATTGTATAAATTATTTGTACCTATGTATCGCATAATTGAAATAGCATTATTTTTTATGTTTGTTACAGCTTTCCATCGAAAGAAGAAATGAAGCAAAAATGCAATTTTGATGCGATTAAAACAAATGTTTTCCACAAGATTGAAACATCTTATTATTCCACCGCATCCTTTCCAATGCATAACAGATGAAGAACCGCAAAAACTGTAACTAGTAAAAGCATTGGCTAATAATTCGTACCTATTCACCACGCGAAATGTAATGCATTCAGAAACTTAGGCAGTGAGATTGGCCTAAGGCAGAAACTAAATAAAACGATTTTGTTTAGCCGTGTTTAATTTTAATAAATACCTACTTTGTCAAGCACATTGAGTTTTATTTCCCTTTGCCTTTATTTTAATTCCCAAATAACAGCTCTGTAGAGCAAACTGAAAAAAGAGCAAGGGGAAAAGCCGTGGTCCCAGAACGAAATTCTGCATGCACCCTTGCCTATTCATACGTAATATTTGATGATTCGACACAAAACGTAACTCAAAAATTAATCATAACTTTTCTCAAAAACATGGGTATACACGGCTACACATCAAGCTATACATTTTCAGTATAAACTGATCTCGCATTGTATAGGATTTCTGTACAATGAGAGGTCAGCTAATATTGGAAATTTATATCTTGATTAATCGTGCGTACACGATTCAACACCCACATAGAACATAACAATGTTCAGTTTCAAATAATGGGTTTTCGCGAAAAAGTATCTCGATATCTATAGTTTTTCATTATGGTTTTATCTCTTATTTTTTCTATAAATTATTATTTCACTATTTTAAGTAACATAATGTTAATATTTTTGTAATACAAACAATAATTTGAAATCAACTAGTGTCAAAACGCCACAAACAGACAAAATTGGAGGAACTTTGCAATGCAGCGATTGTGCGCGAAAGGGACTAACAATGACCACGACCACTCTGCCAAGAGTGCACGACTAGGAAGAAGAAGTGTCAACCGGACACAAATTATCTCTCAAATCCAACTTTCCTGTTCGTTATAAAAATGTTTGGTCACCCTATTAGAATGGGATAAACAGCCTCGGTATGCGTTATCTCTCTCTGCTCGCGT
Source organism: Polyploca ridens (assembly GCA_951394255.1). Classification (NCBI taxonomy): domain Eukaryota; kingdom Metazoa; phylum Arthropoda; class Insecta; order Lepidoptera; family Drepanidae; genus Polyploca; species Polyploca ridens. The sequence continues at coordinate 2,937,396 of OX596272.1, read as the reverse complement.
TTTTGGCCCAAGAGCTCAATCCTGTTTGTATATTAAATTCATGGTGCTGCCAACTCTTCTAACCGAAAAGGAGCTGCCAGTCCCTTGAAAAAGCGCTAGATCGAGCTAAATACTATTTAGACGATAAATAAATGAAAAAATAGACAGCTGTTGGGAAAAACCCTATATTCAGCACCAAATTCTAACTGAAACTTAACGCCCAATAAATTGTAGTGACTACCATGCATTTTTTTTATAATTATTCGCATGAGTTAGCAAGGCTGAGATACAAAATTATGACAGGAAACAATTTTTATTTTTAATTTTTCAGAAAAGTTAGTTAAGTATTGCAATTGTAATTTTATCATCATCTGATTCTTAGAACTTCTTCATTAACCTGTGATACAATTTCGAATGCTCCAAATGTAGCAGATAGTCGGACTGCGTTAGTTTTCGACATAATTTTGGATTGTGGTAAAAAGCGCAAGATTTAGCGCTAGGCGCTAAAACGAGCCTTACACAAAAAAAGTTCTAGATCTGGCGCCGAAAGCGCTAAGTTGGCAGCACAGGTCTGTGTAGAGGTGAGACCAACGCACTTATTGTTTTTTTTATCTTACACAAATACACCAACTAGTCGATTTTTTGTATACCTAACAATTAATGTGATTCACAAAATAATTATAAGCGTATTCATGTTTTTTATCAATACCGAAACTTACGATTTAATGTTTTCCCCGTATTCCGTGTTAATTCAGAAAATATTATACATGTGATGATGTAATTTCATTACTTATCAACAACTTTTCGGCGGGAACTTACAAAGTGACGTTGCGTTTTCGTTTTATTGGCCTTCGATACTGTCTCCGTTCCTATACTTTTTAAAAAACTAGAGGGCATGGGAATCCGCGGAACTGCGTTAGACTGGTTTAGAAGCTATTTATCAGAGCGGAGGCAGTGTGTTAAAATCCGCGGAACTGCGTTAGACTGGTTTAGAAGCTATTTATCAGAGCGGAGGCAGTGTGTTAAAATTGGTCAGACTATAAGTTGCTCTCAGTCAATTAGATTTGGTGTACCACAAGGGAGTATCCTAGGACCTACGTTATTCCTTCTTTATATCAATGATATTCATGATGTTCTCATTGAAAATGCCGATATTTTGTGTTACGCCGATGATACAGCAATAATTTTCCATGGACCAACTTGGCCAATAGTTTGCTCCTCTGTTGAGCAAGGTATGATGCTTATCTCTCAATGGCTACAGCGTAATCTTCTTACGCTAAATACTACCAAGACTAGGTATATATGCTTCCATAAGACATCTGCCTCAGCTCCGGACTTCCGGACTTAACTATCAAAATTCAAATTCATGACATACTGTGCGATGATAAACCGTGTACTTGCGAATCAATAACACGCACAAATGTTATCAAATACTTAGGTGTGTATATTGATGAAAATCTTTCATTTAAAACTCACATTGAGATTCTGTCGGCTAGGATAAGAAAAGTAATAAATGTGATGCGAAACCTGCGGTATGTTGCAAGTATTGACACCCTTACATCCGTCTACTATGCACTTTGTCAATCACTAATAGTCTATTGCATAACATGCTGGGGTAGTGCCGCCAAAACATTCATTTTACAGGCAGAGAGAGCCCAGCGTTCATTACTAAAGGTTATGCTTCAAAAATCATATCGGTACCCCACTACATGTTTATATAAAGACGCTGGCGGCTGGAGTTCTTAGTGTGCGTCAACTTTTCATTCTTAGAACTTCACTTTCGATGCACAAAGCAGTACTAACTTTATCTAGATACGAGTTAGAAAGGAATCGCAGAGTTTTTAGATTAACCATCCCCTCAGTTAATATTAAGTTTGCACAACGTTTTGGTGATTTTGTGAAGATTTACATCTATAATAGAGTAGTTGAGTTTTGCAATATACGAAACAAAACTGTTTTTGAAACAAAACATATTACTATTTCCAAATGGCTTTCTAGTTTAACCTATGAAAAAACTGAATACAATTCATATAGCTTTATGTTAATTAACTTTTTTTTTATTTTATTTGCATTTTATTCTTTAATAGCTTTAAATTAGATATTTACATTGTATAACTTAAAAATCTATCTGTCATTCAGTAATGAGTAACTTCCTGAGGTTTATAAATTATGGTAATCTTTTTCGAAACTCCGGTTTCCTCGATACAGGCTTGCCTAGTGAGGAATCCTTGATCACATGGATATCAGTAATCAAATCTGCAAAATACTGTATGCTATATGTTATGGCATGGGGTTTTTTAATTTTTTAAATAATATGTCAAGCTTTGATTTATACTGTGTGTGTTTGTCGATGTATACCTAATATTTTGCAGTAATAAATATTTTCATTTTCATTTCATTTTCATAAATTCGTCTATTTTGAGTTTCATTGCACATTATCGGTCGTATTTTATCCAATAAAGATCAATCCATGTGCACCAGTGAAGTGGAATGAATGATATGTATAGTGACTTTTCAAGTAGTCTCAAAAAGTTCGTGTAGTTTTATTAGGTACAATGACCACCACTGAGGACTATGAGAATGAGAAAGTGATTTATTGTGACTGGAAATTAAAATATAACTCAAAACTGGCAGAAATAAGTCCTAATTTGGATTTGGTTGCTAACATAAAACTAAGGAGAATATAACTCGACACTGGCAAAATACTAATAAAAAAATATTTGGTTGCCAAACTAAAGCAGAGTATCAAGAATCTTATAAATTTATATTATACTAGCTTTCCGCCCGCAGTTTCACCCGCGCCCCCTTCTTTACCCTCTTACCTACTCTACCCTACCCTACTACATTACATTATAAAAGTGTATAATGACGTTGAAGTGAACGTGAAGTTTTCTTAATTTTTTCTTTTATAAGAACTTTGTCCTGACAATAACAAACAAAACAAAAAAAAAATTGCGAAATCGGTCCAGCCCACAGACATATAATATAATTATATGACTGAGGTCCAGCCGTTCACGCGTGAAGTGCCCTACCCTACCCTATTTGTGAATCTAAATCATCCAGGGCGCCACCCAAACGCATACAAAAAATTCATTCAAAGCGATCCACCCGTTTAGGAGTTCAGTGACATACACACTTGCAGAAGAATTTTATATATATGTTACCGGCCAAACCCGATTTTAGGCTAAACTAGTATGGCCTAGGCCAAACTAGTTCTTCCTATACACGATAGGATAAACCGGTATAGACTAGGCCAAACTGGTACATCCTAAGCCCGGTAGGAGAATCTAGTTTAGCCTAGGCTGAACTAGTTTATCCTACCACACTTCAGGATAAATTGGTACCTATCACCTATTCAATACACGTAGGGAAAATAGGTAAAGAAAACTTGTAGTAAAATAATTAAAATTTAAAGAATAATCATGATTCATTTATTCAATGAATTTGCCAGAGACAATTATATTTATTTTTGCAAGGTGTACTCTGATGGCACTCAAGAGTTGCAGAGCACAATTTTTTCTTGCAATTGCATATGTTTGTTGTACAGAAAGATCGACAAATGCCTACCCTAAATATCTAAATAAACACTAGCAAAGAGATTCAATAGAATAAAAAAAATAAGTAGCTGAGTAAGAGAAAGAATACCTGCAATATAATTTCTGCAGAACGCCATGTTTGGTGCCAACTTTGTAAAAGCCATTATTATTTCTCTGAAGAATAACTCCGATTATGTTTCTGAGATCAGGTGATCTTCCTTTGTCTACTTCTGGAATCGGTATTCTCGCTCAATCATTGTCGACTACGAGTTCAGACTAGGCCATACCAATTTATCCTAAAGTGTTGTAGGATAAACTAGTTCAGCCTAGGCTAAACTAGATTCTCCTACCGGGCTTAGGATGTACCAGTTTGGCCTAGTCTATACCGGTTTATCCTATCGCGTATAGGAAGAACTAGTTGGGCCTAGGCCAAACTAGTTTAGCCTAAAATCGGGTTTGGCCGGTAACATATATATATAAGATTATTATATTTTAGTCGGTAACTTGGTAGGTAATCACTAATGAATACATTTAGAACAATAAACCCGTTTATTATCTTAAAAGTCTAATTTGTAAGGAATAATATAAGTAGAATAAATATAAACATATTAAACATGTACATAAACTATAATTCAAGTTAATAATAATAACCCAAGGATGTAAAAAACGGATAAATTCTCAAAAACAAAAAACTGTGTCGCTCAAGTCGGCCACCTCGTTGTACGTACAAGCCGGCACGCACACGTTTACACATTAGTCGAGCGCGGGTAAACGGCAACAGAGGGTACATTCAGAGTTGGATAATATCGATCACAGCGCTCACAGCAATAATTTGCGTACCGAGTTAGAACATCACATTAATGACAGCTGAGACCAATTCGGAACGCTCGTGCACGCGCTCACAGTATTCAAAAGAATTTAATTAAAATCTGAATTAACAATGCGCTAGGACTCGTTATATCTTTTATAATTTGACTATTTTTCTCTCATAAAAAGTATCTTTGCTAAATAGAAAACCAAGAATCTTATTAGATTTTTGCCGAAAACAATAATTAACCGTCACTTTTGACAGCGCTCACGGCGATATCAGTTTAGGGCATGGTCAGTGTGAGCGCAATATGGCGGATGGTCATGAACCAATTCGGTACGTGTTTAAGCACGTTGCCAACTAATGTGTGAATGTATGCGTGAGAGGTGGCCGACTCTCATAGACACAGTTTTATGTTATCGAGAATATGTCCGAATAATTTTAACATCCTTGTAATAACCATTATAATAGGTACATACGTATATGTATGTACACGACACACATATAGGATAGGACTATACCTTGTCCAAAGAATTTCAAGTTATGTTGCACGTGGGTAATGTTACCAGAGCTCACCAGGGAGGCGGGAAGAATCAGTAACTCTTAAATGACACTCTGGGTGTTGCAATTGTCCATGTGGCTACATGAACCTCTTACCACCATATTTGCCGACTTAGTAGGATAACATAATACATTAAACTTGTACTGTCTTCATCTAATCCTAAAATAAACTTGTACTAAGCGAGATGACATAATATTCATCTTTGTATAACAGGAATAAGGTATTGTTCTATTAGAAGTACCATTTCTTCATCATAGTCTTGATGCTACATAATCAGGCTGAAAAAAAAAATACTTTGTATACAATCTTAATATCTTTAGCAATATTAATATACTGGGACATTCCTCACACACGGTCATCTGATCCCAAACTAAGCAGAGCTTGTACTATGGAAACCAGACAACTGATACTATTCAAGATGGATAATTTCTCAATTTGCAACTTTAAAGGTATGTTTTTTGACAGGCCATATGCCATTGTTCGATTCCCATCCAGGACACATATTTGTGTGCATGAACATGTTTGCATGTCCTGAGATTGGGTGTAAATATGTAATTAAGTATGTATTTACAAATAATATTTAGTATATCTGGTTTCCATATTACAAGCTCTGCTTAGTTTGGGATCAGATAGCCGTGTGAATAATGTCCCAGGATATTTATTATTATTTTCACAGTTTCAAAGGTTTGTGCATTGGACGCTCAGATTGTGGAATGAACTCCCTGCCATGCTTTTCCCAAGGGAATACAGCATGGGGTTCTTCAAGAAGGGTGTGAAGATTTTAGCAAGGTCAGTAACGTGTGAGTGATTGTGTTGCAAGCATCCATAGGCTACAGTAACTACATCCCATCAGGCGGGCCATATGCTTGCTACTTTAGAAGTATAATAATAATAAGAAATCAAATAATACTCAAAATATACTTACCGAAACAAACCAGTAGGAATCTTTCATAAATATCATCCGAGAGATGACACCCATATCAGTTTGTGGTGCTATAGTGTGCAAATGGAGATGTTTCACGCTACGGAACGGTGGCCAGTGGTATCCGAACCTTGCATCTTCTACGGAGAGGTTGTTTGAGTTTAACAACTGTTTTGCAACGGCAAGCATTTTTTCAACTGTAAAAATAAGAAAACTTATAACTTCACGCCATCTTTAAAAAGTAGAACAAGGTGTGTGCCTGTTCGTTATCGTAATTAATCACATCTTATGTAAATTGCTTTCAAGGACGTTAAAAAAATTCGGACATATTCTCACTAGCAAAAAACTGTGTCTATGAGAGTCGGCCACCTCTCACGCACACATTCACACATAAGTTGGCTATACCGCGAGAAACAAGACTCACATGTGTGCGTGCCAGCTTGTACGTCCAGCGTGGTGGCTGACTCGAGCGACAGTTTTTTGTCAGTGAGAATACGTCCGCCTTTTTTTTACGTCCATGGTTTTGGCGCTGTTAATGTATGGAAACACAATCGCCAAAGTCGGTCCAAGCTTCTTGCAAGGCAACAAGGAAACGCAACAATAGTATTTTATCAGTCACACAATCTTACTTAGCTCTTTATCAGCTGAAGTCAAGCATTTAACATCTTCTATATGCCGTTTTGGAATAGTTAGAATGTGAAATTTTGTCGCAGGCTTTATGTCCCGAAACACGCAGATTTCTTCATCTTCGTATAATAATTGTGTGTTTTCTAACTTGTTAACGATATTGCAGAATATGCACGACGATTTCTCTGGTATGGTTTCGGACATTTTTAAGGATTTATTTATAAAAACATCTGTGTATGCTTTCTTTCAAGATGTTTTCGCACTTTTTTTTTTTTTGTTAAGTTTTTCATGACATGGATACAAAGTCCTTCAGTCGCATACATTTTATTAATAATATCACTTTAATATAGTCCGCACATTCACTTTCACATAGTCCGCATGATCAGTCACCGTCCAGTCATGTTTTAGTAAAATGGTGGTCATTGTACTAAAACTTATCACAGACTTTTTGAGACAACTTGTAAAGTCACGATACACATATTCATTTCATTTCACTTCACTGGTGCACATGAATTGATCTTTATTGGATAAAATACCACCGATAATATGCAATAAAACTCAAAATACACGAATTTATGAAAATAAAAATGAAGACACAACGTTACTCTGCAAGTTCCCGCCAAAAAGTCCATGTTTTCGCACAACTGACCAGTGCTGCCATACGAAGGAGGCATGAAATCTGTATTTTCATTAATAAAAAAATCCGTAATAAATGAATGGGCGTTTTCAAACAGATTAAATTATTGTAATATCAAAATTGTCATTGCATATATTGGATCAAACCACTGGATTGAGCTTCATGATCCCAAAATCCTCTCCACCGATCGTTATTTCTATCCCAGAATTGTACGTGAAGTTATTGAAATAAAGTAATATCAATAGAGAAGATGGTTTAAGGTTATTTTCTGCGTGGAATCCAGTGATAAGAAAATATTCACGACGTGACTTTCGATTGAGGATATGCATTGATACAGTTAGTACGGTGTACCGTGATCGTGACAGTTATGTTTTACAAGACCAAATGCTTCAAACATATCAGAGTGTGATCTGATTGATAAGTGAGAGAGTCTATCTGTAGGAGGTCTGTCTGTACGTAAATCCGTATAAAATTCCGTAATCATGGTTCAACCATATTGGATGTCCAAAATCCGTACAAATACGGACAAATCCGTACAAATATGGCAACACTGACTGACTGATGAACATATTGACAAATAAAACGCGTTCGATTTATATCATCTCATAAAAATGACAGCTAGTCGCTATGAGCACTTAATTTGTTCATTGAATCAATTTCCCCCGGTACTGCCTGAATAGAAGTGCAAAATTACCAATATTATGAAATAGTAGATAGCTAGATAACTCTTTATTGTACTCCTACAAGTATAAAACAAAAATTAACAATACATTCTTAATATTAAAATGACTGTAGGCAATGGGTGATCTTATCGCTAAGAAACGATTTCTTGCAGACGTGTGTCCAATGGTAAACCTTTTACGGTCTTATTACAAAAAACGATCTTCATCCTGGTTTAAACCATAACTTACAAGTCTTGGATTGTTACGGTACTAACGTTGGTACTATGATTAAATTTCGATCCTATTACAAATCGCAGACTAACGGAGGATGTGTTAGTACCACAGGCTAGTCCATGGTTAAATAATATCCACAGATTATCTATAGAAAACATTCATTGAATTGGAAATCATTCGTTCGCACCGTTCCGTTTATCTACATAGCTGTTTTATTCTATAAATTATTAAAATTTAAAATTGTATGTACTATTATGATAAAAATTCTAATATTGATTTTTGAAAAGATTATACTGATGCAACGTAATTTTCAACAAAAATCTTGTTTTTGGCGTTTATTTCACGTATAATGTAATATACATATTAGTAACAACTCTAGCGTGTAACGGAATAAATGAAGTTCTCGCGCATAGCTATAATAACATTGAAAACGACTTTTTGGCGGGAACTTGTAGAGAGACGTTGTGTTTTCATTTTTATTTTCATAAATTCGTGTATTTTGAGTTTTATTGCGTATTATCGGTGGTATTTTATCCAATAAACATCAATCATGTGCACCAGTGAAGTGAAATGAAATGAATTATGTGTATCGTGACTTTACAAGTTGTCTCAAGAAGTCCGTGTAAAGTTTTAGTACAACCACCATTGTACTAAAACATGACTCTAATGACTAGTGACTGACTGAGGACTATGTGAAAGTGATTTATTGTGACTAGAACTTATATTATAACTGGAAAATGGCAAAATACACAAGCCGTGTGACGCCAACATATTAAAAAAAAAAAAAAAAAAAAAACATTGAAAACACAAACTAATAATATAATAGGGGATATGATTGAACAACGAAAAGTTAAATGAAAAGTGCATAAAATACAATAGATAATCAGAAGAAAAGAAGGGGTGAAAATTGGTGCACCGAAGAGAAAGTTTGTTTTGATATAAAAACTGTGCGATACACTTATCATTCTTTATAACTCTAATTTCAACCATTCTAGGATATATTACGATATATTATCAAAATATATTCTATTCTTAGTGACAAGCAGGACTGAACAAATTGATATAAAATTCGACCAAAGAAAACTAAAAAAGGTTCTCAACACATGTAAGTACCTACATATAATTGCTAGCTGCTCCCTATGGTTTCACCTGTTCCAGGGTAAAAAGTAGCCCATGGCCCTCTCTATACCATAGGCTATTTGGATGACAAATTTTATAACCATCGGTCCAGCAGTTTAGGAGTGAAAAGTTACTTTCTAATTTATAATTATGTATGGAATCTATACAAGGTGAAACCGCAGGGGACAGCCAGTACGTAATATAGACCTCAAAACAGTTCCTTTTAAAAATGATGTCTGTTTGTTTGTTCAAGCATCTCTCAAAAAGTAAACCAATCTCGATGAAATTTGGCATGGCTATCTGCATGCCAAATTGGTATGGATAAAAACATAGGGGACTAATTGGTTGGAGATTGAACATTCTTATAGTATAATAATTGCAGAATTAACAATGAAAAAACTGTATTTAGAAATAGCTTTATTAGAAATAGAAAGCAAGAAACACACTAATGAATAAAATTTTAGTAAAACAAATTTAAACCAAATTAAATAAACCTATGCAAAACAAAAGCAACTTAATTACATTAACTTATTTAAATAAACTAATATCTATTTTTTTTTTCAGGTCAACTGCAACAGTAATAATTAAAATCAATGAAAATGATTAAACTGTCTTAATGCGAGAGTCATCAAACAATTGAAAATTATTTTATGTATAAATTTCAAAATTGAAAATAATAAAAGTGCTAAGTATTGTAACTAAACTTTATAAATAAATAAATATAATCAATGAAAATGAGTTTCAATGAACTGCCTTCTTATATTTCAACGGACAGTATTTCCAACTCTTGATTGTGAAAATGTTTCTCTAGTGGTTGGTGTTAGGTTGCTATCATTTTCACCAGGAAATATGTTCTCCCTCATGTCAATGGCTATATTATGAAGAAGTTTTTTTGGCAGTTTCAATATCACAAAACATGCCTCTTAGTAGGCAGCGGAAACATTGTTTCCATAACCCGAAACATCTCTCCACTGTGTTCCTTGTACATATGTGAGAATAGTTATATGTTTCTCTTTCTCTTTATCTTTTGCAGTTGTTGTAGGGTTCAGAACTGGTGTAAATAAATATGGGGTGCAAGGATAGCCACTGTCACCCAGTAATATTCCAGAGAAAGCACCAGCCTCAAATCGAAATTTCAGGGGATATTGGGCATCCTCGGGGATCGTGGGATATTTCAGCTTTTACCAAGTCCACTATTTTTAAGCCGAAACGCTTCTTGAACCTGTATTTATATCGAAATTCTTCGTCACACATCTCAACAAAAGGTTCAGCCGATGACGAAGTCTTAAAGGTCGCCGGGGCACCCCTAATAAATCTAAATCGTCCATATCCTCTAGATCAATTAAATCAATGTTAAGTATCCATTTTTCTTGTAATAAAAACAAAAGTAAAACAAATAAAACTTAACCTCACTGCCTCACTGTATAATTTGACGTGTTTGTAACTTTAGTCCTCTGTCATGCGTTAGTCCAAAGACAAACTAGGGGTGCTGTTGGTTTATCTTTAGTACCATAAATAGTCCAAGAATTTGAGATAAACTACGTTTTGTAATACGAAATATTTTAGTACATGGTTTATTACCAGGTTTAATCCTGGTACGAAATTTAGTCCACGTTTTGTAATAAGACCGTTAGAGTTCTATATGCAAATGGTTACCAACGGGACTCTAAGCCTACACCACCGTCCGTCTATATCCTTCTAACCTGTATTAAGTCCTGTGACACGACTTTTGCTCTTAAAAGTTTTTCAGGCGCTACCAAAATTTGCGCTTTATATAGTTGTTATTTTGTCATGGGGGTCATGACCCCCCCTGGGCCTCGGCCGTCTAGCTGAATTAAAAATCTAAATGACTCGCACACCCTTGATTGTGTTGTCAATAGGTTCTATGGTCACATGAGTAATGAAAATATGATTGACATGATTTTCGTAATTTAATTACTTTATGATTTTCGCGCTGCGCGGCCCCTCTTTTCTGTAGGACATAATCACTAGAACTAATGGACCGATTTAGAAAATTCTTACAAATGTACCTACTCTATTTTCGTGTGAATCTGCGGGTAACAGCTATAGTATTGTATATTTTGAAACCCATCCAAGCTGGATATAAGTGTGTGACCCCCCCTGATCTGATAGCTGGATCCGCCCTTTATACGCACTCCGTGCTCGAGTCTGGACTCGTTTCGTAATAAACACAAACTACCAAGAGAACTAAAGTTAATAAAGTTGATTGATTTCAAATTCAGTCTCACTTAAAAAAATTATCGTAAGAAATAGCTTATCCTTACAGGATGCATGTAGGTATGCCACTACTTTCAAACCTATGTGTACTTGTTGCAATTATTAAATGAATATGAATATACAAGGTAGACTATATTGATGATAAAGTTGTCTGGAAGCATGTCTGGTCAATCACATACATTTTATAATTAGTGTAAAATTTTAACATAGATGTCGCTACAAACATCGTTTTGAGTGATTGAGAATTAATTATAAGTCAAAACGCTATTAAATCACTTTTTATTTAGCTTTATTGCAAGTAGGGATCCCCCTGCTTTTATTAATCTGCTGGATCCCACACCTTCAAAGCGCGGATCCGCGGATCCCTTTAGGCGCTAAAACTAGCCCAGGAGCGTTTTCAGCGTCAGGATATATTTGCAGTTCACGCAGAAGCAGGCTCGGAGATGATACAATAAATGCCATTTGCTTTTTAAGAGCGAATTTTCAAAATTTATAACCATATGTTGATATCATAGTAAATAGCATCTAAGAGAAAGTTGTGATTTGGTTATTAGTCATTATCTAACTAATATTATAAAGAGGTAAGATTTGATTGTTTGTTTGTTTGTTTGCATTGAATAGGCTCCGAATCTACTGAACCGATTTGAAAAATTCTTTCACTGTTGGGAAGCTACACTATCCCCGGGTGACATAGGCTACTTTTAATGACGGGAACGCGGGTGAAACCGCGCGAGACAACTAGTTATATGAATAAAACCCTGCCGTTAATCGGAAGCAGCGGCAGGCTTGAGGAAATTTTCTATATATAGATTGTATTTTGTACATATTTGTTGTAAATAATGAATAAAACTGAATTAAAAATATAAAGTTGTTGTTAGGAGTAAGGGTAAAATTAAGCAAAACTATTAAACTATGCCAAACATTTAAAGAAAACAGATTACTAATTACTTATACTTAATTAATAGAAAAGAAATATCTATGTTCTGTTGCATTGTAAGAAATATTGAATAAAAGTTAATTTTTACACAAAAATCTGTAGTTTCAATTTGATTTTATAACATAATTTCAAAGATGCGAGATCCCGCGTGATTCCGCGCGGGATTGAGTAATCCCACATAGCAATCCCGCAGGATTGAATGAGCTGTGGGAATAGAATTTGAGGATAATATTTGTAGTAGCAATTAGTACCTCAATCTCACCACCCGGTGCTGTACTTTTTTTTTTTTATACGACTAAGTCGGTTATCAAGCATACGGCCCGCCTGATTGTAAGCGGTTACCGTAGCCATATGGACGCTTGCAACACAAGAAGCATCGCTCACGCGTTACCGACCTTTCCCCCCTCCCCTATGAGCTCTGGCGACCTTACTCACGCGCAGGAACACAACTTTACACAACATAAAGTTATTTGGCTACGGTATTCTGTAAGGTGGAGGTACTTCCCCAGTCGAGCTGCTCTTTGAGCGAATAAACGCTATGCTCTACCTCTCTGAAAACTACTTGCGCGAGTTACGGTGGTAACTTTTGAAGTATGGACTCTGATCCTCTGTTGTACGTGTGAACTCTGTGCTAAAAGTAACTGCACTTCATCCCTTCTATTCGAAAAGTGTTGCATTGTTCCTCTATAAGTGGGAGCAAAATAGCTGATTTCCGATAGGAACTTTTTAGAGGATGGAAATGAGATTTGAATTTGGAACATATATCATTCATTGAAACCGAACGCAAATTGTATGAATTACTGGGTGGTACGTGAAGGCTGCACGGCGCGGGGAAACGAGTCTACAAAAAAATAAAAAAAGCGCGCGAATTACGTCTCTTACAAATAATAATCAAAACCGACCACAAAACTCAAACAAATTATAAATGACCACCAGTCCTTTGCGCCTGCCAATCAAATCGGTTCCCCCATAGCAATCGGTGAGTTGTGTTTGAAACAAAGTCATGTCGACGCGCACTCCACGGGCTTTATATTTCTTGGGCTCTACGTACCTATAAAAGTAATGGAAATGCTTCACCCCAATCAGAGGTTCAAGTCTCATGGCCTCTCTAAGTGTCAGAGTTTCTTCCCTGGTAGCATGTGCACTGGAAAAGTAACACTCCAAACTTGTATACACACAAAGCATTGAAGGAAATGGCTCTCAAGTGCAGCTGTCGGAATACACCGATAGGTGCTTGGCGACTGATTTTCAACTTGAGGGTGGTAGCCAGCCAAGTGAGTACTACAAATTATCCTTGTAGGATTTGAACCCGGGACCTTCGTCTCGGTATCCGACGTCACACCACTGAGCTATCATCGCCTTAATCGATTGATGATTGAAATAAAACAAACACATAATTTTAAGTGAAGCTTACTACAATACATTAGTGAAACCGCAACCAAATTAGTTAAGCCGTTTCTGAGATTAGCGCGCACAAACGCACAGACAAACAAACAAAAATGTACCATTCGAGGTACTCACATTGTGAAAAAAATTAATGCCAATTTATGGCATTGTTTTCCAACATAGACTTCCAGAAACTGCGAGTCAAAAGACAAAAGACGGACCATTTGACGTGACTCACGGCCGCAGGTCGTGGATTTGATTCCCAACCAGGACATGCATTTGAGTGTATGAACATGTCCGCATGTCTTGAGTCTGGGTGTAATTATGTATAATATATATTTACGACAAAAAGTAGTATATGTATTATATCAGTTGTCTGGTTTCCATTCCTCTGCTTAGTTTGGGATCAGATGACCGTCCCGGGATATATATTTATTTAACTGAGAGTGAATAAGCAATGACTTTTTGGCGGAGACTGCGTTTTCGTTTTGTTTTCATAACGTTATAATATGGTTATAGTTCCGTCTCGTAGGTGGGTAGGTACGATCCCAGGGTGCCTAGACAAGATGGTTGACGACAAACGTCATCGTTAGTAAACGATCAACCTTTGGGTACATTCCGAAATGGATAATATCGCTCACAGCGCTCACAGCAATAATTTGCGTACCGAATTAGATATCACGCTTATGACAGCTGAGAACTATCAACAATTCAGAACGCCCGTTATCGCGCTCACAGTATTCAAAACAACATTTGAGAATTTAATTAAAATCTGAATTATTAATGCGCTAGGACTCCTTATATCTTTTATAAGTTGACTCGCAAAAAGGAATATATGCTTTTTTTATTATTTTTCTCTCATAAAATCATAAAAAGTATCTTTGCCAAATAGAAAACCAAGAATCTTATTAGATTTTTGCCGTCACTTTTGACAGCGCTCTCGGTGATATCAGTTTAGGGCATGGTCGGTGTGAGCGCAAGATGGCGCATGTCATGACGTCATCTATGACGTTTCACGGGACATCGTGAACTGTCATTATTCAATTCGGTATGGGTTTAAGCACGCTCAAATCGATTACAGCGATTACAGCGGTAATTCGGAATGCAGCCTTTGTATGGCATTGACATTTCAAATCGAAATATCACGTGATTTTTAACAATCTCTTAAGTCCATCCTATACAAAGGTTGATCGTTTACTAACGATGACGATTGTCGACAACCATCTTGTCTAGGGGGGCTGATCCGATCAAATCTTTTCGTATTTTTTCCCCTTTTTTTTGTACCTAAACCGAGCAAGGCTCGTTCAATCAGGTACTATATACTAGAGAGGGGATGAAAAGTAGATGACTCGAGAGCAAATTATTTTTCCCTCGGGCGATGTACTTTGAATCCCTCGCTGCGCTCAGGATTCTATTATAGAATCCTTCACTTCACTCGTGATTCAAGTAGCGCCCTCACCGTAAAAATACTATTTTACAGCAGGACGCCGACATTTATACTACAAATATAAATGTCGGCGTCCTGCAAGGCTCTGTGCTGTCCCCAACACTGTTCCTTCTGTACAAGGAGCGTTCATTACCCGGGCCGTGCAAATATCCCTTGTTCAATAGTGGAGGAAAGCCGCGAATGACTTGTGTCGTAATAGAGATTACACTAACCAGTGTCTCCGACTGGGATCGACTAATGCCCGGTTTCAATAAACAAAAACGAATTGTTTTGCTTACCAATGGTAGGTTTTTTATTGCCAAACTGGGCATATAGATTATTTCGTAAGCTAATTTTACCTGTGATAGCTACTTCCATATGGGAGGGTCTGCTATGCAAAGCTCTGAAGTCTTTGCTTCATTATTTTTAAATATTTTTGCGCGCCATTCGACGCGATATAGGTATTAATTTTAAGTAAATGATTGAAACCGGGCATAAGCCTAGTCCATCTCTAAGCCCCACTAAGACACAAGCCTGCGCGTTCACCGCTAAGTACACCCCATTTGCTGTGGCTCCATAGTACCTGAACACGTCCCTGACTGTTCTGCGACGTGCGATTAGGATTATCGGCGATCCCAAGCTCACAAGCGGTTAAGGACCCTTAACCAGAGGAGAAACTTTAGCTCGTTACGTGTGTTCAACTGTAAAGGTTCTAAAAATGACATCTGCGTACCCACCATCCACGATTTCTATAAAAGTATTTTGCTATGTGGATAATTCAAACTAATCATTAAAATACTTATCAGAATTTACAATAATTAACTATGAACCTGTTTAAATTATAGGTAGCCATTTTGTTTACATACCATATTGACGTAAAAGCTAATAACCATACCACAGGCTGTATTAATATTAAAACCAAATAAAAAACACATGTATGAGTGCGCAGGTATCAATAATAACGGCCGTGGTACAAAGAGAGAAGATTTTTGAATCTACTTTTGGCAGAAAATATAATATAGTATCTTGGTTGCAGGACCAATCAACCTCATCGCTGCCGCTGCGGAGATCTCGTCAACGAGCTCAGCCACCATGGGCTTTCGTGCTCTCTAAGTGCTGGTCGAATATCACGACACTCAGCTATTAATACGCTAACGTGCCTTCCGTACTGGAACCAGTCGGTATTGCGCGGGGCGATGGCAAGTCCGGATGGTAAGTCTTTGATCCCTTGGAGTGTCGGCAAGACGCTGGTGTGGTAACATATGTCGATATACGCGCGCCATCTCACTTAACAGCGACTTGTATAGCTGCAGGGGCAGCTGCGGCCAATGCGGAAAATCAAAATTCTAAAAATACGCAGCGATTGGACCGAATTATATTTTTGTGCCTTTTGCGGTCGAGACCATGGGACCGTGGGAGTCCGAAGCTCGCCGTTTTGCTCGCACCTTGTCATCAAAATTGGTCGAGACCTCCGGAGACCAGCGGGCGGGGATCTTTTTCCGCTTGGCTATTCCGCTTGGCTTGTCAGCTTGGCTATCCAAAGAGGAAACGCTGTCAGCCTTCTGGGAACCCTGCCGTTAATCGGAAGCAGCGGCAGGCTTGAGGAAATTTTATATATAAGGTGTAACGGAAAGGGTATATACATCCGAAGGGGGTGAAGACTACATCAGGTACAGACTCTCTATAAAAAATTTCAGCTCAAAATACATAACTAAAAAATTCAAACCAAATTTTTTAATTCAAGTTTTTTGAATTAAAATCATAACCAACATGTCACCGGTCAATGAGGGTCATTGTCATTTTGCGTCCCTTACTAATATTAATATAAATTTTTATCTTCCGCGATCTGTGCACCTCGTACCAAAAAAGTGGATTACTGTAATGTATATACAGTTTCCGTTACACCCTGTATATAGATTGTATTTTGTACATATTTGTTGTAAATAAAGATATCTTTTAAAATGACCACCAAAAAGAATTTTGTGTGAGAACTTCTAATACCTAAAATTGTACTATGAAACCAAAGAATCATGGCGAGATTTGTACAAAAAAAATAAAGATTTTTAGAGACGTTGAAATGACGTTTGAACCTTGGTGCCTAAGGAATAACTTTAAGCCTTTTTTTTAAGACCAGTACATGTGTACCACAGATTACAGAATAGAAGGATGTGTATCACCACCTTTAGTTATAAACGTGCGGCTCCTGAACCGTTCCGATCATACCCAATGTTTAAACAACGAACATTAAAAGGCTAACAAAGCAATTATAAATTTATTATATTTGCTTAAATTAGTCTTTTATTTTAAAATGCGCAAAATGTCTCAGAAATGTACATGTATTTTGTCATTGGGGTTCGGTAGTTTAATAAGAAAACGGCACAAGAGTATTGTTAGTACTGAATAATTAATATCGTTAATTAATTTGAGATAATATATACCTGATTGAACGAGCCTTGCTCAAATACGAAAAGATTCGATCGGATCGGATCGTTCCTACCCACGACCTACGAGACGGAACTATAACCATATTATAACGTTATGAAAATAAAACGAAAACGCAGTCTCCGCCAAAAAGTCATTGCTTATTCACTCTCAGTTAAATAAATAAATATCCCGGGACATTTCTCATACACGGTCATCTGATCCCAAACTAAGCAGAGCTTGTACTATGGAAACTAGATAACTGATATAATACATATACTGCTTTTTGTCGTAAATATATATTATACATAATTACACCCAGACTCAAGACATGCGGACATGTTCATGCACACAAATGCATGTCCTGGTTGGGAATCAAATCCACGACCTGCGGCCGTGAGTCACGTCAAATGGTCCGTCTTTTGTCTGTTGATTCGCAGTTCGAAATTTTTTTTTAAGGACGCGGCGTCCGGATTACAATGCCATAAAATGACCATAAATTGGCATTAATTTTTTTCACAATGTGGGTACCTCGAATGGTACATTTTTGTTTGTTTGTCTGTGCGTTTGCGCGCGCTAATCTCAGAAACGGCTTAACTAATTTGGTTGCGGTTTTCACTAATGTATTGTAGTAAGCTTCACTTAATGATGTATGTCTGAAATAAATATATTTTATTTTTTTATTTTTTTATTTTTTAAAATTATGTGTTTGTTTTATTTCAATCATCAATCGATTAAGGCGATGATAGCTCAGTGGTGTCACGTCGGATACCGAGACGAAGGTCCCGGGTTCGAATCCAACAATGAGCGTAAGCTTTCGGTGAAGGAAAACATAGCAAGGTGGTAGGAAACTTTGTAGTACTCACTTGGCTGGCTACCACCCTCATGTTGAAAATCTGTCGCCAAGCACCTTTCGGTGTGTTCCGACAGCTGCACTTGAGAGCCATTTCCTTCTATGCTTTGTGTGTACACAAGTTTGGAGAGTTACTTTTCCAGCGCACATGCTACCAGGGAAGAAACTCTGATACTTAGAAAGGCCATGAGACTTGAACCTCTGATTGAGGTGAAGCATTTCCATTACTTTTATAGGTACGTAGAGCCCAAGAAATATAAAGCCCGTGGAGTGCGCGTCGACACGATTTTGTTTCAAACACAAGTCACCAATTGCTATGGGGGAACTGATTTTGATTGGCAGGCGGAAAGGAGACTGGTGGTCATTTATAATGTGTTTGAGTTTTGTAATCGGTTTTGATTATTATTTGTATTAGAAATAACAGCAAACGTAAAAGCGATGCTGAGATTATGGGTTCAATTTTGAAAAAGAAACAGGTAGGTAATATGATTTTAAAAGCTAATTTTATTAATATTTACTGGAATTTTAAATTAATAAAGATTTGAGTACGTTTCTCCTATTTTTTTTGGAATTTCATTGTTTTTTGTAATAAATCTCCGTCTGTTATCAATAGAATTAACGAAAATTACACTGAAAAAACTACAAAATTTTATTTAACAGTAACACAAAATTTGACGACCAATAACCTAAACAGAGTGACTTGCGAACTAAACTTACCAGTAACAAATCTAGTTTTTGTTCGTTACGAGATCTTTATTTACAACAAATATGTACAAAATACAATCTATATATAGAAAATTTTCTCAAGCCTGCCGCTGCTTCCGATTAACGGCAGGGTTCCCAGAAGGCTGACAGCGTTTCCTCTTTGGATAGCCAAGCTGATGCGTTGGCGGAAAAAGCTCCCCGCCCGCTGGTCTCCGGAGGTCTCGATCAATTTTGATGACAAGGTGCGAGCAAAACGGCGAGCTTCTGACCCCCACGGTCCCATGGTCTCGACCGCAAAAGGCACAAAAATATAGCTGGGTCCACTCGATGCGTATTTTTTGAATTTTGAATTTTCCGCACTGGCCGCAGCTGCCCCTGCAGCTTTACAAGTCGCCGGTAAGTGAGATGGTGCGAGTGTATCGACACATGTAGCATCCCACACCAGCGACTTGCCGACACTCCAAGGGATCAAAGACATACCATCCGGTCTCTTGCCATCGCCCCGCGCAATACCGACTGGTTCCAGTACTGCGGATAATGCCATTAATAGCCGAGTGTCGTGATATTCGACCAGCACTTAGAGAGCACGAAAGCCCATGGTGGCCGAGCTCGTTGACGAGATCTCCGCAGCGGCAGCGATGAGGTTGATTGGTCCTGCAACCAAGACGAAGACAAATACACAGACTTAATGTTATACGGTCTAACATTGTTCCAGTATTTGTTGATGGAATAGCTAAATTGTTCGTTACTAAATTATTTGATTAAATGTTACTAAAGTTTGTTTCCCGAAAACTAAAGTTAGTTTCCCGACAACAAAATGTCAACTTACATAACTAGTTTTGTAGATCATTTTTTTCAGTGTAACATATGCGTAAAATATCATATGTTTGGTGAGTGCGGTATCTCCGCACGCGCTCTCCACGGGCTTTATACTTCTTGGTAGAGCCGCATGGTACTAATTCTCGACCGAATACTAAAAATGAGTATGTGGTTTATTATCTGAAGTACCTATTCAAAGAATTATCGACGCGCCTAATAGAGACATCCGGAGACTGGCTGGCTCGTACCTCGGTCAGAAGATAAGCCTCGCTATCCAGTCTTTTGGGCACCCTACCCATAGACAGCGACCTAAATTCCGTGTTTTATTCATAATCTTCTATGAGTAAATATTTTTCTTTTTAATTTTTATTATCTATTATTTTTTTCTATTTTTTTTGTTAGTTAATTAGTTTTAGTTGTTATTGGTGCCGATTCTGTTGTAAATCGCACTAAACTAATTTTAGTCACATCTCATCTCTTTCTTACAAACATGATTGAAAAAGGATAGAACATATTTTATGTTGTCAAATTAATCTTTGCCGTCTATTTTGCGTATATTTAGGCGTAACCGCGATAGATGGCGACTAAAATTATATTGAAAACAAACATTGGACTAATTTGACAGGACTAAATTTCTTACATCCTTTTCTTATGTTCTTTGTTAGAAAGAGACATAGTGACATTAAAATTAGTTTAGTCGTGAACAACAGAATCAGGGCCATTATGTTACTTTTATCTGTTACAAGCCATAATAAAAGTATTTTTTTAATTAAATGGGCTTGCGTTTGGCCACCGATCCGCCCATAAGGGACGAAGACGAAGCCTAAGATGGAACACGCTTACCCAGAAGGAACCTATTCGCTCTGGCCTTGAAAGTCCCTAGGTTGTATGAGTCAGGATACACAGGCGCCGGAAGCAAGTTCCACTCCCTTGCTGTCCGCATTATAAATGAGGATGCAAAACGCTGTGTCCGTATTTTCGGTATGTCAACAACGTACGGGTGAAACATTTCCCGGCGTCTTGTGGTTCGGTGTAAGAATGGGGATGGTGGAATTAGTTTGAACAATTCAATAACAAACTGTGTTTTGTTATAAAGTAAGTCCCTGTTCGGTCGCCAGGTGTCGCGACGTATACTTTGGCTATCAGCCTAGAGCCGGAATTTTCAAAATATAGTTAATTAAAGTAAAGACTGTCTTCTGTCTTCTTAAATAGTTAATTAAAGTAAAGACTGTCTTCCACGAATTTTATTGTTAAAAATAAAGAACTGTAACACTGAGATGATATAAAACAATTATAAAGAAATCTAAAAAAGAAATATTTTTGAGAGACATTTGGGGACGTAGGCATGTATTGAAATAAAACCATGAAACTGACCCCAGGTGGGTTTTCAGATATTCACTTATGGTGAAGAGGGGGGCTAAAAAGGAAGCTAAAGCAATATTGCTAACGCAATTCATTTTTTCGAATTCTCGGCAGATCCTAAGTAATTTCAATATTTTTTCGTATACTAGATTATATACAATTCAATTCAATAAAAGATTCGGAATTGATAAATTGCATAAGATCTGCCGTAAATTCGAAAAAATGAATTGCGTTAGCAATATTGCTTTAGCTTCCTTTTTAGGGGGGAGGTATCATTATATAATACGAATCACTTGAGGAGGGGGGTCCCATTCCGTTATGATGGCGAAATTTCCTAACAATAAAATCTTTTTAATACTTGAATCGATATTAGAATCCTAATGGAATTCCAGGCATGCGGCACGCAGAACTCTGAACGCAGAATTATAGAACTCTCTGTATGGGATCGGTCTAATATTACAAGAACCACCAAATTATCAAATTAATTATAAACACACACACTAAATTACAAAATTGTTTACACAGTTTGTTCAAAAAGTTTTTATTGTTTTCGTTAAATTAATTGTTCAGCGTATGTATAAAATGGCTGGGTATTTCGGTATTCTCCACAATCACCACCATGCGGTGTTTACCAGGTGTAATTGTCCTTTTGGTAAGTCCTTATAATTTTCTTAATATTTTATTTGAAAATATAATATACTTTGATGTCACAATACTCGTACTTTATATGGAATATAACTTGAAAATTAACTACTAACATAATGAAAAGGAGAAAAAATGATTTTTACACCTAAAAGATTATAAATAATGCACTGAATTTAGTTCGCTATGGGGTTATGTCTATGCCCAAAAGACTTCGTTACTTCGCTTGATGGCGAGGCTTGTTCTCTGCCCGAGGTATCCCTTTGGTCTCCGGTGCTTTACATATTAAAATTTAAAAAGAAAAAATGGTTGTGATCCAGCTACGGAATTTAGCTTGTTTTTTCGTCTGTAAGAGGATTGGCGACAGTAATTCTACCGTACAGCCTTTTCATTGTGTTAAGTCAAAAGTAACTAGGGTAGTGGAACCAAAAGATGACCGACCCCCAATAGATGAACGATCGACCGAAAATTAAAAAAATATAATGTAATCCCTAAATTTACATGTTTGCAAAATTTTTTCTTCCATATTCCTTAACAATATTGACAATGACAGCCCAGACGCACTTGCGGTGAATTTTTTATGTGTACGTTACCCGCCAAAAATCGGTTTTATATGGAAACCTACTCACGGTAAGTCCCTCCAAATTAATGAACATTGTCAGCGTATAGAAAGAATTAATGTCATATTAGAGCAGTTTTGGTTGGAATAAAATCATGATATATTCTGCTTAAAATAACTTAATATATATTACTCCATTATATACCGTTTTTTAGAGAAATTTAATGTTCAAGTTAATGGATAAAATTTTGTTCACTTGATCCAATAGATGAACGGCGTTAAAACTAATGGAAAAAGGTCTAAGTTTTATACCCATTAATATCTATAAGTTAACGATTAAAAACCAAAACAAAAATACTCAAATGAATTTTATTAAATTTATGAACTTAGTTACCAAAAGTTGAACAAATTATTTTAGAGTTTTTGATTATTTTAAACCTAACTTTCCTATAGAAACACCATTAAGATCGGTGCAGGTGGTCGAAATTTGAACGGTTCACATTTTATTCGTTCAACCTTTGGGTATATTTGCCTCAAGCTGAACATTATTTATGATTTATGGTTCATTAATCCATTAAATGAACGAACTACTATGAAACCTTTTCCTATTTAAATGTTAGTTCAACTTTTGGGTACAAAACGTTCATAATTAGGGCTCATTGTTCAACTATAGGGGTAAAACCTACATTTTCTTACATTTACAATTTTTATAAAAATATCTGAAGATGTAGGATATAATTACTTTAATCCTTCAATTAATAAGGATTTAAGGTATTATTGTAAAAACAACAAGCGCCTATGTCATGAAATGACTGAGTTATAGCTTGTTATAGCTATTTAAAGGTGGACAAAACGCTTAAGGCGGCCCTCTGTGGCCGGCGCAACTTCAACGCAAGCATAGTCTAAAAACTTGTTGTTTCATCCAACGTAATGTTTGACTGCGAAAAAAGAGAGAATGCATCAGAGCCGTCGGATATCAGTCGGTAAATTCCGCTGATCACTCGCGGCCGCTTCGCTAGGTCGTCATTCATGATTTCGCATTCATAAAACTTGTTCCAGGAGTATACTTCTTGTGAAAAAATCTTACAAGTTTGTGAAAAAAAAGTTAGTTATTTAGAATCTCCAATACATTTGCAAGCCTGGTATCTAAATGTTTTCTTTACTTTTACAATTTATAGGTACATTAGATATGGCCAAAGTTCAGGCAAAAACGCTGTTTTTCGGAGGCTTTGACTGAATTCGTTTCACACTTTTTTTAAATTACGCCAAGATACAAGGCTAGATATAGTACACAAGATACTAATTTGTTCAAAACATCTAACGAAAAATGTTTAACAACGCCATAATAAGTACAGAGGTTTTGTATGAAAATTATGACGAATTGAGTCCTCTTAAACGTTCATTTATTGGTGCCTCTACCCTAAGTATTTTTTTTTAAATAATTTGTTAGATGTGATTAAAATCTAAATGATGTGTTTAGGTTTTAATTATAGAATAAGATGTAAACTAAATGCCGATAAACTGTTGTGTGTAAATTCTGTGAATTTTATGCGTCAGACAATAAGGAAGGTCTGGCGGCACTGGGATCTCCTACTATTAAACTTATCACGGACTTTTCGAGACAATTTGAAAAGTCAAGATACACGATGGATACACGTAATTAATTTCACTTCACTGATGCACATGGATTGATCTTTATTGGATATAACACCACCGATAATATGCAATAATACTCAAAATACACGAATTTTTCAAATTAAAAAATTACTTTCTATTCAATTCAAATTTAATTATTAAAAAGCAAAAAATATCTGTCCCGAATTTTAGGGAACCATTATTCAAACATATATAAAAAACACCGTTTTTGTTCTATTTTCAGGGGCTTGTAGCTGTTAATGGTCTGCCCTGTAAGTATATTTTTTATTATTACCATTTTCGAACTTAACTGGTAAATAGTTAGAATCGAAATACTACGACTAACAAGTTGCGAAAAAATTGAGCCATAATTTTTCGTTAGTGCGAAACTACCTTCAAATGTAATGTAATTTTTTATTTTTTTTTATACAACTAAGTCGGTAAACAAGCATACGGCCCGCCTGATGGTAAGCGGTTACCGTAGCCATATGGACGCTTGCAACACAAAAAGCATCGCTCACGCGTTACCGACCTTTCCCCCCTCCCCTATGAGCTCTGGCGACCTTACTCACGCGCAGGAACACAACTTTACACAACATAAAGTTATTTGGCTGCGGTATTTTGTAAGGTGGAGGTACTTCCCCAGTCGAGCTGCTCTATGAGCGAATAAACGCTATGCTCTACCTCTCTCAAAGTAATCAAATGTGTAACTTTTTAAACTATTGTATCTGTTGTCAGACATGTTTTTATTTCTAACGTCTGTGTCGCACTTAGGGCGAGATTCAACCTTTCTTTAGAGCCATTTTGAAAAGTTCATAATAAAACTTTTATCACTTCTGAATCCGCGATGTGATTTGATTTGTGACCTGGGAACTTAAAAATAATAATGAGTGTGACATGCTAAATTAATGGCGAGATATCTTTCGAGATGATTAACATTTTTAGCATAGGAGGTGCTCATAGCTCAGTGGTTTAGGTCAGATGCAGAGACGATGGTTCGAATCCCACAATGAGTTTGAGCTTTCGGTGAAAACATCGTGAGGAAACCATAGCACGGTATTCTTTGTAGCGCCCACTTGGCTGGCCACCCTCTTGTTGAAAATCGGTCGCCAAGCACCTATCGGTGTGTTCCGACAGGTGCACTTGAGAGCCAGTTTCTTCTATGCTTTGTATGTGCACCACCTTCGACCACATCATCACTTACCATGGTGAGATTGCGGTCAAATACAGCTCTATACATGGTAAAAATAAAAACCGGCCAAGTGAGAGTCGGACTCGCACACGGATGGTTCCGTACTATATCAACTAAGTAAACTTTATTATGAAAAAGAAAAAACGTTTCTTGTATGGGCGCCCCCTTGAAAAATTTCAGCTGTCTACCTATTACCGTTTATGAGATACAGCCCACTGACAGACAGACCGACGGACGGACAGCGGAGGCTTAGTAATAGGGTCCCGTTTGGCACCATTTGGGTACGGAATCCTAAAAAGCCTGGTTTATTTCTCTATTATAAACATTAACTATGCCAAAATACACCCCTCTGTGCGCGCACTATGCTTAAAAAGGTGTTAAAAGGTATATCTTCCCGTATTAATTATTATCATTACAGATGAGGAACAATCGGAATCAAAATCCGAGCAATGGAATAACAATGGTGCCAATTCAAACTGGAGGACTTATGACGAAAACAATGGTATTTATATAATAGCCAATATTTTTTCATAATATGTAAAGATTTTCACTGTATATGTGCAACTACTTTGAGCGATTCAGATATAATAGTTTATATATGTTAAATAAATAATAAATATCCTGGGACATTCCTCACACACGGTCATCTGATCCCAAACTAAGCAGAGCTGGTAATATGAAACCAGATAACTGATATAATACATATACTACTTTTTGTTTGTAAATACATACTTAATATACATAATTACACTCAGACTCAGAACATACAGACATTTTCATGAACATAAATGCATGTCCTGTGTGGGTATCGAACCCACGATCTACGGCGCATAAGGTGAATCTTAACCAATAGCGCCAACTGGCTCGTCAAAATGGTTGTGACAGGCAGAAGTGTGTTCTTCTCAGTTGAAGGCCGACTTACGAACTGGTGGTAACTTCAGTAGCTTTGACATTCATAAGTGCCCTACCAGGGCCTAAATTAAATAAATGGCTTTGACGTTGACTTTGACTTTGAGAAGGACGGTCAGACTTGAAGAAACTATAAGGGTTGTTTGATTACGGAATCAATCAAATCAAATCCTAAAATTCACCACTGTTTTCTAATTGCAGCACAGCAAGATATAAACGATGGTAAAGAGGTCCAAGAAAAACAGCGCTGGAGGCAGTCTCAATACGATAATCAAGAAGAGTCGTCGCAATACAATAGCGCTAAGAATTGGAGACGCCAATACAACCAAGCCGACGGACAAGTCAAAAGTGACGAGACACAACGCGAGGGACAATATGATAACGCTTGGAGAAACGCAGCTACTTGGAACGACCAAGCCGACGAACAAGCCAATAATGACGGTGGCAACACATACTGGGAGGTACCTAACGGTGAAAAATATAACAATGGCTGGAGGAATGCAGGTATTGTAATGAGAATTGTTCACATTTTCTGAATTAAAATCTTGTCTATTCACTCTATAAATAAGTGAAGTTTCATCACAAACGCAAGCATGGTTTTTTTCTAAAAGGAAGAAAAATCATCGATGTAAATGAGAAACAGATACGGTCCAAGGATAGAGCCTTGTGGGACGCCCATCGTTTCTTAAGATCCAGAGGAAACTTTACCATTAACATCCCTTTGAATTCTATCACTCAAAATATGAATTAATAACTCTAAGTGCAATATCTCTAATACCATGTAACTTCCTGATTAGTAATTCATGATGTACACAATCAAATGCCTTGGGCAAGTCACAAAATAGACCGACGATATTTTGTGACACCTCCCAGGCATCAGAAATATCCTGGACAAGCTTCGTACCAGTCTTCGTCTAGAAATTGGTCTAAAATTTGTGCTAATCTATGTATAAACAGGATGTTTTTTTTTCCAGCCAGTGAGGGCAACTTCTGAACTTACAGGTCTTAGAGAAAAAAAATTAAAGGAACCCCGAGCTGAATTTTGAAGAAAGTAAAAATGCAATAAATAACTTCTAGGAACTTGTGACCAAGATCGTAATAAATAATTTTGTTCGTATTATATACGTAGAAGCAGACAAAGAAATTTGAAAAAAATGAGTTTTGAATATTTTTTTCTGCTTCTTCGTTACAATACGAACAGAATTATGTATTACAATCTTGGTCACAAGTTGCTAGAAGTTATCAAAATTTACATCTAATTGTTTGTCAGAATGCTAAGAGCTAATTCTTTATGGCTAAACATAGTGAGGTCCCTGCGAGATCTGCTCCACCTCGTCAAACTTTACGCACGATAAAACCATGTTCAAGGAAAATATAAAATAATATTTTGGATAACTTCTAGCAACCTGTGAGCAAGATTGTCATACACAATTTTGTTCACATTGTGACGAAGAAGCAGAATTTTGAAAAAAAATAAATAAAAAAATTCCAGATCTCCGAAAATACTATTTTTTTAAAATAAATTTTAATGTTTTTTCAAAATTCAGCTCCTTTCAGTGTTTTTATCTAAGACCTGTAGTTCAGAAGTTGCCCATACCGACAAGAAAAAAAAACACCTGTATATGTATAAAAATCAATGTGTCTATAAAAATCCCCACTGTTCTTTAATTGCAGCTCAGCAATCTGGTATAAATAATGGTGAAGAGGTCCCAGAAAAACAGGAGAGCTGGATTTCTAAATACGATAATCGACAAGAGTCATCGCAATACAATAACGCTAACACGTCGCCAAGTCGCCAATACAACCAAGCCAACGGACAAGTCAAAAGTGACGGTATCGAGGCACAACGGGAGGGACAAAATGACAACGCTTGGAGGAAAGCAGGTAATACTAAAGATTATATTGAGGCTACTTAGGCAACGGTTACAACGCTAATAGCTATCATAATCACTGACCAGTTGAACGGTTCTACCAAAATTGCAAGAACATCAGTTTTTTGCATTCGCATTTGCATTCTGATCTCGCTATATTTAATTAGCATTTAGCAAACTCATGCAGCATTTGTTCATAAATCTGCAAGCCATAATAGTGTGGGCGACACTTCATGCGAATCCACCGAACGCAAAGGCTTTAAAGCGAGCATCGTGATCTTTGAGCGAGCATGACTAACTTAAGTCTGTCTTAAATTAAAACAAACTAAATGTTTCGAAATGACAAATCCTTACAATATTATTATGAATAAAATAATTATTACACTTAAATTGCAGTTCAAGAAGGAGAAGTATACAGAGCTCGTGACGTTCAAGAAAAATATCAAGGGCAAGATTCAAATTGGAACAGATGGTATCAAACATGGAGACAAAATGGTGAAAGACCCGGAGGCTACCGCTATGATTACCCAGAGGGTCGCCCCGTTATTCCATTTGTCGAATTACCTTTATATATATCCCCTGGTCAACTGTACCCTGGTCCACTGAACCTTGGTCAACAGAATCCAGGTCAACAGAACCCAGGTCAACAGAACCCTGGTCAACAGATTACTGGTCAACAGAATTCTGGTCAACAGATTCCTGGTCAACAGAATTCTGGTCAACAGAACCCTGTTCAACAGAACCCTGATCAAGAGTACCCTGCTCAACAAAACCGTGGTCAACAGTACCCAGTTGAACAGTACCCTATTCAACAGAGCCCTCGTCAACAGAACCCTGGTCAACAGTACCCTGTTCAACAGAGCCCAAGTCAACAGAACCCTGATCAAGAGTACCCTGCTCAACAGAACCGTGGTCAACTGTACCCCGTTCAACAGAGCCCTCGTCAACAGAACCCTGGTCAACAGTACCCTGTTCAACAGAGCCCAAGTCAACAGAACCCTGGTCAAGAGTACCCTGCTCAACAGAACCGTGGTCAACAGTACCCTGTTCAACAAAGCCCTCGTCAACAGAACCCTGGTCAACAGTACCCTGGTCAACAGTACCCTGCTCAACAGAACCGTGGTCAACAGTACCCTGTTCAACAGAGCCCACAACAGAGTCAACAGAACCAAGGTCAACAGTATCCTGGACAAGTGCAACCTGCTCCAGGATCAGTTTCGGAGAAGCCAGGACAATATGTTGTTCAGGGGAAGCAAAATATATTCGTTATTCCTACGAATGCCAAGGGTGGAGCAGTTATAGTGGAGGAACCTGGTCCCGCGAATATCATAGTCATTAAACCGAAAGGTAAGTTACTGTCCTATACTTGACTAGTTGGTACGGTCGGCAACATAAGTTATTGAGCAGCTCTAGACTATCAGTCAAGATTCGAATCGAGATTAATCGAATTTGGAACCTGCAGCAATGGTATTAGGTTTATTCAAATTCAAATTCAAATTATTTATTTGCTTAATATGTTTTTGCATATTATGCCTATTTGGCGTACAAATACATCAAATATTAAACATTAAAAAAAAAAAATATTAACTAATACATTCTATAGTAAATAAATAATTAATACATTCCAAAATTAATTAATAAAGTCCAATACACAACCATACAATACAATAGAAAAGAAAAAAAAAAAACATGTAAAAAAAAAACAAAAATTACACCAAAATAGAATGAAATAAAAAATTATGTTAAATTCTGCAATTAAATCTAGACTTACTACTTTTAAAATAATCAACGATCGTGTAAAAACATTTCACTGCTAGCCATTCATGAAAACGACGACAAAACCTTGCATATGGCAGATCTAAAAATTCAGATGGAATTGCAGCCATATAAAAACAGTTTTTCCTAAAAAGTTCTAGTCTAGGATGAGGCATGCCTAGTGGTAAATGAGTGGTTATACGCTTTGAGGTGTTATCTCTTTTCTCAAACAGAAATATATTTAGCCTGACGAATTTGGCCATCTCAAATGTACAACTATATTATTTACTTTATTTTCAATTAATACGATCTATTCTTGAGACTTGGTGAATAACTGTCCATGATGGAAATATAAAGTAAATCGGTGTTTTGTGCTACTAAAACCTGCTTAGAGGGTAGTTTTTGTGTACAGATGTTTGTACATTTGGATCCGTTCAGATACGTATGTATTATAATATAATAATATTATAATAAAGTCTCTTTATCGGTGATTAAACCAAAGATTTTCATAGGGCATCGTGCCTCTACCCAGATGGATAGTCAGCCTTACTAAAGCATGACATTTAATATCACTCCGCTTGAGGGGCTCCTGAGCAAATCGCTCTCAGTTCGTACTGCGCACGGCTGTCATCGCTGTACTGATTAAATAAAAAATGCCAACAAGCATATTGAAATACTGTCACAACACTTATAAAAACCATGGAAAAACTAAAAAACTAACCTTTCATGTGTAAGTATTGCGATTTCGTTACTTTAATTACCTAAACTTATTACTTTTAAATACTGTCAATTATGGCTTGTTTATTTCGTGTTCCCATAGAGGCGACTATCCTTCTGGACATTTTAAATTCTTTGAATTAAACATAAACCATTTTTAAAATTTTTACTTATAAAGTACTCTAACAGTTCTTACGTTTTTTGGGTTGAGTATCCGTTAGCTCTATTAAGGTTTACGAGGCGGGAAATTTGTATTTTTTCACTCACGGTTTCTCTAAAAACCGTAAAACTCACTATTTTGGTAAATGTACAAAAATAGCTAATCTTAAACAAAAAGTATTAATTCTACAATATCTTAAATTAACTACTCGCTAATTACTGAAATATCTATCCGTATTGTTCTACGAAGGTAAAAAAAAACTCGAAAAAATTCAAATTTCCCGCCTCGTAACTGATGTTCATCGAGGAAATATCCCTATAGAGTAGTACTGAACAATATAATTCCAAAACTAGTCAGTGATTTGTCACTGAATTTGAACAGTAAGGACCACTCGCTGCGTCGTGTGTTTTTGTCTTAACCAATCAGCGTGCATTGTCGGCGGTGGGAAATTGGCGGAATTTATTTCAACCAAAAGGAACGTCATTGCGCTTCTATAGTTTAATTGTTCCATGCTGATGTTTAACCTTAACAAAACCCTCCTTCAGTATCCGCCATAGATCTAGAATTTTCTACTATCCTTCATCTAAGGTATCCGCTATTTGGTTTTATTAACTGGTATGCTCCATCACGTTCCTCCAATGGGGGCGAACGCGTATGAATTCGCCGCGAGAGGCGTTGGTGTAGAGTGAGGTTCTTAGAAAAATCAAATGTACTGCCCCCCTAAAAAGGAAGCTAAAGCAATATTGCTAACGCAATTCATTTCTTCGAATTTACGGCAGATCTTATGCAATTCATCAATTCCGAATCTTTTATTGAATTGAATTGTATATAATGAGTGAATAGTATACCAAAAAATATTGAAATTACGTAGGATCTGACGAGAATTCGAAAAAATGAATTGCGTTAGCGATATTGCTTTGGCTTCCTTTTTAGCCCCCCTGAACGTTTACTGTTTGCGAACCATCCATGATTGTTGTTAATATTGTGCCATTATTTGATTAATTTTGGAAGACATACCTTCGAATCGCTACCAACCACCGTTTTAGGCATGTATTGTCTTTCGAAAACGTATTTCTTCCTTTTTACGGAACAAAACGGGACTGCGCTACACTGACGCATAATTAATATTTCATTTATTTATTGATTAGCATCAATTATATCAGCCCTGTCGCGCTAAAAATACTTATTCAACGACAACGATAGTACATTACTAAAAGATTTGTATTATCAATATAATGTGTATTAATTATAATGTTTCTGTTCCTAGGACCTAATGGATCCAAATCAACTTCGTCTGATTCTAATGTTAGTAAAATATCAATAAATGAAATCGATGAAAATGCAGCTGAGCAGCCATCAACTCCTAGTACTACTGACTACAACACTGGCAGTGTAACAAAAAATCCTGGCGGTAAGCAAACTACTGGTCAAAGCACAAGTAATGATGAAAGATTTGGAACAACTACATCTACAAAAACTAATACAGAGGAACCAACAGCTAATGACACACAATCTGGAACAAATGACAAGATTAATAATAGGATATCATCAACTAAGAATCCTAGACGAAAGGGAAACAAGCAAAATGATAATGACACATTAAATACACAACAAAAAAATGGCGACAAACGAGGTAACAGAAGGGATGATGATGACGTAAATAATGGACAGGATGACAATGGAACCCAGGGTATAGGGAAGAAATCATCAACTAAGAAGTCTAGACGTCAGGGGAACAACCAAAATGATAATGCCACACAAACTACACAACAAGAAAATGACGACAAAAAAGGTAACAGAAGGGATGATGATGACGTAAATAATGGACAGGATGACAATGGAACCCAGGGTATAAGAAAGAAATCATCAACTAAGAAGTCTAGACGTCAGGGGAACAACCAAAATGATAATGCCACACAACAAGAAAATGACGACAAAAAAGGTAACAGAAGGGATGATGATGACGTAAATAATGGACAGGATGACAATGGAACCCAGGGTATAAGAAGGCGTACTACTAAGATATATAAAAGGAAGAAATCATCAACTAAGAAGTCTAGACGTCAGGGGAACAACCAAAATGATAATGACACATTAAATACACAACAAGAAAATGGCGACAAACGAGGTAACAGAAGGGATGATGATGACGTAAATAATGGACAGGATGACAATGGAACCCAGGGTATAAGGAAGAAATCATCAACTAAGAAGTCTAGACGTCAGGGGAACAACCAAAATGATAATGCCACACAAACTACACAACAAGAAAATGACGACAAAAAAGGTAACAGAAGGGATGATGATGACGTAAATAATGGACAGGATGACAATGGAACCCAGGGTATAAGAAGGCGTACTACTAAGATATATAAAAGGAAGAAATCATCAACTAAGAAGTCTAGACGTCAGGGGAACAACCAAAATGATAATGACACATTAAATACACAACAAGAAAATGGCGACAAACGAGGTAACAGAAGGGATGATGATGACGTAAATAATGGACAGGATGACAATGGAACCCAGGGTATAAGGAAGAAATCATCAACTAAGAAGTCTAGACGTCAGGGGAACAACCAAAATGATAATGCCACACAAACTACACAACAAGAAAATGACGACAAAAAAGGTAACAGAAGGGATGATGATAACGTAAATAATGGACAGGATGACAATGGAACCCAGGGTATAAGGAAGAAATCATCAACTAAGAAGTCTAGACGTCAGGGGAACAACCAAAATGATAATGCCACACAAACTACACAACAAGAAAATGACGACAAAAAAGGTAACAGAAGGGATGATGATGACGTAAATAATGGACAGGATGACAATGGAACCCAGGGTATAAGAAGGCGTACTACTAAGATATATAAAAGGAAGAAATCATCAACTAAGAAGTCTAGACGTCAGAGGAACAACCAAAATGATAATGACACATTAAATACACAACAAGAAAATGGCGACAAACGAGGTAACAGAAGTGATGATGATGACGTAAATAATGGACAGGATGACAATGGAACCCAGGGTATAAGGAAGAAATCATCAACTAAGAAGTCTAGACGTCAGGGGAACAACCAAAATGATAATGCCACACAAACTACACAACAAGAAAATGACGACAAAAAAGGTAACAGAAGGGATGATGATGACGTAAATAATGGACAGGATGACAATGGAACCCAGGGTATAAGAAGGCGTACTACTAAGATATATAAAAGGAAGAAATCATCAACTAAGAAGTCTAGACGTCAGGGGAACAACCAAAATGATAATGACACATTAAATACACAACAAGAAAATGGCGACAAACGAGGTAACAGAAGGGATGATGATGACGTAAATAATGGACAGGATGACAATGGAACCCAGGGTATAAGGAAGAAATCATCAACTAAGAAGTCTAGACGTCAGGGGAACAACCAAAATGATAATGCCACACAAACTACACAACAAGAAAATGACGACAAAAAAGGTAACAGAAGGGATGATGATGACGTAAATAATGGACAGGATGACAATGGAACCCAGGGTATAAGAAGGCGTACTACTAAGATATATAAAAGGAAGAAATCATCAACTAAGAAGTCTAGACGTCAGAGGAACAACCAAAATGATAATGACACATTAAATACACAACAAGAAAATGGCGACAAACGAGGTAACAGAAGTGATGATGATGACGTAAATAATGGACAGGATGACAATGGAACCCAGGGTATAAGGAAGAAATCATCAACTAAGAAGTCTAGACGTCAGGGGAACAACCAAAATGATAATGCCACACAAACTATACAACAAGAAAATGACGACAAAAAAGGTAACAGAAGGGATGATGATGACGTAAATAATGGACAGGATGACAATGGAACCCAGGGTATAAGAAGGCGTACTACTAAGATATATAAAAGGAAGAAATCATCAACTAAGAAGTCTAGACGTCAGGGGAACAACCAAAATGATAATGATACATTAAATACACAACAAGAAAATGGCGACAAACGAGGTAACAGAAGGGATGATGATGACGTAAATAATGGACAGGATGACAATGGAACCCAGGGTATAAGGAAGAAATCATCAACTAAGAAGTCTAGACGTCAGGGGAACAACCAAAATGATAATGCCACACAAACTACACAACAAGAAAATGACGACAAAAAAGGTAACAGAAGGGATGATGATGACGTAAATAATGGACAGGATGACAATGGAACCCAGGGTATAAGAAGGCGTACTACTAAGATATATAAAAGGAAGAAATCATCAACTAAGAAGTCTAGACGTCAGGGGAACAACCAAAATGATAATGACACATTAAATACACAACAAGAAAATGGCGACAAACGAGGTAACAGAAGGGATGATGATGACGTAAATAATGGACAGGATGACAATGGAACCCAGGGTATAAGGAAGAAATCATCAACTAAGAAGTCTAGACGTCAGGGGAACAACCAAAATGATAATGCCACACAAACTACACAACAAGAAAATGACGACAAAAAAGGTAACAGAAGGGATGATGATGACGTAAATAATGGACAGGATGACAATGGAACCCAGGGTATAAGAAGGCGTACTACTAAGATATATAAAAGGAAGAAATCATCAACTAAGAAGTCTAGACGTCAGGGGAACAACCAAAATGATAATGACACATTAAATACACAACAAGAAAATGGCGACAAACGAGGTAACAGAAGGGATGATGATGACGTAAATAATGGACAGGATGACAATGTAACCCAGGGTATAAGGAAGAAATCATCAACTAAGAAGTCTAGACGTCAGGGGAACAACCAAAATGATAATGCCACACAAACTACACAACAAGAAAATGACGACAAAAAAGGTAACAGAAGGGATGATGATGACGTAAATAATGGACAGGATGACAATGGAACCCAGGGTATAAGAAGGCGTACTACTAAGATATATAAAAGTAAGAAATCATCAACTAAGAAGTCTAGACGTCAGGGGAACAACCAAAATGATAATGACACATTAAATACACAACAAGAAAATGGCGACAAACGAGGTAACAGAAGGGATGATGATGACGTAAATAATGGACAGGATGACAATGGAACCCAGGGTATAAGGAAGAAATCATCAACTAAGAAGTCTAGACGTCAGGGGAACAACCAAAATGATAATGCCACACAAACTACACAACAAGAAAATGACGACAAAAAAGGTAACAGAAGGGATGATGATGACGTAAATAATGGACAGGATGACAATGGAACCCAGGGTATAAGAAGGCGTACTACTAAGATATATAAAAGGAAGAAATCATCAACTAAGAAGTCTAGACGTCAGGGGAACAACCAAAATGATAATGACACATTAAATACACAACAAGAAAATGGCGACAAACGAGGTAACAGAAGGGATGATGATGACGTAAATAATGGACAGGATGACAATGGAACCCAGGGTATAAGGAAGAAATCATCAACTAAGAAGTCTAGACGTCAGGGGAACAACCAAAATGATAATGCCACACAAACTACACAACAAGAAAATGGCGACAAACGAGGTAACAGAAGGGATGATGATGACGTAAATAATGGACAGGATGACAATGGAACCCAGGGTATAAGGAAGAAATCATCAACTAAGAAGTCTAGACGTCAGGGGAACAACCAAAATGATAATGCCACACAAACTACACAACAAGAAAATGACGACAAAAAAGGTAACAGAAGGGATGATGATGACGTAAATAATGGACAGGATGACAATGGAACCCAGGGTATAAGAAGGCGTACTACTAAGATATATAAAAGGAAGAAATCATCAACTAAGAAGTCTAGACGTCAGGGGAACAACCAAAATGATAATGACACATTAAATACACAACAAGAAAATGGCGACAAACGAGGTAACAGAAGGGATGATGATGACGTAAATAATGGACAGGATGACAATGGAACCCAGGGTATAAGGAAGAAATCATCAACTAAGAAGTCTAGACGTCAGGGGAACAACCAAAATGATAATGCCACACAAACTACACAACAAGAAAATGGCGACAAACGAGGTAACAGAAGGGATGATGATGACGTAAATAATGGACAGGATGACAATGGAACCCAGGGTATAAGGAAGAAATCATCAACTAAGAAGTCTAGACGTCAGGGGAACAACCAAAATGATAATGCCACACAAACTACACAACAAGAAAATGACGACAAAAAAGGTAACAGAAGGGATGATGATGACGTAAATAATGGACAGGATGACAATGGAACCCAGGGTATAAGAAGGCGTACTACTAAGATATATAAAAGGAAGAAATCATCAACTAAGAAGTCTAGACGTCAGGGGAACAACCAAAATGATAATGACACATTAAATACACAACAAGAAAATGGCGACAAACGAGGTAACAGAAGGGATGATGATGACGTAAATAATGGACAGGATGACAATGGAACCCAGGGTATAAGGAAGAAATCATCAACTAAGAAGTCTAGACGTCAGGGGAACAACCAAAATGATAATGCCACACAAACTACACAACAAGAAAATGACGACAAAAAAGGTAACAGAAGGGATGATGATGACGTAAATAATGGACAGGATGACAATGGAACCCAGGGTATAAGAAGGCGTACTACTAAGAAATATATAAGGAAGAAATCATCAACTAAGAAGTCTAGACGTCAGGGGAACCACCAAAATGATAATGCCACACAAACTACACAACAAGAAAATGACGACAAACAAGGTAACAAAAGGGATGATGATGACGTAAATAATGGACAGGATGACAAAGGAACCCAGGGTATAAGAAGGCGTACTACTAAGAAATATATAAGGAAGAAATCATCAACTAAGAAGTCTAGACGTCAGGGGAACAACCAAAATGATAATGCCACACAAACTACACAACAAGAAAATGACGACAAACAAAGTAACAAAAGGGATGATGATGACGTAAATAATGGACAGGATGACAAAGGAACCCAGGGTATAAGAAGGCGTACTACTAAGAAATATATAAGGAAGAAATCATCAACTAAGAAGTCTAGACGTCAGGGGAACAACCAAAATGATAATGACACACAAAATACACAACAAGAAAATGACGACAAACAAGGTAACAAAAGGGATGATGATGACGTAAATAATGGACAGGATGACAATGGAACCCAGAGTATAAGAAGGCGTACTACTAAGAAAGATATAAGTGGGAAATCTTTAACTGAGAAGCACTTTGTCACACAAACTACACAAAAAGAAAATGAAGACAAAGAAGGTAACAGAAGGGGTGATGAATCACTAAATCAAAACGAAGCCCAAAATAAAAGACAATCGAATACAGACAAACAAACACAACCCGGTCAACCAAAGCCATCACTTCCTCGTGTACAAGATTCATCACAAACCAGTGAACGACCTTCATCATATTCTAATAGCCAAGAGTCATCACAAAGGAGTGAACAACAGTCATCAGATTATAGTGAACGAGAGTCATCAGAAACAACCACACAAGAGTCATCATCTAGTGACCAAAAGTCATCACGAACCAGTAAACAAGAGTCATCATCTAGTGACCAAGAGTCATCATCTAGTTACCAAAATTCATCACAAACCAGTACACAAGAGTCATCATCTAGTGACCAAAATTCATCACAAACCAGTACACAAGAGTCATCATCTAGTGACCAAGAGTCATCACGAACCAGTAAACAAGAGTCATCACCTAGTGACCAAGAGTCATCATCTAGTTACCAAAATTCATCACAAACCAGTACACAAGAGTCATTATCTAGTGACCAAAATGCATCACAAACCAGTACACAAGAGTCATCATCTAGTGACCAAGAGTCATCACGAACAAGTAAACAAGAGTTATCATCTAGTGACCAAAAGTCATCACGAACCAGTAAAAAAGAGTCATCATCTAGTTCTAGTTACCAAAAGTTATCAGGTACGGAATCGAATGTAACGTCGACGTATTACAAAATAGAGGATAATGATTCTTAAAACGGATGAGCCCTGCATAACTGATGTAACTTATCTCGCAAATGTTACGTAAATTATGAATTTATGAGCAAACAATAATATTTTTTCTTTATCAGAAGAATAGAAAAGAAATGTACAGAGATTTGCGTGATTCTTTTAACATTGATTTTACTTATTCAAATATTTACATAAAAACATAATATAAGATTTAGGGATGTAGGAACACCAGTTATTTATTTTTCTTGTTTTTCATCTATTTATGTTGTGAAAGATTTTAGAAAATACAATATTTTGGTGTTCAGTTTTATTTGACTGTACTACGGAATCTTTTTTGTAACGACCTAGGTACTATAATGGACTCGATTTATATACTTATTTAATAAAGAAATATTGCAGCATTTTTATGTCTTTTTTTGTTCTACCGAATTTGGAAATACCACAGAGTTAACAAACTTAAAAACAAAATTATTATTGGTAGTACCTATCTAATAAAAAAGGTTTAGAAAATTTTGATTTTCAAAGTGGCCACAATCGAGGTACTGGCCAAAACCGGGGCTACCCTATATTAAATTGTGTAGTGTAAAATAAATTAGTCCTTGAGGAAGTATTTGTTGTCTCAGTTAAATATTGTTTAATAAAATGAAGTCGATTAATAAGGCATTAAAACCTGACTCGGTTTAAGTCTATAGTAAGGAACCTTTTTTTGATACTTTAAAAGCCAAAAACCAACATAATGGTGCCGATTCTGTTGTAAATCGCACTAAACTAATTTTAGTTACATCTCATCTCTTTCTTACGAACATTATTGAAAAAGGATAGAACATATTTTAAGTTGTCAAATTAATCTTTGCCGTCTTATTTTGCGTGTATTTAGACGTAACTGCGATAGATGGCGACTAAATTTATATTGAAAACAAGCATTGGACTAATTTGACAGGACTAAATTTCTTACATCCTTTTCTTATGTTCTTTGTTAGAATGAGACATAGTGACATTAAAATTAGTTTAGTTGTGAACAACAGAATCAGGGCCAATAATTTCTAAGAGAAACCATTAGAGACCCTTGGTAATTAATCCATATTTACAGGTAAATCATTTATTTAGGCATGTATTTAATGCCCTAACTATTAATTACATTAAATAAATACATTATTAAACACGCATAGGTACCTACAGGTACCTACTATATAAATCAAACTGAGTATCAGTTTTATGGTTTATGCAAAACTGTTTGAACAAAATGATAATGTAGCGCTCGCTAGATGATCGAAAGCGAATAGGTAGTTTAATTGTACAACAGTAATTTTTGTGATAATGCAATAAGTAAATTAGAGGAGTTTCTTTTTGCGTAATTTTTAAACAGAGGTTCAATTAATAATATCCCATTTATTTACATCAAATGTGTACAAATTACTTATAAAATACTTAACGTCACCAGAAAACCAAACTATTTTGGCCAAAATTAATATAGAATTTTTTTTTTGATCTGGGTTTCACCAGTATCGGAGCACTTTTTTACCATGCAATCTGTGTACCATGCAATCATAAATTAATTATAATAAGAATTA
Source organism: Polyploca ridens (assembly GCA_951394255.1). Lineage (NCBI taxonomy): Eukaryota > Metazoa > Arthropoda > Insecta > Lepidoptera > Drepanidae > Polyploca > Polyploca ridens. The sequence continues at coordinate 2,897,169 of OX596272.1, read as the reverse complement.
GGAGCCTTCTAAAATCACAAAAACTTACCATTTTTAACGCCCTTATCAGACGCCCAACGAACAAATTTGACGAATATAAAAAAACAAGAGAAAACCGACAAACATAGCTAAAGCCATTCTTATTATGATTTTTGTTTTTTTTTTATATCGATCCAGTTTTGTAGGAGAAAACCGGGGATTACGAAATAGCGATTTCGTCTAATTTAAATAGGTATTATCGGTCCAAGCTGTAGTTGTCTCTATCGCCCTCGGGCGGAATAGCTCGGGCACAGCGTGACAGCAATAGATACGTTAAAAACCTATTTTCCAAACTTGCAGCCATTTTTTCCTCTTAAGCACCAGAAAGCAGTGGCGTAGCTACTCAGGGGCTAGACGGGGCAGTGCCCCGGGGCCCTCAAGTTCAGGGGGCCCCTCGGACTCTAACCTACAAACTAAAAATTGAACACAGACATATAAGAAGAAGCAGACGAAGCATTCGCTGAAAAAGTGCTCGTAGCCAATGGGACAAATTTGCCCATTCCCTTTAGAACTCTAGACTGCTCGCTCGCTGTGTGTACCATAATTAACGCGGAACGCAGAACTCAGAACGCGGAACTCTAGAACTCTGTCTGTGGGATCGGCGCCTAATATTTCGCATAAAAACACAGTTACAAACTGGGATAGAATTACAGCGACCCTCTTTAAGCAAAATATAGTAACTCTTGCTGAACCTATTGCATTATTATGTAACCTAAGCTTTGAAACTGGCACTTTTCCAGCAGCGTTTAAAAAAGCTGTTATATGCCCAGTCTATAAGGCAGGCGATAGTAGGAATCCGTCTAATTATAGACCCATCTCCCTTCTCTCCAGTTTATCTAAAGTTCTGGAAAAGCTGATAAAGAAGAGAGTTATGGGTTATCTTGAGAAAAATAATTTATTAAGTAAAAATCAATACGGTTTCAGGGAAGGGAAGTCGACGCGGTTATGGCGCTAACGACTAAAATTGTATCTTACCTTGATTGTGGTGACAAGTGTATGGGTGTCTTTCTGGACCTCCAGAAAGCTTTTGACACTGTTTCAATTCCCATACTATTAACAAGGTTAGAGAACGTTGGTGTCAGAGGGGTAGCTCTCGGTTGGTTCGCTGACTACCTAACAGGACGAACACAGCGTGTAAGGGTAGAGGGTCATGAAAGCAGTGAGGAAGCGTGCACCTATGGCGTGCCTCAGGGTAGTACACTAGGACCTTTATTGTTTCTCATCTACATAAATGATCTTTGCTGTACTACCTTGCCTGGCCTGGACTTGCTGATGTTTGCAGATGACACTGTGCTACTGCTCCATGCCAAATCTTGGCAGAAAGTAGTGGCGCTAGCGGAGGATTGTCTTTCAGTGGTGACACAGTGGCTGGAAAATAGTCTTCTATCCCTAAACACTAGCAAAACTAAATACATGTGCTTCAGTAAAACGGCTGCAGGTAATGCTGCAACTAATTTTTCTTTAATAATACATACCTATCCTTGTAACCGTAGCAGCCGTCCTGCGCAATGCTGTTGTTCGACCTTGTCCCGCGTTAGTATCATTAAATATTTAGGCGTAAAAATAGATGACAAACTTAGCTGGAGCACCCACATAGCGCCTTTGTCTTCAAGGATTAGAAAACTCATTTATATATTCAAAACGCTGAGATCTGTTGCTGACCTCACTCTAGCTTTGCAAATATATAAGGCTTATGTGAGTGTATTATTAGATACTGTATTTGTGCTTGGGGCTCTGCTGCAAAGTCTCACCTTATAGTTGCTGAACGTGCACAGCGCTGTATTATCAAAGTGCTTCTAAGCTTACCTCATAGGCATCCTACTACCGCTGTCTACGACAAAGCTAATGTCCTCAGTGTAAGAAAGCTGTATATATACGAAGGTATACGACGTTACCATAAAAAAACCGTGCCTTACTTACCTGATGTACCCAAGAGAGTTGACAGATGTCCTGTACCATTTGTTAAGACGAGATTTTCGCGGAAGCAGTTTAATGTGATAATTCCACTCCTATACAATATATTAAATATAAAATGCAAAATAAAAAAGTATAGCGATTATAAAATAAAACATACAATAAAATCATGGCTTCAATTGTTCGACTATGAAGGCATTGAAAAAATGTTAATTGACCTGTATTTTTAAAGATCACAAACTAAACTAATCCAGCACACACACACTCACCCCCACACACACGCACCCCCACGCACACATACACACCCCCACACATATACCCCCCCACACACACACACCCACACTGATACATGCACATACTACTCAGGGTTTTATTACATAAATTTATCTTGATCCTATTGCATAGTAGAGGGTACTGACTTCTGTAACACAGGTTTAGACCTAGCACAGAAGTCAGGGACTTCGATTAATGTCTGTACTATGTATTTATGTCAATAAAAATGTATTATTAGTTGTTGACCCTTCATACGGATTATCATGACGGACAAGGTGGCGGAACATGCTACGATCTGTCTTTTTTCAATGTGTGAGTGTAGTCTTGCTCCAGGTGTAAAAACGAGATGGCTCGATATCAGCGTTGCCAGATTTTTTTTCGGCCAAATCGGGATTTTGTAACATTTTGAGTAAAAAAAGCGGGATTCTATCGCCGAAAGCGGGACATACTAAAAATAACCGGCCAAGTGCGAGTCGGACTCGCACACCGAGGGTTCCGTAGAAACTTGTAGTTATGTAAATAGTTCATTCATCACGGGAGTCTCGAAGATTTTTTCCATTTCTTTTCGATTATATTGTAATTTTTTTTTTTGCGATGTAACTACAAAACGCTTTTCGGATTTCTTCCTTTACTTTTGCTACATGGAATTGTTTCTTGCCTAATTTTATGATTCTATGTGATTCTAGATCAACGGGAATGCGGCATAAGTATACGGCCGTATTGTTGGATTGCGTTGACTTTGAAGTTTGTCAATGTGACTTTGGCACGGTATAAGACGCGTCACGGGAGAGCTGGTGCCATTTCTGTGCAGAGGCACAGTTTTACCATTAGGCATATGGTAATACTGTGGCAGTGGTGTCTTTATAATTTCCCACTTCTACGTCCAACGATTATTTCACCATCGAGTAATCCTCGAAAAGCGGGACTGGGCCTGTCCCGCGCGGGACATTTAATTTCGGGCTAAAAATCGGGACGTCCCGCCAAAATCGGGACGTCTGGCAACGCTGCTCGATATGAAAATTGTAAATAGTTTAGTTGCGGCCCTAGTTTATTTTTTGCACCAGGGCCTTTGGTTACCTAGCTACGCCACTGCGCAAAAATATGGTATTTTTCATAATTTTCATGATTTAACAAATACTTACGTAATGTACGTGATAATATTTTTTTTATCGTTATCGGTTTAGTTATTTTCATTACTGACACCATCCACTTTATCTTATCTTATCTTATAGAGGGGCCGAGAAATAGCTCGGACACTTCGACCCATTGGGATCTATTGTGGTCCCCTAGATACTTTACTCCTCCCCAGTCTCGTTGAAAACTCTTTTCATGAGTTTTACAACGAGGCTAGGAGATATGAGCCTATAGTCTTCTGGTTTTGGATATCCGATCCCTAGGAGACTCATTCGCTTACCAGCCAGTGCATCGCATGTGCACAGAAGGTGCTCCATGCGTTCCGTATGTTCCCCACACAACCTGCACATGGGTGTCGCGGTAAGACCATCTTCATGAGCATGTCGTTGGTTCCAAAGTGCCCAGTAAAGGCCCCAAGCAGGTAGCGGATTTGCCCCCTGCTCATATTCCAAATGCATTCCCGGGCTTTGAAATTAGAGCCTAAGAATTTCTTGGAGTGTTGTAGACCGGTATTAGACAGCCAATGTGTTCGTTGTCTTTGATCTGCAAACTCCCTAAATGTGGCTTTTACGAGACACGTCGATATGCCTACACATGGTTCTGGACCCACAAAGTCATTTGCTGAGCCCTCTCTTGCCAGTTCATCTGCCATTTCGTTACCATGGATTCCTTTGTGCCCAGGGACCCACATCAGTCTTACCCTGTTATGCTTCCCAAGCCTGTTTAGGGTTTGGACAGCATCCAGAATAAGTCTGGAGTCCACTTTGTAGGATGCCATGGCTTTGATTGCAGCCTGACTGTCACTGAGAATATAGATGGATTTACCTTTGGTTCCTCTATCTATATTCTCCTGAGCACAGGTTATTATGGCGTATGTTTCTGCTTGGAATACAGTTGCCATCTTCCCTAAGCTTTTGCTACATTTGTAACCTTTTTCGTATATTCCCGCTCCTGTACCTGATTCCATTTTGGATCCATCAGTGTACCAAACCAGACTTTCTGGTTCTGGTGGATCGAGTCCCTCCGTCCAGTCCTCTATTGTAGGGATTTGGACCTTGAAAGACCTTTGAAACACAAATGTAGTTTGCATTTTGTCGGATATCATGCTTGTTACCCGATCCAGGACTTCGTTTTCATCGAATTTTGTATGGTTAGTCTTTGGCTTGGAAGCATCCCATAGTCCAGCAACAGCAAGACGATGTAATGCCTTCCTTGCCTCCAATTCAACCATCATATGCAGAGGAGGGATATTGAGGTATCTCTCAATCGCTGCCGTAGGTGTTGTCCTGAAAGCACCCGTGATTCCAAGACACACTGTTCTTTGTAGCCTTGTGAGTGACGCTTTGCACGAGGCAAGCTTTGTTCTTGGCCACCACACTATGATGCCGTATGTGATAATAGGTATTATCATTGTCCGGTACAGCCATCGTAACACTTTGGGCTTTAGCCCCCAAGTTTTACCGTATGTGGAACGACACATGCCGAACACTCGTAGGGCCTTTGTGGTAATATTTTCCACATGAGTTTTCCACCTGAGTTCTTTATCGAGCGTTACACCCAGATATTTAACTTCGGTGGACCAGGGCAGCTTTATTCCATTGAGGGAGGGCTCTCCTAGGTTTCCTAGTTGTCTCTTCCTCGTGAATGGAATAATGACTGCTTTGCTTGGGTTGATAGAGAGGTGGTTCTTTGTACACCATTCCTCTGTCATCCTCAACGCCCGTTGTAACAGTCCAGAGACTATGCTCGGGAATTTACCATTAACCATTATAGCTATATCATCTGCATAGCCTACTGTGTAGAATGGTCCGGTATTGAGTTTGGTGAGTAGCGAGTCTACTACCAAGCACCACAATAATGGTGACAGCACTCCGCCTTGCAGACAACCTCTTGTTGTTTTTGCGCTAAGTCTGTCTCCCATCAGTTCCGATCTGACTATCCTGCTTCTCAGCATATAGTCAACCCAGTCGCACATGGTATCATTGATGCCATGTTCCTTTGCAGCAATGCGTATGGACTCAAATGTTGTCTTGTCGAAGGCTCCCTCTATGTCGAGGAAAGCCCCGACGCAGATCTCTTGTCCCTCTAGCGCAGCCTCGGCTCGACTCGCAACATAGTGCAATGCCGTTTCCGTAGATTTGCCAGGGCTGTAGGCACACTGTAGTTTATGTAGAGGAAATGCTTTAAGTGGTCCCTCTCTTAGGTACCTGTCTACCAGTTTCTCCAGAGCTTTTAAGAGAAAGGATGATAGACTGATGGGCCTGTAAGCTTTAGCTTCTTCGTAAGTCGGTCTACCCACCTTCGGTATAAAGGTGACTTTGACCTCCCTCCATGCCTTGGGTACGTACCCAAAGGCTATGCAGGCTCTGTAGAGCTTGCTCAAATGGGGTATCAAAATAGATGCCCCTTCTTGCAATAGTATTGGGTAGATGCCATCTGGACCCGGGGATTTGAGAGGCTGGAAGCCCGCTATGGCAAGCTTCAGTTTATTTTCATCTACCACTTTCTTTGCCGTGAGCCAGTTATCTTTGGACGTGTGCCTTGTGAGCTCGTCATTTGTGACTGGTTCCTCTTCATCGTTGTCGCGCAGTATACATTCCGGGAAGTGAGTCCTAAACATCACGCCCAGAGTGTCCTGTCCAGTTTCCGTGACATGCCCATTTTCATCCTTTACAGATGATAGTGGGTTTGTCTTAGCCATGGACATTGCTTTGCACAACCTCATTCCACTCGGCAGAGCTTCGATGGAGGTGCAATGCTGCCGCCAATTGGTTCTTTTGGCCTTGCGTACCGCCGTGCTATACCTCGTCAGCATGCTAGAATAGCCAGAGAAATCTTCCCTGGCTTTTGCATCATTGAAGGCCTGTCGTGTCTCCTGACGTATTTTAGATAGTTCAGGAGTCCACTATGGTACCTTTTTGCAAAAGGCCTTTTTCTCAGGGCAATTATCTACCCAAGCACCGATGATGCCCGCCTTGATTCTGTCCGCTTCAAATTCTATGTCTAGTATGGAATTAAGCTTACCTTTAGGGCTCCCTAGATTTACTTTAAGGTCCCTCCTGTACGAGTCCCAATTTGTGTGCCTTGGGTTTCTCCTTCGTCTAGTTTCGGCTTCTCCTGCCGTCCTAAACCTAAAGCATATATAATTATGGTCAGACAGAGAGATTTCGTCCGATACATGCCAATTTTCAATATGAGCACTGGCCCTGTTTGAAGCCAGTGTCAGGTCAATAACTTCAGTTCTCGCAGAGGTCCTGAAGGTAGGTTTATTGCCTGCGTTAAGGATTTGTAAAGAAGAGCTTACCACAAAGTCCAACAAATCCTCCCCTCGTTTGTTGACATCTGAGCTGCCTCAAACGACGTGGTGTGCATTCGCATCGCAGCCAAGTATCAGGTCAAGGTTTTCTTGGGTGCCGTAGTCAACCAGTCTTCTGATTAGTGGTGTTACTGGTTCCTTTTGTTCATATGGGAGATAGGCAGAGGCAAGGATAATTTTCCTTTTCTCTGTTCCCATCCCCACTTGGATCAGAGTTGTTGTAAGATCTTTGATCTTTGATCTTTGATGTTTTTATGAAGACTTACAAGAAAGCTGCCATCCGAACACTTAGAAGAGAAATAAACGCTAGCACCATAAGCGTTATCTCACGACCAGACACAACTGTCTAAGAAGGAGCGGTGTCCAGGGTATAGCCCGGCCCATGAAGGAGCGGTGTCCAGGGACTAAGCCCGGCCCACGGTGTCCAGGGTATAGCCCGGCCCATGTAGCAGAGCCAAGCAGTAGCCAAGCTGAGCCACACCACAGCCAAGCAGTCAACTCCCAGTGCTCGGTTGTTCCTTAATAGTGTGTGTAGTTTAAGTGATACCTACACGTAAGTCATTATTAATTATTATTAATATGAATTTTCTTTTTATGTATGTTGTGTAATGCCTATTTCGGAGCTGACGGATATATATAATTAATTGAAGGACATTAAAGATTACTTAACTAAAATCGGTCCAAGTCGTCGGCAGACATCCGATACAGCCCAAAATAAACTAGCAGAAGCGCAAATTATATATAGTCGTTTAGAGTATACTTCCTCGGTTATTCAAAAAAGAATAGCAAAATCTGAGATAAGCGCGGAATGTCTACAGCCTATTAATAAGTTAATACACGATATACACTCATTATATAATAAAATTTTGAGTTTAGTTATAAACAAAGATAGTTCAGATATAGCGAAAGATAAAAATATATCTAATAAAATGGCTTCTGAAAATTTTGAATTAAAATCTGCCCTTGCTTTGCTGCCAATAATGACAGGTAAAGAAGAGATTACTTTGCAGATTATAGATAGCATTCAATTATACAGTAATATGCTTAATGATAATGGTAAGAAACAGTTAATTGAATTTGTAATCAAAACAAGGCTCTCAGCCAGCGCTAAGCTACGCCTTAAAACTAGCTACGATTGTGTAAGTGGTTTAATAAAAGATATGAGAACACATCTAATACAAAAAAAATCGCCGGTAGCATTACAATCGCAATTATTTGCTACTAAACAAGGTCGTCGGACAGTCGAAAATTTTGGTTCCGAGTTAGAGAAACTTTTCGTCGACTTAACAATAGCACAGGCAGACGGCGACGATGACAAATATCTAGTATTGCACCCGATTAACGAAAAAATCGCAGTCAAGCGATTCGCGGACGGTTTATCGAATCCTCGTCTTAGTACTATAATCGCTTCGCGTCAATTAATTTCTTTACCCGAAGCTATCAGAACAGCTATAGATGAACAATCACTACGTGTTGATGATGAACAACAAGTGATGAGAGTCAAACATCATCAAAACATGAATAAAAATAAATATTTTTCAAGGTACAATTATAATACTCGTCCAGGTACATATAAGACGCCAAATTATTTTAATTCGCAGAATAGTAAGTACAAACAAGATAAGACGTACTACAATAATAGATCGCGTGCACACAATGGTAGCCACGTGCGCGGCTCTAAATCGTACCGTGGCCGAGGTATGAATCGTCCTTATTCATATCCGAGTGTGGCGCATACGTCACAAATGCCACATAACTACAATAATATAGTGGAGAGTACCGAAAATATACCTAATACCAGTGAGTTTTTTCGTTCATAAAGATAATTTTATTTTGAATTATAACACTAGCAGTTTAGTGTCAATGAACATAGATATAGGTAACGAAACTATAGATTTATTAGTAGATAGTGGTGCAAGTCTTTGCGTAATGAAATACGAATCCTTACGTAAATACACTAGGTATATGAATGAACTTTATTATGATAAGGTAACTATTAAAGGAGTTAGCGGAAAATTGACTTCTGAAGGATTTGTCTATATAAACTTAGAATATGATAGTATTATTTTTAGACAAAAGTTTTATGTTTTTAAAAATCTGTCATGTTCAGCAGACGGTATATTAGGTGAGAATTTTTTTAAGCGTTATAATGCTGTCATAGATTATAAGAATAATGTGTTACAATTAACGCATAATGATAGAACTACTGTCATAAATATAGATAGGAATAAAAGCTACATACATACGATACCTTCTCGTTGCGAAACGATTAAGTTTATACCTTGTACCACGCACGAAGATAGTGTAATTTTAGCTGATGAAATTAAAGACGGTGTATTTATTGCTGGAATGATTTCTAAACCTCATAAAGGTCGCATTCCAATAAAGATTTTAAACACTCTCGATAAAGAGATTACAGTCGATTTGTCGTCTTTAGTTATTTATTCACTAAATAGCTTTGAAGTATGTCATGTAATAAGGAAAGCAAATCAGTTGAGCGGGTAAAAACTTTGTTTGATTTGCTGGACCTTAATTATTTGAATAAAGAAGAAAAAGTTAACATTGAGAATATTTGTGCAAAATATGCGGATGTGCATTTACCGGGAGATAAGCTTTCGGTAACGAATTTAATGGAACATAATATTGTCTTGAAAAATGATGCTACTCCCGTATACGTTAAACCGTATAGGATACCACATACTTTAAAACGGGAAGTAGAGAAACAAGTTCAGGAAATGTTAAGTAATGACGTGATAGAGGAGACTGTTTCGGAATGGTCGAGTCCGGTTTTACTTGTGCCAAAGAAAGCTGATAAATCCAACGAAAAAAAATGGAGACTTGTTATTGACTACAGACAATTGAATAACAAAATTCAAGATGACAAGTTTCCCTTGCCTAATATTACAGAGATTTTAGACTCTCTTTCAGGTAGTATATATTTTTCTAAATTAGATTTATCTCAATCATATTACCAGTTATCATTAAATGAAAATTCACGTAAATATACGTCATTCAGTTTGAATAAGATGTATCAACTTTCTCTGGGTAATGACTCACGTAAATGTACGGCATTCTCCGCAGGTAAGCAATATCAAATGAAGCGCTGCCCAATGGGATTGAAAACTAGTGCCAGTGTTTTTTCAAGGCTAATGACTATCGCTATGGCAGGCCTGAATTATGATAAATGTTTTCAATATTTAGATGACTGTATCGTAATAGGAAAATCCATGATTCAACATAATTCCAATCTTATGTGCGTATTGAATCGATTAAGGGAAACCAACCTTAAGTTAAATCCAATGAAGTGTGAGTTTTTAAGAAAAGAAATAGTATATCTAGGCCACAAAATAACTTCTGAAGGTATTTTTCCAGATCCCGATAAAATTATAATAATGAATAAATTCCCACGGCCGACAAATGCTGACGAAGTTAAGCGCATCGTCGCATTTGCCAACTATTATCGTAGATTTATATCAAATTTCGCGGCAATTGTACATCCATTAAATAAATTATGTAAAAAGGGTATTACATTTGAGTGGTCAAATGATTGTGAAATAGCATTTCAGAATTTAAAATTCGCTCTTACAAATCCGCCAGTATTAGATTACCCTGATTTTTCAGATTCAAATATTTTTCAATTACAAACGGATGCATCAAAAGTTGGTTTAGGTGCAATATTATCGAATAGTAACGGAAAAGTAGTTGCATACGCAAGTAGGAGTTTGAAGCCAGCCGAAACTAGATACCCCGTTATAGAGTTAGAACTTTTAGCTATTGTCTGGGCAGTACGTCACTTCAGACCTTATTTATATGGGAGAAAATTTAAAATATTCACAGACCATAGGCCTCTTGTGTATTTGTATAGTTTAAATGACCCATCCAGTCGATTTACCAAATTTCGTTTATATTTAGAAGAATATGACTTTGACGTCGAGTATGTGCCAGGTCGTAATAATGCAGCTGCAGATGCATTAAGCCGAATCTCGGTAACATCCTCTGACTTAAAACTTATGCAAGATAAAGTAGTTTCAGTCCTAACAAGAGCTCAGAAAAAGAAATTGCAACAAGTGCATACCAACCACGGACAGACACTAGGAAGTACCTCCTCAGTACATAGACCTGATCAGCCTATTGCTGTGGATGTGCTCAAAAAACCGAATGAGATTATTGAATTAATTATTTGCGATAAGTATAACCAATTAGACTTATCAAGTAATGATAATGTAACTTCCGATAGTAAACATTGCACTTTTGTGGCTACGCAATCGGCAATATTCCTAGATACCCGATCGTTATCTACTCTAAAAGTGTTAGCGAGGGATTTAGAGAGTTTATGTAAAAAATTAAATATCGAAGAGATTTTAATTATTAAATCGAATAGTAACGCGTTACACATTAAAAATATGTTACATACAATGAAGGAATTGTTTATTAACCTTCCAAGGTTTCTAATTACTCGAGATGTTGTTAGAATTACTAATAGAGACCAAATAAAAGTTATACTAAATGACTTTCACCTTTTACCCACTAGTGGACATGCTGGAGTAACTCGCATGACTAATAATATTAAAAAATATTATTTTTGGGCAGGAATGAGTAATGATATCATTGATTACGTACGTAAGTGTAAAAACTGTCAAATACAGAAATACACTAATAGGAAAATAAAAGAACCCATGGTTATTACGTCAACTGCTAACTCAGCGTTTGATATTATAAGTTTAGATTTAATGGGCCCACTAGAAATAGATAATTATAGCAATAAGTATATATTGACTATACAATGTAATTTAACTAAGTTCGTTGAGGCATATCCATTACCTCGTAAGGATGCCGACACGGTCGCGAGAGCGTTCGTAGATAAGTTCGTATTACGCTATGGCATTCCAAAGCAAATTTTAACCGATAAGGGAACAGAATTTACTTCATCTGTTTTTACGGAAATTTGTAGATTATTGAAGATCAATAAATTACTATCTACTCCGTATCATCACGAAACTTTAGGTTCTCTAGAAAATAGCCACAAACATTTAGGCGCATATCTCAGAATTCAATGTCATAATAATAAAACTGATTGGAGTGATTGGATACCTTTTTGGTGTTTTTCTTACAATACATCGGTACATTGTGAAACAAAGTATACTCCATACGAATTAGTATTTGGAAAATTGTGTAACCTACCCAGTAATTTAACTTCAGAAATAGAACCATTGTATAATTATGATGATTATCCGAAGGAACTGAAGTATAGATTAGAGAAAGCTCATGCTGACGCCAAGCAAAATTTATTACATAGTAAATTGTTAAGAAAATGTATGTATGATGAGAACATTAATTCTATAAAATATAATAAAGGTGATTTAATTTTGTTGAAAAATGAAACAGGTGGAAAACTTGATTGTATTTATAATGGTCCATTTGAGGTCTTAGAAGATTTATCACCAAATGTTAAAATCAAAAAAAATAATAAGACAGTTTTAGTTCATAAGAATAATACAAAACTATTTTATGTATGAATAAAGTAAATGTTTTATTACATATGACTACCTATGTAATGTGTTGTGTTGTGTTATTGACTATAATATTTAGATTAAAGATTATGTACTCTTGGTATGTTTAATATTTCTCATGTGTGTATTTTTTTTATTATATTTAATTTTTTTTTGCAAAGGGAGGGGTAGTATCCCTTTACTTTTTCGGGGGAGATGGAATGTCGTGAGAACGACTCAAATGTCGTTTTCACAAATCGTCCGTTCCCACACTTTTGCCTAGTAAGTAATTTAGTAAGTAAGTTATTGTTGTATCCTTTTTAACATTCAATAAATGACAATAGAACTTATAACACGTCTTTCCTTTAAGAGCTCCGATGGAAGCTCATTTCATATGGTTTTCAGGGTCTGATGATGAAGTCAGATGGTTGGCACTGAAACTCCATAGCGGAGCATCGTATCCTAGAATAAGAATAAGAATAATTTATTTCTGCAGGAAATAGCCTTTCCTAGCCGTATTTGGGCGTGTTGGAATCGTATTAGGCGCATTTTGGCCATATATGGTTTTCAGAGTCTGATGGTGAAGTCAAAGGATAAGCACTGAAGCTAAATACTTATCATAAATGTGAAAGAAAGTGACATTGAGTGAAAAAATGGTATAAGTAGCATAATAAAATGGTATGAATAATTTATGTTGACTAAAAATTAAAAATAAATAGCAGTTTAAATATTCTAAAAAAAAACACGCTTTAAAAAGCCCTGCACTTAAAAGTGTTAAAAATTATGAATTTTAACCTAAGTATATTCTTTTTGTTGGGTTTTGTTTTTATTTTGCTGCGCGTTCATATTTAAATTGAGGGTACACCTTGTATGAAGTATGTTTTCTACCCTCTTTTTCCTACTCCTTCATGTGGTATGTGTCAAATCGACCGAGGGCAGCACTCTCTGAATATCTTTAATTATTACAATAATCCGTCACCGTATATCTAAGAAAAGACATTTTGTGTGTGTTCCGTACAACCTAATTTCAGTGCAGCTAATATTTCAAAAATCTGAAGAAAACGTGGATCCACGGAAGACAAAGGACATTGCTGGAACTGTGAGTACCACATGTTTTTCTTTCCCTTTTGGCTACGCCTCTTTTTGAAACCTTACCCAAAAGCGTAGTCATATTTTCTCTAAAATTTTATGCTTCATACAAATGTTTGCTATTTTGTAAAGAGTATTTTTTTTATCGAATTATCCAGGTTTATTAATCTAGAAACAGCCCAAAAATTACAGTCCGCTATCCACTCCTTATTTAGGTGTATTTAACCACCATTTTATGGTCACTTCTCACCGGATTGAATGTAAAATTGTTCCATTTCAATATTTCATTTGAACTAAACATTGTGCATTCAAACCGCACTGATTAATGTTCATCAACTTAATCAGTCTGGATCGATCGTTATTCTCTTTACTTCGCAAATTATATTTTGTAAAACTATTTATTCTGGTTTCGTTACAAATATGTATGTAATAATGTCATTAATCTCGACGAATTACGTAACGATTATCAACGCGTGCTCGATGCATATAATGCTTTGTACATAAAATTGAATCCCAAGTCGAGCATTAACTACCAGTCATGGATATCGTTTGAAGAACTTTATTGTCACGTGAAACGACTTGTTTCAATGATGCATTCAGAACAAAAGCCTAAGGCAGAAGTTGAACCTTCCACTTCGAAGTTTAGGTATAATTTACCTAAGCTTCCTCCCATCGATTTAATTTCATTTAATGGTGATGTACGCAATTGGCCGTTGTTTAACCATCAATTTAAAAGTGTTGTTCACAACAATCCACTTCTAACAGATTCGGAGCGCGTTCATTATCTCGTCGGGAAACTAACTGACAAGGCAGCGACTGTGTGCGCCGGCCTCCCTCCAACAGCTGAGAACTATATAAAACTGTGACTATACTATCATTTGGGAAGCGCTTATACAGAAATATGACGATTCTCGTTCACTTGCCGCTTCTTACATAAATCAATTACTCGAATTTAAACCTGTTTACAATAACTCAGCTATTGGATTGGATTCCTTTATTAATAACTTTGACTCGTCAGTTAGCGCACTTAAACAACTTAAATTAAATCATCTTACAGATTCTATATTTTTACATCTTGCGTTACAGAAACTCGATACTGATACTATTAAACTGTTTGAAATAAGTAATCGCAAGGCACTTATGCCTACGTATGTAAACCTTATTGAGTTCGTCAAAGAACAAAATAAAATCTTATCGCGTTCATGTTCTGTTGGCAAACCTTTTGCTAATTAACCGCAACCTAATAAACACATTCCCACTCCGAAATCTGGCCCTACTAAATCTTTTTTAAATACACAACACAAAAATAATAATACTAATAAATATAAGTATTATTATTTTTGTGAAAAAGGACAAATGTCCTTTGTGTAAAACAAACAAACACGATCAATTGTATTATTGTCCGCTTTTTATTAAAATGACTCCACGCGAAAGATTTTATTTCGTGAAGGCTAACTCATTATGTAATAATTGTTTGAGTAACAAACATAAATTCAGTTCTTGCACTTCGCAACGAACTTGTCGTCATTGTTCTTTGAATCATCATTCGATGTTACATTTTGATACACAAAATACAACGTGTGAATGTCACGCACCCGCTTCTTCTCGGCCAATAGATAATCAGCTCTCGGCTGCTAATAATAAGGACTAAGTTCCCGACTCGCACGCGAGTTCAATTAATCATAATGCATCGATATGCAATATGTCTCGTGATCAGTGTGACCGCCCTGTAACAACTACGTTATTAGGGACCGCAAAAATTAAAACTATAAATAATTATAATCGCGTTCATTATGTCAGATGTTTAATTGACCCGGGTTCGTAAAGTAATTATATTTAATCTTCTTGTTGTAAACGTTTATCACTTCAAATTACAACTCAGAACCATTTTACTGAGGTCCGGGGTATCGGTGGTACATCGCAACGTATTTTAGGTTTAACCACGGTTAACTTTACTTCTCGCTTTGACGGTGGTAACGTATACACTACTCGCCTCGTCGTTGATCAAATTCACAGTTGCCCGACTCATGTGTTGACGTCAGCGCTTACATACCTACAAATTAAATACGGTGTCCCTCAGGGAAGTATTTTAGGACCAACTCTATTTCTGGCATATATAAATGACATCTGCAATAGTCTTGAAAATGGAAAAGTGTTTTGTTTTGCTGATGACACTGCAATTGTATTTACAGCCGATAATTGGGGACAGACTTTCAATCTTGCTCAAAAAGGATTTAACCAAATTTATAATCTGTTAACACAAAACGAACTCACGCTAAATGTCGATAAGACTAAATACATTACTTTCTCCATCAGTAATAGGGGCCAACCAGCTAAAAATCAATTCAATATACTCGCATAGACAACACTCAAACTCGTCCTCCAACTGTAACTGCCCGTCTATCTGTAGAACTAATCTTTAAACTAACTATCTTTAAATATTTAGGAGTTACTATGGACCATAATCTTACCTTTTAATACCACATTGAACTTCTTACTTCCCGTGTCCGTAAACTAATATATGTATATATTTAAACAGTTGCGATATATAGCCGACGGTACGATTCTGAAAGAAGTATACCTAGCCCTATGCCAATCAATATTGACGTATTGTATTACCACCTAAGGTGGTACGTTTAAAACATATTTTCTTAAGTTAGAACGTGCACAGAGAGCTGTACTGAAGGTTAGCACTTTCAAACCTTTTCGCTATCCAACAACAGAATTATATGATTACTGTGAAGTTCTAACAGTAAGACAGCTTTACGTGCAACAAATTATTTTACCACAACATTCTCAATGTCTCCCTTCGCCATCTACCCAGTTCAGACGTAGGTATTAGGGAATGCAAAACCGTGGCAAAATGAAAACCGGAATTCAAAAAACCGGTTTAAAACCGGTTAACCGGTTTTTTCCTCTCATATCCAAAAAACCGGTTAACCGGTTTTAAACCGGTTTTTTGAATGTTCGCTCGTTTTTTTTCACGTTATTTCCATAGCTCGAATTATAGATAATAACCGTACCTAAGATTTAAAAATCGCAAACTAAGGAATTATTTTCAGTTCAAGTTAATAAAGTGGGTATAAAAGAAACATCAAAGACATCATCACCATCTGCCTGTCCCGTTTCCCTATAATTTGGGATCGGTGCAATATGTACGCTTCTTCTATCCGTTATACCAACATTCACTCGTATCTTATCAATATCATCTTTCACACAATCAATCCATCTCTTTTTCATAAAATTGATGGAAATAATCGTTTATTTAACTCTGTAGATCAGATACTTGTTTATATAGACTACACGGTTCGTTGCTTTTGTTCCTCCAGCATATTAATGATATACTCTCTATTACCAGCATTTATTGCTATGCAGATGAAATTACAGGGGACGCTCATTACACGACCCGTGCAAATATCTCTCGTTCTATATTGGAGAAAAGGCACGAAGGACTTGTCTTAAATCGAGAGTACACAAACTAGTGACTCTGATTGGGGTCGACTAAACCTAGTCTATTTCAACCCCACTAAATCACACGCAAGCCTGCGCCATTGAGAAAAGTCCATTTGCAGCTCCTCATTTCTAGAACATTTCCCTCAACATCACGAAAAGCATTGGGATCCTTCACGTTAATATTTGTAGCGACACGACGTTCTGTTCCAAAGTCATCTACAAGGTACATAACACGGTGTGATTAATACAGCGAAGCAGTACTTCTTATCGAGACAAAGACTGCAACTATATAAGTCGCAAGTCCGGCCGAAATGGAGTAATGTAATGTCTTCTGTGGGTACCTGGATACCAGCTTGGGTATTTTAGACTCAGTTCAGCGACATGCCGTTAGAATTGTCGATAATCCCGAGGTCACAAGTGTTTTAAAGCCCCTTAGTCTGAGGAGAGACTGCCTGCTTATGTGTGTTCAACCGCTTTTCCAACAGACAGTGCTCTGAAGAATTGATTGACCTGATGCCCAGTTACCTTGTTCCATCGTAGTCACCGATGGGGAGTCCATCCTCACACGTTGGAACCAAAATATTCTCATACTGTGCGGTTTCAAAGAAGCTTCCTATCGTTGATGCTCAGACTGTGGAATGAACTCCCCGCTTCAAAAAGGTTGAGGGTTAGTAACGTGTGAGTGATAACCTTTATGTTGCAAGCGTCCATAGGCTAGGGTAACTGGTTATCTTCAGGCGGCCGTACGCTTGTTTGCTGCCTAAGTATTGTAAAAAAAAGTTTTACATATTTTATATCTATCATAAAAACAATCATTATTTTAAGTTATTTTCTTACCAGATCAACACACTACGCATCAATACACTTCAGTTCATCACAAAAATACTCACTGCATTGCACTCAGTTTACAAAACGGCGGCAAATCTTCCTTTTTTAGGTTTTCCAAACAATGAAAGAAAAATCGAAAAAAAAACGAAAAACCGGTTTTGGTGTTATGTAAACCGGTTTTTTTGTTGGTCAAAACCGTACCGAATAACCGGGTTTTTTTATCGGTGAAACCGGTTTTCATTCCCTAGTAGGTATGTATGTCTATTGGATATACATCCAAAAACAACATTCACACACAGATTTTTCTGTTTTTTGGGCAGCTTTGTGTATAACAAAATAAATAGGCAGCTGGAATTACATAAAAATACACACCATGAATGTAAAAAGGCAGTATATAATTGGCTGCTTCAACTTGATTATGATGCGACTGAATCAGTTCTTAAACTCCTTCAATGAGGCACTTCCCTGAAATCTTTTCATTATAAGGCTGGCTAAAACTCATAACCTGTTGCTAGACTACACACTACTTATTCTCACCTGATTGCGCATCTCCGTGGCTAAAAAGTCCGGGGCTCTCGATCCCAAGGTATTTATTCTCGTGACCATAGGGCTATCAGACACTTTCACACACAAACACTACAATTACGCAAACTACACTCACACTCACACATACACCAAAATTACACTCTCACACCTCTCACTCAGCCGATTGTGCATCTCCGTGGCTTAAAAGAGTCCCGAAGCTCTCTATCCCAAGGCATCTGTTATCTTATCCGTAGGGCAATCAGTCACACAAACATACACCCACACTCACACTCACACACATACACACACCCCCACACACCCCCACACACACCCACACACACACACCCCCCCACACACACTTCTCACATAACCATTAATTATTATTATTTTTTACGTAGATTTTAATTTTAAATATTATATCTTTCTCTATCATGTTTACATATATTTCTGCATGTATCAGTTCTGCTTAGCTTAAAATAGTCCGTGGTGGAAGAGGCTGGTTATCCTTAACACAGGCTCCGGCTTAGCTTGTATACCAGTTTCTCCTACAAACTTTAAAATGTCATGTTTATTGTATAAATTGTTATTCTAGTTTGTAAGGAGAAAGAAAATAAATTCATTATTATTATTATTTTTGGGGCCGTGGGGCCCGGATGCCCATCTTTTGTTTAAAGAGGTCTCACGGCGCCTTATTGAGACCTTACGTGACAAGAAGGCTGGTGTCTATCTAGGACAATAGATACTGTAAACGAATTTATTAACGATGTAGTAACCAAACTTAATGCTAAACTCAAGGTTGCTGGGATATTCCTTGACCTAAGTTCTGCCTTCGATTTGGTCGATCATGTGCTACTAATAAAAAAATTGAGTCATTATGGTATTAGAGGAAATGTTTCAAGTTTATTTTCGTCGTATCTAAGGAATAGAAAAATGTTCGTCGAAATTAAATCCATAGATAACAAAGGTAATGAAAATGTATATAAGTCCAATTTGTCAAATGTTACGATCGGTGTACCTCAGGGCTCAATATTGGGACCCCTACTGTTTCTGATATTCACAAATGATCTGATACTCTCTATGAACAAAGCCGTTCCTAATATCCCACTTGTAGTTTTTGCTGACGATACTAATGCTGTTGTTGGGGGCAATAATATTGAAATGCTAAATAATAATGTAAATTTGACTCTTGACGCCTTTAACAGATGGTTTTCTGCCAATAAACTTAATATTAATACAAAAAAAACTAATGTTATGCTATTTAAAACAACAGCTAGAAATAATGATGAATTGGACATTGTATTAAATGAAGATAAAATTGAACTTGTAAATGTAGTAAAATTTTTAGGTATAAATATAGACGCTTTACTAAACTGGAAACATGAATTAACTGCAATAGAGAATTCAATAACGTCAGCTTGCTATGCTCTAAGAAGTCTGCGTGATATTGTTGATATTAGACATCTTGATCTAGATGACCTAGATGTATTCAAGGCCAGAGTGAATAGGCTTTTTCTGGGTAAGCGTGCTACATCCTCGGCCTCGTCATAACTCCTCATGGGGTCAGTCGAAGGTCAAACGCAAACCCATTTTACATAAAAAAAAAAAAAAAAAAAAAAAAAATCTTAAAACTGTTTATTTTGCATTTGTTGAGTCTAAATTGCGATATAGCATACAGTTATGGGGTAATAGTTATAATTACAATAGTGCTAAGGCTTTTATATTACAAAAAAGAGCCATACGTACAATTGTGCGTATTTCTCAAGGAGAGTCGTGCCGCGAACATTTTAAAACCCTGGGGATATTAACTGTACCTAGTCTTTACATATTAACTATTATGTCTAATTTTGTTAAGCACTTGCCTGAATATGAAACAAAAGAGGAGAAAATTGAGAGAGAAAATACACGTAGAATGGACTTTAAAATCAAAATGATACCCAAACTCAATGTGGTCAAGCATTGTCCGCAATATCAGGCTATACAAGTATTTAATAAGTTGCCATCTTGGAAAAGTGTTGCTATTCTTTTGAAGATTTTATGTGACATTGTTTTTGTTTTTATGGATTTTTCATTGACATGTATTTTATTTTTGTGTGTAAAAATTGACATGAGCATTTTTTTCTATTTGAATTTTATTTGATTGAATTTATATTATTTTGTTCTGCCTATGTAATAGTGTGTAATTGTGTTTTTTTTAATAATTATAATTTTCCTTGTTTTTTTATATTGTATTAACATTCAGACATAACGTAAGTTGTTAATGAATAAATGAATTTGAATTTGAAAATTTGACAACGGATCAGCATTGCCATTCAACGTGGCAATGCCGCCAGCCTTCTTGGCACGTTTACACAGGGCAGCGATCTGGCACAACTTTTTTACTTGTAAATATTTAGATTAGATATATTTTGTAAATAGGATTTTCTTTTAATTATTATTTAAGTATTGTAAATATTTAGTAGTTCTTTTAGTTTTTAAAAAGATACCTACAGAATTATAACTTCAAAATACAATAGGTACTAAAATTATAAGTTATGTTTTTTAGGTAACAGATAACAGGTAATATATTATAATAATAGGTAAGATTGTAATCAATTCAATTCAAATTATCGACCCTGAGTCGCTCGTCGCTGACCAAAACAACGACCTGTATTTATTATGTCTGTCTAATTGTTATATTCTATTCCATATAAATGATATTTAATCTAAAGTTGTAATCAGTCACAGTGATAACAAATTGTGTGTTTAGTAGTTCCCTTTAGTATTTTTTTTATTTCTAAGGCAGACTTAAGTAAGTCATGCTCACTTACTTAGGCGGCGTCGTGTGATGGGTCGCTCACTTCCCTCCAATATGGCGAGGAGGGCGATGGCTGCCACACGCGTCATACTTGTGAACAGGTGCTGCTTGTGGGGGCTGGTCTGCTTAAGTTTGCCATTTATTTATTTACTTATTAAATATAGATTCAGACTACTTTGTAGTTTTGCCGCCTCGCCGGGGCACGCAATTGTTGTCAGTGCGATTAGAATGTAAATATTATGTAATGAATCTAAGCTTGTCTTGAAAAGAGTAATTGCTGAGTTTATTGCCGGCTCTTCTCAGCAAATGCAATCTTCCGAACCGGTATTAGAGGACTATTTGAATAAATGATTTTGAATTTGAATTGTATTGTCCTAATGGTGTGATACAAACTCTGGCGTTCCTCAAGGTGGTGTCCTTTCTCCTCATCTGTGTTCCATTTTTATTTCATCTATAACTAATAAAATTTCTTCTTTCTACCACCTTTATGCAGATGATCTCCAATTGTACAGACATTCCTCTTTAAGCAATCTTCCTTTTGCCGTTACATAACTCATTGCCGCGAGCAGATGGCCATATTATTATTATTATACTAAATATAGGCATAATGTTAAAGCAAGTGCCATTTAAAAAAAAGATTTTATTTAAAAGAAGAAAGATTTAAGAAAGAGTAAGAAGGCTATATGGAAATATTTTTTATTCTGTTAGAGACTTTTTGATTAACAAAAATAAATAAACATAATACAGGGTGTTGTTTTGGTCAGCGACAAGCGACCCAGGAGCGGTAGTACAAAAAATATCTTTCCCAAAAATGGACTTAATTGCATTAAATACTGTAATTGCGTTGAGAAATACCTTATTCAATTTGAAATAAAATTACCGCAAAGTATGGTCACTCGGCACGTGCACAGACTAGAGCTAGGCGCAAGCCGCCATCGCCCCACCCCTTTACTCCCTCGCGCTCCCGTTGAGTATTACGTCTACACATTAGCTTATTACATGATTTTCCAAATAATATTTTTTTATTTTTATTATTAAAAAAAAATAAAGTATTTATTTTATATTTTTTTTTAGCACCAGTATCATTCATGTTATCGACCCTGAGTCGCTCGTCGCTGACCAAAACAACGACCTGTATATTTAAAATAAATACCTAAATAGGTCAAGAGAAATCTTTGTCTTTTGAATATTGCGCGCACGAAGGAGGGTGTGACTGGCAAATTCATTTATATGGAGAAGTGCACAAAGTTGAAATTACTTAATTTATTAAATTTTTTCATTAATTTTTGTAACAATAGTAATCGTACTCTTATTTTTTTGTCTATATCGGAACTTGGATTGAATATTTACACAATTACCCATCCCATGCATCCTCATAACTAATAAATCAGTTTTAATCATTGGCAACATTCTGCCACGCGACTTACACCCAAGGGTGCTTTAAACATACCGCCCATGCCTTGTTAATTACTGTGCATAAAAA
Source organism: Polyploca ridens (assembly GCA_951394255.1). NCBI lineage: Eukaryota > Metazoa > Arthropoda > Insecta > Lepidoptera > Drepanidae > Polyploca > Polyploca ridens. The sequence goes on along the minus strand of OX596272.1, from coordinate 2,874,853 downwards.
AAGTAAAAACTGACGCCGCGCGTGTCAAATGTCATGCGTAATTGTTTCTTTCATTTTAGGTGTCGATTCTGCCGCCAATTTTACTAATGAGTTTGTTGTACACTGAGTGTAGAGTAGACGACAAGATATATTAAAACAAGATAATAAAATAATAATAATAATTTATTGTTCACAAAAAAAACGATATTACAATAACACACGAAGCCCTGTCGTCTGTGCTAGTTATATAATAACTGTGTTACAGGCGACGCGACGGTGTCTTCCCCCCTAAAGCTAATAATATTAATATATATGAACAATTGATTGAATAATTTATAAAACAAAAAGAATAGTAATTACAAGATAATTAAATAAAAGGAAAAAAAAACTGTGATGTGTTTATTTACCAGAATTATAACCTTTTCACGGAATTTATAAACAATGATACCTACATTAGTTGATATCATCTTTATATATAAAATTCTACTGCACGTGTGTATGTCACTGAACTCCTAAACGGCTGGACCGATTTAAATGTTTTTTTTTGTATGCATTTAGGTGGCAATCTGGATGGTTTAGATTCATAAATCAGCCCGGCAGATGGCGCTGCAGTCGGTATCTAGATTATATTAGTAGCTAGTTTTATGTAAGGACCAATAATATATTAAATTTTTGATCATGTTAAGGTAAATGAATCAATACAGTCGCGAATCACTGACTGAGTATTTAACCATATTGTTCTACGAAAGTAAAATTAATAAAAACTGAAAAAAAAAAACTTTTGCGCCTCATGCTGAACATCGCCTTAATATTTTTTTAAAGACATTAAGAATTTAATGATCTTTTTTCAAAATTTTAGGCATTTTCGCTTTGCACGTCATCTGACATCTTCAGAGAGTGTATTTTTTTTTGTATAAATTTACTGCGAACCAATTTTTGCTACCATCTATGAACCTAAGCCTGGTGCCTGGAATTAGATGCCCACGGCTACCCTCTACCATCGCAACTCTCGCCATCGACGGGGAATCCATCCTCACACATTGAAACCAGAATTGTTTCGAACTGTGCGGGCTCAAAGGAGTTTTCTTCCGCGGACGCTCAGACGCCCCGCCGTGGTTTTCCCAAAGGAGTACAGCATGGAATTCTTCAAGAAGGGTGTGAAGAGGTTTCTTCAGGGTCGGCAACGCGCGAGGGATACACCTGGTGTTGCAAGCGTCCATAGGCTACGGTAACCGCTTACCATCAGGTGGGCCGTATGCTTGTTTGCCACCTTAGTGGTATAAAAAAAAAAACCTGGCAGCCAGGAACCTGGTGCAGAACACCAGTTGATAAAACCAAATGGCGGTTACTATTTCCTTTTTCTGTAATATGCGCCAGCACACAGTAGGCTGCAGAACATTGTTCTATAGAAATAAGCAAAGTAACAAAACAGTATTTTAATGCTCAGTGTACCCTCAACTTTATGAGGCACGTCAAAGTTCCCGCCCTTTTCACATGCGGAGTTTTTTTACCACTAATCCACTGCAACTTGGCCGTATAATTACTTCCTAACGTGTGAATGTTTAAAAATAATTCATCCATAGCGGTTGTGTAGGTAGGTAATATGATATTGTAAAATTAAACTATCTACGACTGAGTAAAAAAAATACGAACCAAAGAGATAATGGGCGTTGTTTTTTTTTTATAATCTGCAAGTCCCTGAGTGTAAAGAATTGACGAGTATGAGAGAAATTAGTACCATGAGTATTCCGCTAGAGGCGCTGTGCCAATTCCTATAGAGAAGTGTCGTAAACGCAAATTCATTAGTAATTACTAACTTCAATTCTTTACACTTGGGGTACTGGTATAATAATGATTTATTTTCTCAACCAAGTTTTACAATTTTAACTAAAGGTATAGCCTTCTTTTAAGTATTTAAATACTTGTATCAGATGACCCCGCTCTTCTATAGCCATCATTTACAGGTGAGTATAATTTATGTTACTAAGATATTTAAATTGAAGAATTAACATAACTTATATAAAAACAATAAAGCATTGTGGCGTCACGGGCGTCTTTGTTAAAAAACACAAGGGCCGCGAACCACACTGGGTCAAAGCACAATGCCAAATTAATGGTCCTACTTCGGCGAGAGCCCAAATTGCTCCAATTATTGATATCTTTGCCAACCAAGTTATAATGCAGACACCTACCTTGGACTGCGTCACGGCTTGTGGAACACCTGGATGGCAAGACTCGAGGACTCCTCTGGAAACACTAGGCCGATGGTCTTGATAATGTGTATGTTTCGTATTATTATTGTAGATCACAAGATATTGTTGAATTTTAGCTCGATTTCGAAAAAACCAATATTTTCACACAGCGACACGTTTTGTAGTTCGCACGTAATTCGCCATCTTCTTTTCCACCGCTAAGCTCCAATCAGTGATCAGTAAGGTGCTGCATGCGTCAATTTAACAAAATCGCGCATCTTGATTGGCCGATATCAATAATGATGAAATAACGTATTGCATTTAAATTTTGCACCGAGAATAAATAGGTACATTGTGCTATGATGAAACAAGCATAATTTTAAATGTGTGTGGGAGTGTATTTATGCGTGAGTGTATTTGTGAGTGCATGTTTGAGTGTGTTTGTGAATATATGTGTGTTTGTTTTAAGTACCTTCCGAGGACGTGCGTATGAATGCACAAGGCACGACCGAGGACCTTTTCGAGGGCCCTCGGTTTGACTTGACCAAAGATTCGTAACCTGCAAGCGATTTTGAGCCTTTCTATATACTTAATACGGAAAAGTAGTCCGAACCCCCGTTTTATCAAGATAATTCATAATCCCACGCAGTGTGTATCCACCAGGTGGCGCCACTTCGTCTCTCACACACCTTCATTACACATAATTTCATGTTTATTGTATTATTCGAGGACCTATGTGTTACCTTTCACACAAAAGTCCTCGGTTAGCTGGTTTTTCGGAACAATGTGTATGTAGGACCTCGGTTTGCTAGGTTTTCCGAACAGTGTGTATACAAGTGTACTATAATTTCATAATTGTTCATCAGTTGGACTAAATCCTTAAAAAAATCTTTAGTAACTACTAAGTGCACGAGGATTAATGATACTTATGTAATATGTGCTAAATACCTAGGCTGCCATCCTAGCCTGATATGATTATACAACATTATGCTTTAGAGGAATCTAAAGTAGAAATTACTTCCTAAGTTAAACTGTAGTAAGATTTGAAGCAAACCAAAGGCTCCAAGAAATAAATAACGTGAACGTATATGAAACCGGTATAAAAAAAAAACAATACAAACTTTATTGAAGCAGAAGTAGGAGTACTTTTAAATTTTAATAATTCATATTAAATACATTAAAATATACTACAGTAGTACCCAATTAATATGGCTTACCGCTGTACCTGCGCAGAAGATACATTTTCAAAGCGCGGGAAACGCTTATTGGCCGACACTGCCGTCATGATAGCGCGCGCCGTGCGGAGGGGCGTGACTTGCGAGTGAGACAGAACTAACAGCTGCAGTGTTAGGTATTATGAACCTTATAGTAGTGATCTAAGGTTGATTGTAAGTTTTAAGCATTCTTTCGTTAATCTTCGGGGCCATACTTTCTTTTCTGTGCGAACGAAGATTCACGACGCGCCATATAAGTTGGGTAATACTGGTGTAAGTTGTTTATTTAATAGATAAAAAATATTGAATAGATTTTACATTACGATTCCACATGAGAATTATTTCTTGTTTCATTATTTTTACCTGGCTACAACATGTCTCCAAGCATCTACCGATGTGTCCCGGTAGCGTTCCATTCTAGACTTAAGAGGAAAGGGTGGCTGCAAGAAATTAGAAAAATAGGTATTTAACAAATCTATTGCTGTCGCGCTGTTGCTGGGATATAAATGTATGAGGGACGATAGAGACAACTGCAGCTTGGATCGATTATACCTATTTAAAATAGACGAAATCGCTATTTCGTAATCCCCAGTTTTCTCTTCCAATACTGGATCGACAATTTTTTTTTTTCAAGAATAGTAATAAGAAGAGCTTTGGCTATGTCTGTCGGTTTTCCTTTTATTTTTGATATTCGTCAAATTTGTTTTCTGGACGTCTGATAAGGACAGTAAAAATGGTAAGTTTTTGTGATTTTAGAAGATTTTTAGATTTTATAATAATTAACTTAAAACAAAACCGAGGGACATTCAGTGGCACCTACAGATTGCATGGTAAAATAATCATTGCTCTAGTGTCATTATCCAGATAGGAAACTGAGGATTACGTTTGTATGGAACAAACGCCACCAGCGTTTCCTCTAAATGTGCTTACCACGTGCGGCCACATCATCCTTTACCATGGTGAGATTTGGTCAAACGTAAGAACTATTTAAAACTAACATGTATGCCAAATTTTAAATAGAGGCTATCAACTGTTAAACTTTCTTCATGAAAAGACGACCCTGTCTGCGGCATCACCACAAACCGGTTATTATAATAGTTTAAATCTCTAAACCTAACGCGTATGCTAAATTTGAAGACGATGCTATCAACCGTCGAGGAGTTGAACATTCTTTATACGTTAGTGGGTACAAGTAGAGATTGGTGCAATGTGGTCATTGGAGGACCTGTTTTTGTACCCTTGTGTACCCTTCAACGGCCAAGTCACACAACATTAACTATAATAATAAAGAAATCGCAGTAAGGAACCTTAGACTTGGCACGACTTTGTCTAGATTTCATTACTTTTTAGAGATAAACAAGCAGCTCCGTCGAGACTTGGCTAGTTTTTTACATAATGTTTTTGGTGGGATTTCACTTCTTTTTGTAGAAAATGAAGCGGACCACCAAGTTGAATATTTTTTGTAAAGGCGGTATGTCGATCTCTAATAGTTTGGATGGGCTCTTGTGTTTTCTAATCAGGGTCACCAGGTACTCCAGATCTTCGATTATCCTAGTTTTTATAGTTTTCCCTTTATGAGGCCATTAACCCCTAACTCTGTACCAAATTTCAGCTCTCTGAGTTTATGGGAAGTACCAGTTCTATTTTGATGATCATGAGTGAGTGAGTGAGTGAGCGAGTGTCATAAATGCGAAACTTTGCTTTCGCTTAACTTCGGAACTAAATGACCTACAGACTTGAAATTTTGGATTTTAAGTATGTGATTATAGCTTACTGGATGACGAAAATTTCTATGTTCTGGTCTTATCCAGAGGTTCTCAAATAGGGGCCTGAAAATGCAGCGAAATGGTTCCAGTAAAGGATGGTACGGCAGTGTTTGCTTCGCGCTCGACTCGGCGGGGGCACTGCCGTGCCCCCCGATTAAATTAAGCTGCATTATCCACGAGTGCTATAGGATACTTTTTATACCAGGAACGCGGGTGAAACCGCGGGAGATAGCTAGTAAACAATAAAATTTCAATTATCATTATCTAAGAACATGATATTCGCATTCACTCGAATCGAAAACGATAATCATATTATCAATTTCGCTCCCCTGTCGCGCACTATCTTTATAATAATATCTTTTGAGGGGAATGTTTTGACATTTTGCAGACGCCATTTTGATAATTAATGGCAGGAGATCAAATTGATTTTATTATGGGGATTTAGAAATGTGGTGTAAGTTGGTTAGTATAAGCTCAGAGTATATGTATAAGTTTGGTGGTTATAACCACAGACAAGGTTTTTTTTTTAGAATGGAAATGACATTGAATCAAATCACACAAATTCAAGTTCCATTCAACAGCGGTAGATACATGGGGTGATTCGGAAACCTCCAAGAATGTTCTCAATCTTTGGAGTTTTGGGACGTCCTGTTTAATAGTCATGGTATATCTTTTTTATTGTTAATTAGCCAAACATAGTCAGATTGTCCAAAAAATATTAAAAAATTGTAACCTTGCTGAGTTTCGTGCCGGATTCCCAGTTGAAGGCCGAGCTCCAAACCGGTGGTAACTTCAGTAAATGTGACCTCCATAAGTGCCCTTCTGGGGCCTAAATTGAATAAATGGCTTTGTCTTTGACTTTTGACTTAACGCATAGACTTAACGGGACAATTTATTTTGACGATATATTGACGGGCCATCGGAATTGTTCAAAAATAAGTTTTAGGTATAGTATTACTAGTTTTTATTAGAAAACGAAGAACACTAAGTAGAAGAATAATAAGTACCAATGAGTTTTCTTATGATACCTCTATGGTCAAAATACCTGTCAAATCGTCAACTTAAGGTTCAAATTGGTTCGAATTATCAACAGATTGACAGGTATTTCGAGCATACCTTCAAAGCCTTAGTGAAATGACTTCTAACTTTACTGTATCTATTTGTCGATGGAACAAGACTGATTTTCAAAATATCGGGACTATTTTTCCAGTAGGAATGGTTTATGTGATTTCTTGATGTTAGTCTTGGTAATCAAAATGTTTAATAGTATAGTAGTCTCTGCATTTTGTTACTTGTCCATATTTTAAAAGAAAAAGTTTCGACGCACTAGCTGCTGTTTGCGAAAGCGGGACATTTTTGCCCTCACTGGGACAGCGGGACAGACAGCCTAAAAGCGGAACTGTCCCGCCCAAAGCGGGACGTATGGTCACGTTAGTCATGGCAGGTTTTTGTAGAATGGTGACCATTCTTCTAAATCTTTTCACGGACTTTTTGAGACAGCTTGAAAAGTTACGATTCGATGAACTTTTTTTGGGTAAAACATCTCTCCAGGCATGATGACATGACATTGGTAAAAATAAAAAGCTGAAATATGTTTTTTCTTTATTTCCACCATAAAGCTTATGCTAAATAGTTGAACATTATTATTTTAATTAATTCCGCTTCCCTAATGACATTTGCCAGTTGTTTCCAACAGATTTCGACTTATTTTACACATGAAGTTACTTTGTAGCCATATATTCCATTATGACAGCTGCGATTGCAAACTGAAATTGATTGCAACAGGATAAAATACTTATTAAATGTTGTTTTGAATAGAAATTTATCACCACAAAGCTTTTCAGTATTCACTTGATGTTATTAGTTTGAGCCGTCTATTGTTTGAATGACAAAAACCTTTGTTTTACCGCTTGGTTCTGTTGCAGTTTCACTGGTAGTTTTAGTGCTGTCATCCTTGGATCGAGATTTATCAGACTGAGAAGAACTTCCGCTCTTTGTCCCGCTAATTTTATTTCTGTTGTCGCTGGAATTGGAGGTGTTCCCACTAGTTTGATTACTTATTGTTTTTTTATCTTCTTCACATGGTTCATTATTATTCACTACACCTACACTTGCTCCACTGCCTTTCTCTTCATTACTCTTATTATTATCGTCAAGAGTTTTAGATGATTCATTATCAGAACTAGTTTTGCCTGTGCTATTTTTTTTTTTAGCTTCAGTACTTGAAGAGTTGGCATTGTTAGTTTTATCAGTGCTAGTCGTACTAGTGGTTTCAGTTTTAGAAATTGTTTCACTAGTTGCCTCCTTTGTAAAGGCAGAAATGCTGGATCCAGTATTTTCACAGCTATCTTCATTACCTTGAGATTTACCAGTGCTTGGTTTTCCTTTACTTTTAGAGCTTTTAAAGTTACCTAATTTATCATTCGCGACTAGGTCATTTGAGTCTTTCCTATCAGGTTTAGATCCATCACTTGCTGAGCCACTTTCTTTAGATCTTGATTGATCTTTACTTTCAGGGGTATCTGACTTACCTGTTTTACCTATGTTATTTGAGTTGACGCTATCAGTTTTAGATTCCTCAGTTGTTGAGCTACCTTTAGATACAACATTGCTTGGTTTTTCTCCACTTCCAGAGCCATCAGAGCTATTTGACATATCTTTCGAGACATCTGAGTTATTTGAACTGGTGCTATCGGTTTTAATGGTATTTGAGCTGTCGCTTTTAGTTTTAGATTCAGCTCCTGAGCTTTCTTTACCTCCAGAGCTACCAGAGGGGCTAGACGAGGTACTTGACTCAGTACCGCTAGTTATTTTGCTGTCGTCACAATCAGAGCTATTATTGCTACCCGAGCTACCAGTGCTACCAATACTGCCTGAGCTACCATTGCTGCCCGAGTTATCACTGCTGCCCGAGGTACCACTGCTGCCCGATTTACCACTGCTACTTGTGGTATTTGAGCTAGTGCCACTGGATTTAGACTGATCACCACTCGAGCTAGAGTTATTAGAGCTGTTTGAATTATTATTAGCACTTGAGTTGTTTGAGCTACCTGAATCAGTAATGATGACTACGACTACCTTGCTAGCATCACTACCCTGTGTGGATGAAGAGTCATTTGAGGATGTTGAGTTGCTGGATGATGAGCTTGCATTACTAGCGCTATTGCTGGATGATGAGGTTGCACTACTAGTGCTATTGCTGGCTGTTACGCAAGTATCACCATCAGCTGAAATAAAAATTCTCATATGTATATAACATGTAACTAATATTATCTGGGTGTCTGGTCTGAATTATTTGAGGTGGGCGCAATATATATGTCACCGTATTTTTGTGAAAACCGTTAGTTTATAATCTACCCAGCGAGATTATAAACTCCCCGATATATTGTGAACTGTAAAATACTGCTTACAACATAACGTATCCATCTTATTTTATAATCTAACGTTGTCAAACCGTCATATTGTGAACCGTCCCTGATTGGTCAGTCTTGGCGGTAGTTCGTTCTGTATTCATAGAGTTAGAAAACAAACAGGAGTTAAATGAAAGAAATGCATATTTAATTGTTTGAGATCAAAATTAAATATGGCAATCAATATTTTTTTAAGAAACAATAAAAACAACCAACTACGTTACGTATGGCCAAAGATGGTGGCGCGGGACACATGACGTTTAACCAATCAGCGCGCAAGGTGCGTTCTGACGCATTCAAGTATGACGCCAGTTTACAATATGACGGTTTGTCATGGATAGATTATAAAGTATCGGAAATGAATACGTTATATTGTAAGCAGTATGGTACAGTTCACAATATATCAGGGAGTTTATAATCTCGCTAGGTAGATTATAAACTAACGGTTTTCACAAAAATACGGTGACATATACGCTCTTCCATTTAGCTCTTCTATCCATCGTATCGGCATTACTTTCTCACTCAAATTATCACATAATACATCAATCTCTGAACCATTAAACCATTATATTTTCCAAGTAATGTTTTATTAACTTATTTACTTTTAATAATTATAATCATAGTAGTATTATTAAGAAGAAGAGAGGAAGAAGATAAAGAGATATAGATTGTGTGAAAGATGATATGGGTAAGAAAGGCAGTATGTTAATCAGTGCTTGTTTGCGTTGGGTTTATTTAAATACAATACCTACTTTTATTTTACAAAATTTTATTTATTGTCATATAAATGTAGTAAATGTATTGTATTGTTGTGTCCAATAAATGTATCTTTCTTTTTTCTTTCTTTTTTTAGAACGTAGTCTATAATCACAGTGGAAATGTCGAACAATAAAATACCTACTTAAAAGGGAGTAACAAAAATTCGAAAATTTAACCCCCGTGTTCTCGCAATTTTACACTGTTTCTTGCTGAAAAAAATTACATGATATTTGCCGAGACCCCCTTCACCCCCACGTGAGATTGGGTGAGATTCGGCTCGACCCCTCCATCCCCTAAACACCTCTCGTAACTTATGGACGCCCCCAAAGAAAAAAACAGAAGGACAAATAGGCAAATACTCACAAGGATATGGCAATGAGTGAACTGCTGCGAAAACCTGTAAAGAAAAATAATAAAATAATTCATTTAACATACTCAAATCAGATTAGGTTATGAGGAGAAATAAAAACCACGTTTAGGATAAAAAATGTGTACAAAAAAAAGTTTTTTTTTGTAATTTTTCAAAGCGAAAATCAAAACCTGTTTTCGAATATATAAATGAAGATCTTTCATATGATACTCCATTTAAACTCGTAGACTACACTTAAATAAATAATAAATAAATAAATAACCTGGGACATTCCTCACACACGGTCATCTGATCCCAAACTAAGCAGAGCTTGTACTATGGAGACCAGATAACTGGTATAATACATATATTACTTTTTGTTTGTAAATACATACTTAATATACATAATTACTCCCAGACTCAGGACATACAGACATGTTCACACACAAATGTATGTCCTGTGTGGGAATCGAACACACGACACTTGACAATAAGATTGGTTAAGTAATATTTTATAACTATTCCAAAATTCAAATGTCAGACGGACAGATAGACAGACAGACGGACGACCCAGTGGCACCTTTTTAACATTTTGGTTTGACACACTAAAAATAATATTATAATTTTTTTATTTACAACAAATTTAACAAAAAATTATAAAAATGGATGCACAAATATCGTTTGTCTGGCATGATTGTATGTTAAAATTTTTGAGATTGACCAGAGTCAAAATGACCATAAATTAATTAATAAATTAAGCTTATTGTAATTTAAAAAAAAATCTTACCAGAACTACGAATGCTAGGGACGACCTCATCTTTGATGATGAAGCACCGACCGGCAGATGATGTGTGGACGATATAACATCACATTTTATACAAAATTCAATACAATGACTAAATTTAAACAGTCTGTGTACACATATGGGTCCAATTATACCGTGCTAATGCTGTGGTGCTCAAACTTTTGTGACATGTAAAAGAAATAAAAATAAATTCTTAGGTACCTAAAATAAATTCTTAGGTAAATTATAATATTTTTGGTAATTGACTGAAGCGCTCGTGGTGTAGCATAATGAGACGTTCTTAAACGATCGGTAAAGTTAAGCTATCACAGGTGAGGCCGGTACCTGGATGGGTGACCGCCTAGTGATATTTCAACTCGAGCGCTTTCAGTGATTCGGAAGGCACGTAAAGCCGTTGGTCCTGGGTATCATTTAATTGTGATAGTCGTTAAGCTAGTAGTTGGAACCTCCCTAGGCGGCTTGAAAACTCCAACAGTGACCACTAGTTGACCACTAGTCTACCTCCACCAATCAGCGTGGGCACGCGTGGTGGAGTATCTGCCTATTCCCGCCCACACACATTTGTGAAAGGAGGCCTGTGCTCAGCATGCGACATTATAGGCTGATAATGATGATGATCCGTAGTGGGCACGCGTGGTGGAGTATTGCCCATTCCCTTTCACCTTCATTTGTGAAAGGAGGCCTGTGCTCAGCAGTGGGACATTATAGGCTGTTGATGGTGATGATGAATGATGATGATCGGTCAACTATTAGTCGAAATTCGACCGTCATTCATTAGATTTTTTGTTGTTGACATACCGAAAATACGGACACAGCATTTTGCAGACTCGGGTGGCGGATGCTAGTCGGGAATAAAGGGCGCTAAAGAAGCCCCCAAAGAGGGGGTAACAATACACTAAACTTTGAGAAACTTTACATCCTCCATCGAGTCCATAGAGTATTATTTTTAAAATTACAAAAGCATCGTTATTAAAATGCATAAAATGTATTCATTTCTGTTTGTATTTTATTTAATTTATTTACCACCTGAACAAACATGGCCACTTAAATATAGTGGCATATAAGAAAAATTTGACGTACGTGTCTGTGGAAACATGAAAAATTTGGCGAAGTGGTTATTACGAATTATAGCGTGACAGCAAATAACATTTTTGGTACCCATTTCAAGTTAATTACAAGTACCGAGAACAATAATTTAATACTAAACTAACACCACGTTTTGACGCAGTTTTGCCATGAGTCTCTCCTTACTCGCTATGCCTTTCTCTTTTTGACACATTGATGTATATGTGCTGTCAAAGCGGGCGTATTACTCCCGAATTTCTGTGGAAGCTAGACTAGACTCAAAATCAAAATCAAAAAGTCATTTATTCAGTTTAGGCCCTAGTAAGGCACTTATGAACGTTAAATTGGTACATACAGTTGAATTTACCACCGGTTCGGAATACACAAACTGAGAAGACTCCGGCAAGAAACTCAGCAAGGTTTTTTTTTTTTGTGGAAGACCTTTTTATTTTTAGACTAGGCTGTTCTTTACGTAGTTTTCAGGAGAAAAATATCGTCAGGAGACAGTATGGTACTTTTTGTTCACGTCTGAAATACAGGTCAAATCAGCAGCAGAAATTGAAGCCTTATTCTCAGAGATATAAGCCCGAGAATAAAACCCTCACAAACTACACTTACAGGTACAAAGTAAGGAAGACGAACAGGCGCTTAGGACCTTTTACTTCGAATACAATTCCGGGTTCAGAAATAGGAAGCGGAACTCCGCCCTCTAACTAGGGGCTTTGGTAAATAACGCTGTCCCTTTCCCACATAATCGTTACAGCAGCGATTAATGCAGAAAAAACTGACAAAAGTGCTTTTTTGCGATAAATTCTTTTTTTTTTTTGCAATACCTATATTTCAATGCGGCTGAATACGTTGCTGATGTTGATGAGCATGACCCTAATTATTAAAATGTGTATGCCTGTGGTCGAAATTCAACCGTAATTCATTGAATTAAGGTTGAATAAATAATTAATTTTTTCTTACCACTATAATTTGTACTGAATTTCATTATGACTCGCTGGTGCATAATGTGATTTGAATATGGAAGGTCAACTAAATAATTCGTATGAAAACTTTTACCATCTTTTTTTTACGGGCCTACATTGGCCCCTACCGATAGGGTGCCAAATCGTGTCATTTGTAGACGATTTGTGTTCAAAAACCAACTGAGCGTTTTAGAACAAGAGCGTTGCATGCTAGACGTTTTATGAAACAAGTTTTTTCGTTTTTCAAACATATTATTTTAAGATATTGGCGACCCTTGAATATGCGCCAGGTGCCCCGGTTTTTAGAAACCGATCATAGATAAATTGTACATTATGATACATGTGTGCAAAGTTGGTTATTATCACTCGAGGCAGCAGAGTGCATTTTCTTTTTATTATTATTGTTTAATATTGTCACTATTATCTTTGTATTTCATAACTTACCGCTCTTTTATATTTTTTTTAATTGTTTGAACAAACTATCTTTTGTTTCTCGAAAATTATATATATTACCTTTATTTTGATTGTTATCTGTAGAAATCTGTAATTGGCCTTACTTTCTATCAATAATTGTATACATACTATTAAATTTTGTATCGCTGTTGATTTCTCAAATAAATAAATAAATAAAGTGTATCAATGCACACGCGTGTCATACGACGATATTCAACACACTTGCGAGGAAAAAAACAGACTTGTGTTTTGCAATAAATGTCACTTAACGAGCGAGTGTGTTGAAAATGTTTTTAATAGTAATAATAATAATAATTAATACATAATAATACTCAAAGAAAGAAAGAAAAACGTTTATTACGATAAACTCACAACATTACGGAGGTAAACAAACAAATAATAACAATAATTGGACTGTTTTACAAAAAACTTAAACCGACTTCAAAGTACACTAATAAGTAACCAAATCCTGATCTGATGACAATGGGACCAAACGGGAAGTGTACCCTTTCAAATAAAAAAAGAATTTTCCAAATCGGTTAATAAATGACGGAGTTATGAGGTAACAAACATAAAAAAACATTCGAATTGAGAACCTCCTCCTTTTTTTTAAGTCGGTTAAAAAACAACAGAATATGTAATAATTTTGTAGAAATGGTTTTTCGTATATTTAGAACTGATTTTCAGTCGAACCTTTTGCGACATAAAAATACTAATTACCGATTCCTATAATTCACGGACCGTTATCGGTTAAAATTAAGACTCTTATATCTTTACTAATAATGAAGCAAAGACCGCAAAGCTTTGCATAGCAGACCCTCCCATATGGGAGTAGCTATCACACGTAAAATTAGCTTACGAAATGATCTATATGCCCAGTTTGGCAATAAAAAACCTACCATTGGTAAGCAAAACGATTCGTTTTTGTTTATAGAAACCGGACATTAGGCGTATAAGTTCTTTTTACAGTAGGTAACAGGTAACCACAGACACTCCCTCACATTTAGGCCCCTCCTACAAAATAACAGGGAGCATCCCGTCGACATAAAAGAACCTAGTACCAAAAAGGCGGGACATCTGTAAACTCGCGTCACGCTCCTGTCAAAACAAATTTGACAGTCGTTGATGAACTTATTACTTTATTTTTTATTATTTACTCAAATAACGATTAAATGAGTATGAAAATAATTAATTATTCAGTTAATTACTGGATTGAGTATTTTAAAAATTATTAAATGTGAAATTGCGATAAAAATAGTTTAGTCGGTGTTTGTGTTTTTTAAGTGCTGTGGTTTTTAGTTCGATTTTAGGTGGATAATTTTATTTGCATCGATTTTTTACGTAAGTTCACCTATAATGCCTTTAATAATTATCTATTTAAAATAACTATTATATTAATAATAATGATATTTATATTTAGGGTAAATAAGTTATTTTACTAATTATACTAGTACTGTAGTAGTAGTATACGAGTCACTGGTTTGAAGTCAGTGAAAGAGTTCTAAAGAAAATCTATAAATAATATAAAAATATGAAGAAATTTTTTTTTCTACAAAAAAATATGGTACCGCAGTATAGTATTTTACATTCATGGGCAGGTAATAGGTATCGCAGATCGTTGATAATGGTGACATCAACATAAAAAAATCGTGATTTTTGTACATTTACTATCTCTATAACTTCTGTAAGTATCTACATACCAACCTACAAAAGTATTTCAATCGCATTATTCGCTTTTTTTTAAATTAAATAAAAAAAAAACAAGCTTTAAAAGCCCTGTACTAAACCTGTACCAAAAAATATTCTTTGTCTATCCCGTAAGGGCCTAAATGTGTGTGAAAAACGCCCCACGATTTTCATTCAAATATTAAACTTCATTACAAAAATGGCTTACATTTAGGCCCTTACGGGATAGACAGAGATTATACTTAGGTTCAATTTTATAATTATTTAACACTTTTTATTGCAGGGCTTTTTAAAGAATGTTTTTTTTTTTTTGTTTTTTAAACTGTTATTTATTCATTGAGGAATTCCATCATATCTTCAAGTCCATGCCAGATAAAAAAAAATATATGCGGGACCTCTCGGGATCTACCATTAGAATACAATTCAGAACGAACGTAACTGATATACATAAATATTTATACCTAGATATACAGGATGTTGTTTTGGTCGGTGACAAGCGACCCAGGAGCGGTAGTACAAAATATATATTCCCCAAAAATGGACTTAATTCCATTAAATACTGTAAATATGTTGAGAAATACCTTATTCAATTTGAAATAAAATTACTGCAAAATATGGTTACTAGGCACGTGCACAGACTAGAGCTAGGCGCAAGCCGCCATCGCCCCACCCCTTTATTCCCTCGTACTCCCGTTGAGTATTATGTCTACACTTTAGCTTATTACATGATTTTCAAAAAAAAAATTTTTTTATTTTTATTATTAACAAAAAGTTAAGTATTTTTTTTATATTTTTTTTTAGCACCAGTATCATTTGTATTATCGACCCTGAGTCGCTCGTCGCTGACCAAAACAACGACCTGTACATAAGGTCCTAATATCTCGGATTATTTTTTGATTACTAATGAATGACCTATACATTCATCCCTCAACAGGAAGTTCGCTAATTTATTAGGACCTTATATATCCTATGTTGATAATAGGTAAAAAACATAGTCATGCGCATCATGGCGAACACAACGTGGTCAAAACATTAAATCTGTTCAACCCACACGTGCACCACACATGATTTATCAAATAATATTTTACATAAACTGTTTACGTTGTCTATACGACAATGTGTGGACCGTCATATAAAGTTTAATAAAAAAACTAGCCAAGTGCGAGTCGTGCCACGCGCAGTGTAGGGTTCCGTAGTTGTCATTATATGCGGGGGATTTTACTACCCGTTTTACATAACTAATCACTTCATCTATGTAATTTTCAATGGAATTTGTTTTTTACTGTTTATAGGCCTGTGTTTGACCGCAATCTCACCATGGTAAGTGATGTGCGGCCGAAGGTGGTGCACACACAAAGCCTAGAAGGAACTGGCTCTCAAGTGCAGCTGTCGGAACACACCGAAAGGTGCTTGGCGACAGATTTTCAACTTGAGGGTGGAAGCCAGACAGGCGGGTACTACAAAGTACCCTACCACCGTGCTATGGTTTCCTTCACCGAAAGCTCAAGCTCATTGTAAGATTCGAACCCGGGACCTTCGTCTCGGTATCCGACGTCACTACCACTGAGCTATCATCGCATTTGTAAGAAATTTTGCTCATATTGTGCAGATTTTTTTTATGGACCATAAATTTATTTAATTATTAAAACAAAACTATACTAAATAACTTAATCTTAAAAATTTAATACTAATAACTAAAACTAAAAATTAAGAATACTAAAAAAAGATAACTAAAAAAAAATGTGCAGATTAAACTCAAAATAAATTACTCAAAAATGCATACCGATTTTCGTACCAAGTTTATTGAATTAAAATCATAAGCAACGTGTCACCGCTCGATGAGGGTCATTATCATTATCATTTTGCATCACTTGCTAATATTAGGTCTTTACCTATGAAATTGCCGTTTTGTATGAACAAATTTAAACGATTTTTTTTCATGTATTTTTTATTTGTATTAATCGAAGTAATCACCCATGCAATCAATGCATCTTTGCCAACGCAGTGGCAGTTTGTTGATGCCCTTCTTAAAGGAATCAGCTGGACGAGAGGCAACAAATTCTTCAAAGGCATTTTGTACTGCCTCTCGGGTATTGAATTTTTTTCCCGCCAAGAAGTTATCCAAATTCTGGAAAAAGTAGTAGTCTGTAGGCGCAAGGTCTGGTGAGTAGGGCGGATGACGGAGAACTTCCAACCGCAGTTCTTGCAACTTGGAGACCGTCTGCTGTGCAGTATGAGGTCGCGCGTTATCGTGCAGGAGCAGCGGAGACGAGCGATTGACCAATGCTGGTTGGAGATGTGCCAGCTTCTCCATCATTGTGTTCAGTTCTTCACAGTACACATCTGCAGTAATGCTCACCCCGTTTGGTAAGAAGCTGTGATGAATCACACCGGCGCGAGACCACCAAACAGTGACCATTACTTTTCTAGGGGTATGTTTTCGTTTAGGGCATTGTTTAGGTGCTGAACAAAGATCCAACCAACTTGCTGAGCGCTTGCGGTTATCAAACAGAATCCATTTTTCATCGCAGGTAACAATGCAGTTCAAAATTCCTTCATTTGTGTGTCTGTTGAGCAGTGCAAGGCACGTTTCGACGCGTACTTCGCGCTGGCGATTATTAAGTTCGTGGGGCACCCATTTGTCAAGCTTTTTACCTTGCTAATTTAACGCAAATGGACCAATATTGTTTTGACGCTAACGTCGAAAGCTGCTGCTAATTCAGTCGTCGATTGTGTATCATCAGCTTCCACAATCGCCTTTAATTCGTCATTGTCGACCAAAGTCTTCGGACGACCGCGAGGTTCATTTTTCAGGTCGAAATTCCCAGAACGGAAGCGAGCAAACCAATAACAGGTGGTGCGTTGGTTTGTAGTGTTAGCTCCGTAAACGTCGTTGATGTTGCGTGCCGCTTGTGCCGCGTTGCTGCCACGACGGTACTCATATTCCATAATTACTCGAATTTTTAACGTATCCATGATGACGAAAAAGATTGAAATGCGATGAAAATGTAACACTAATCAATAAACAAATGACTACTTTTGGAAAAAGAATTCCATGTTTTTAAAATAAAATTAATTTGAAATTAGAATTCTTAGCCAAACAAAAATTATTTTGATTTGAAATGGCCAGTACTGCAGAACGGCAATTTCATAGGTAATTCCCAACCAGCAAATTGCTCTTGGAAATCGGTCTTTGTAATGCAATTAATCTTGAAGAAACCATAAAAACGTTATGGATAAAGCTTTAATACTTCTGAAAGCATTGAAAATTACTTTTAAAAGATCATCCTAATAACTACTTAAAATAATCTTTAAAGCGTTTTTAATATGACACATACAAGACTTCAGTGACGTCTAGTCTTGTATTAGTAGAATATGAGATTTATAAGTTTTCGTAAATACTCAAGTATTAATAACGCTTTACATGAGACCAAAAAACGCTTTATAAAATGCTTAATTAGGATTCGCATAAGACACATGGTCCTAGAAGTGCAAAATATTGAGCTAACTGTATTTATTACCTATTTGCGCATTTTGCAAGACTTTTACTGGATTTTTACTTTTACTTTGTCTTTAAATAGGATTTTTTTGCTAGAAATCCCAAACATATTTCATATTTTGCTTTTTTGTGACCATTTTGTTATTTGACAAAAATAAGAGATCATCGTTAAACTTATTAAAAATTAAAATGGAAGATTTAAGAATGAAGTGGAGGCTTCCGAGAAAAGTAAAAAACAAAAAAATATGAAGTCTGTCAGAAAAATACCAGTTTACTCTTTGACTCCCAAAGAATAAGTTCTTAATACTTATAGAGTCAGGGTTCTGTACAATTTGAATACGGGGAATCAATTCATAAAAATCAGTGAACTAAATCCTTGGATTCCAGGCATCAACTGTGGCCAATTTTGTGGAACATTTTCGAAATGCCAGATAACCAATGATGGTGGCAATATAATATGAAGGACCATGTGTCTGAAATAAAAAACCTAGAAAGCGGCCTAGACATACCAACAAAATCTGGAAAATCAATAAAAAAACCAATAAAATTAAGATCATTTATTTTCATCTTCGGCTTCTTGAACAATATATCCCTTCTCATTGTTATAGGTACAATTAGGTATCGGTATCCAGTTTTCGTTTAGGACGTGTTCTTATTTTTTTGTTGTGCTTTTTTCTTCGGCCATAGCAATATCTAATTTATTACCCATTGATGAGGTACGGCTGTTAAAAATGGCTTACCATTTTCTATTATTTTAGCCCAGTAAACTGAAACAATTAAAGCAGTTAACAATTAATATACGCCTACCTATTAACAAAACGTGTAGTATACTATAAAACCTGAGTGATAGTAGTGAGAGATGGGTGGAGATTTCGAGATGGCATATTTTCGAAACCTAAGTTTGATTAGTCATGCTGAACAACTTTTAATATGGGACAAATACTGAATTCTCAAAAAAAAAATTGAAAAAAAAAAAATGAGAATTCACTATTGGTCCCATAGTAAAAGTTGTTCAGCATGACTAACCCAACATAGGTTTCTAAAATATGCCATCTCGAAATCTCCACCTGTTATAACCAAAGGTTTTACCTACTATTTCAATAATGTGATGGACCCTAAATATTATCAAAATGGTTTCATATACCTACTACATAAAAAAAAAAGTTAATATTAAAGTGTCAATAAAGCATAGTTACAGACTTTAAGTCTTGAAATGGTCTTGGTTTAGTAAGTACCTAAAAAGCATTATTTTCGTAAATATTAAAAATACCAAAAAAGCAAGGGGCATTGGAAAAATGCTGCAAATTCATATAAACATAGTCGAAAAACTTACCTTCGTTTGAGTATTAGCAATAATTAAACTAATGTAACACACACACAATATAGCAATTTAACACTCGGGCTATGACTTGTCAATTTATTTTATATTTTATTATAATTGTCTTCATTACATCAGCAATTAAGCTGTAATCTGACTTTTGGTTTTATTTGATACTTAAATTAGCACGGCAAAAGATTTGTAGCATAAATTATGACGTTCTCAAGATAAAATCAAGCTCATTTAGCATTTTGTATGACTAAACAGACCAATTTAGGATTCTTAATCTTAGATTTTGTGCCCAAACCCGGACTTGTAGAGCTTTTGGAAACCATTTTAGGAGCAATCGATAATGCATTTAGTCTTGACGAAAACGTCATAGTGTCTAATTTAAGACTTGATTTTGCTGGTTGGGAATTATATAATAATTTAAAATAATATACCTATTATTATAAAATTTTCTCTTCTGCGATCTGTGCGCCTAGTAATGTGATTGATTTCTTTGGATGGATATAGGCTTTTTTCTGTGCGAACGAAGATTCACGACGCGGCATATCAGTTGGGTAATACTGTACATCCTGTGTGTTACATAGGATGTAACGGAAACCAAATTGTACCCCAATTTTAGGGTTTCTTATAGGGACTTACATTTAGTGTATGTTGTGTTCGAACGCTTGTACAATGGACAGTGTTCTAAAGAATTGTTTGACTCCACACACATTAGAACCAAAATAGTCTCGCCCTGTTCCGTTTCAAAGGAGCTTCCTGGGGACGCTCAGATTGTGGAATGAATGAATGTGTATTTTCCTAATGGAATACAGCGTGAGAGATTGTTGCAGGGTTGGCAACGAGCGGGTGATACCCCCTGCCCCCTACACAACATGGTTGTCGAAAATCCTCATCGTTAGTAAACGATCAACGGTATGGGATTGACATTTCAAATCGAGATATCACGTCATTTTTAACAATCTATTTATGTCAATCCCATACAAAGGTTGATCGCTTACCAACGATGACGATTGTCGACAACCTGGCCTGGGCAGACAAGATGGATGTCGACAATCGCCATCGTTAGTAAACGATCAACCTTTGTATGGGATTGACATTTCAAATCGAGATATCACGTGATTTTTAAAATCTCTTATGTCAATCCCATACAAAGGTACTAACGCTTACTATCGCTTACTAACGATGACGATTGTCAACAACCATCTTGTCTAGGGGGCCTGGTGTTGAAAGCGTCCATAGCCTACGGTAACCGCTTACCATCAGGTGGGTCTTAAGCTTGTTTGCTACCTTAGTAGTAAAAAAAAAACATAAATCTATTGCCAATATTGCCATACGCAAATCAAAAAATGACTTCTCTTAAAAACGCATATTATATTCGTCAATAAATCAAAATGGGGACCATGCACTTATCTTTTACATCTCTCCTAATAACTGAACGGTAAAACGTAATCTAATATGTTTTTAAACTCACAAAAACCCGTAACAGAAGCTCCATTGAACATCCACTTGAGATTCAGCCTCTTGAGTTACTAATTATAGGTTCAGACGTCCACGACACGACTTTTTGGAGCCGGATTATGTGCAACATGCATTTACTTGCATATACACTGACGAGCAATATAAAAAAGCCACCATAGTTCATAATAAAGTACCTGGATGACTGAGCATTGCTCGTTTTTCTTGGTAAATCATAAATAGTTTTTCTGACAAAAGAAGGAACTTGAAAAAAGGAAAAAATATCATCTTGACCCGAACCGGGGTATTCTGATTTCCCACCTGAGCTAATATAAATTTGTAAATGGTTGCGTACCTTCGTATTCTAATGATATTGCAGCAGTTTTCCATTGCCTGAAAACACGGATAAAACGACGTTTTCTAGAAATGAAACCTAGCTAGATCGATTTATCGCCCCCGAAACCCGCTGCAAATTAAATTACATGAAAATCGTTCGAGCCGTTTCCGAGATTCAAATTATATAGTAATAGTATACATAAAAACAAAAGAACAATTCAAATATAATAACTAGGTAGGTAGTTACATTTAAATGTGGGAGACAAAAGCCCAAACTAAGTTTCCCTGTGCGTCTCCTGGTCCTCCTTTCGGTAGAATCTAGTTTCAGTAATTTAACAATTCATTTATATATGAGAGGAACCGACTTCCTAACGTAATACCTTATTGACATGGGTTATAAAAATTGTCTTAATAAATGAAGTCGGCTTACACGAAATAATACAAAAAAAGAAAAAGATAATTATCGTGCGTGCGTGCGTGTGTGTGAGAAGTGATATCGCCGATAGCAAATATTTTTTAATTGCAGTTTGATTGCCATTTTATTAAATAATCATTATTGTTTCTTTCGCCAGTAGTCGATCACTTGCTGCTCAAATATTTTGTTGTATATCGCTGACTTGAACTCTGAGCACCCCTGCTTGGCGCAGAATCTTTAAAATACAGATTATACAGATCTTTTTTTATTGTTTCAGGTAATAAATGTCAAGTTATGGAAGCATGTCACCATCCGACGAGGGCTTCGATAGATACGAACCACCATTCTACTGTCAGCCATCACATCAAGGTAACATAAAAACGAAGGCTTAGTCGAGTCTTAATCTTACTAACGAAGGCTTAGTCGAGTCTTAATCTTACTAACGAAGGCTTAGTCGAGTCTTAATCTTACTAACGAAGGCTTAGTCGAGTCTTAATCTTACTAACGAAGGCTTAGTCGAGTCTTAATCTTACTAACGAAGGCTTATTCGAGTCTTAATCTTACTAACGAAGGCTTAGTCGAGTCTTCATTTTACTAACGAAGGCTTAGTCGAGTCTTAATCTTACTAACGAAGGCTTAGTCGAGTCTTAATCTTACTAACGAACGCTTAGTCGAGTCTTAATCTTACTAAAGAAGGCTTAGTCGAGTCTTAATCTTACTAACGAAATGACCACTAGATTTCGGTGAAGGAAAGGATGCCTAAGATTTTTTATTTAAAGTTAAGTATACCAATCCACATAAGTTCCTTTGAAACCGCACAATGGGAAACCATTTCGGTTCCAATGTGTGAGGTTGGACTCCCCGTCGATGGCGAGAGTTGTGATGGTAGAAGGTAGCCGTGGGCATCAGGTCAAACAATTCTTTGAACATTGTTCGTTGTACAGGCGGTAGAACACATATAAGGAGGCAAATATGTCCTCTCAATTAAAATTCCTATTGTAAAAAGCCTATAAATGGACTAGATGATAAAAAAAAAACTATTTAGTCCGTCTTTTACATTACCAAAAAATATTAGACACGTATCTATGATATCATGTCTTTTTTATACCACTAATGTGGCAAACAAGTATACGGCCCGCCTGATGGTAAGCGGTTACCGTAGCCTATGGACGCTTGCAACACCAGGGGTATCACTCGCGCGTTGCCGACCCTGAAGAAACCTCTTCACACCCTTCTTGAATGTGTGTGTTGAAGTTCCGCGTGACGTTACGTTATAGAGTACACTTTTTACCCTATAGTGACGTCACGAGCCCCCACTCCCGAACTTTGACTCGCTTTATCTTTTTCATTTTTTAATGATTTGGTAAAGCAAAAAATACGTGTCCAATATTTTTTGATAATCTAATTGATGGACTAATTAGAATTAGATTTTTTTAACCTAGTAATTATCCCTTTTGTTTACCAGGTAGCCCGATGGACGGTGGAGTGTACTGGCCAGGCTCCAATGGTGAGGGTCATGAGTTCGACTCCCAGGATATCTACCATGACACCACTCACTATATAGGGAGGAGTTACGGTAAGTCACTAGCTTACACAAGTGGTTTAAATTTTATTCCAAAAGGAGGTAATGTTATACTCTATTTCACATATACAGGTCGTTGTTTTGGTCAGCGACGAGCGACTCAGGGTCGATAATACAAATGATACTGGTGCTAAAAAAAGTAAAAAAAAAATACTTTATTTTTTTAATAATAAAAATAAAAAAATTGAAATTTTGAAAATCATGTAATAAGCTAAAGTGTAGACATAATACTCAACGGGATCGAAGGAGTAAAGGGTCGGGGCGATGGCGGCTTGCGCCTATCTCTAGTCTGTACACGTGCCTAGTAACCATACTTTGCGGTAATTTTATTTCAAATTGAATAAGGTATTTCTCAACATATTTACAGTATTTAATGGAATTAAGTCCATTTTTGGGGTATATATATTATGTACTACCGCTCCTGTGTCGCTTGTCACCGACCAAAACAACACCCTGTATGAGTCGTCAAGGTCATGGGTTTTTACCAATATCTAGTGAAATTCCAATTGATTACTCTGATTCTGATCACAATATTTCATGAAACTTCATTCTATCATTGATAAATCTAATAAAATATGAAATACAAATACTAACTCATTCTATTTGAAATCTACTTTAGTATTATTTTAGTGCCGATTCTGTTTTAAATCGCACTAAACAAATTTTTGACACATCACATCTCTAGCCCTAACAAGCCCTATCTTCACAAACTCTACTAGTCTACACACCGTAGTCAAAATATGTGTCTTGGCCTATATATTCGAATTGAGAACCTCCTCCTTTTTTAAGTCGATTAAAATGTTTGAAGTTTCTAGAACCTGCTTTTTAACCGACTTCAAAAAAAGGAGGAGGTTCTCAATTCGAATGTTTTTTTTTTTTTTTTTATGTTTGTTACCTCATAACTCCGTCGTTTATTAACCGATATGGAAAATTCTTTTATTATTTGAAAGGGTACACATCCCATTTGGTCCCATTGTCATCAGATCAGGATTTGATTACTTCTTACTGTACTTTGAAGTCGGTTTAAATTTTTTGTAAAACAGTCCAATTATTCATAATATAAACTTTAACTATGTAAAATTTCCCTCTCCTTCGTGCGCGCCTTGGGTCCCTTTTTCTCTTCTCTCATCTCTCGTTAAGGATCTCTTTTCACGTTATTATTTTGTTCCAGGGTACGATGAGATGCAGATTGCAAGCAATGAGCCATACGATAGTTACCATCATAATATACACCATACCTTCACTCAGAATAGCACAGGTTAGTAAACATTAAGAGTTTCAGTAGATTATATTTATTTATAGCAGTGTGACCTAAACCCGTACTTAGGTCACGATTCTCAGTGACTTTTAGTCCATTATTACACGTTAAAGCGTGACCTATGCTTAGGTATATCTTTTTTATTGTTAACTATTTGGAAAAAAAGGCAAACATAGTCAGATTGTCCAAAAAATATTAAAAAAATGTAACCTTGCTGAGTTTCTTCTCAGTTGAAGGCCGAGTTCCGAACCGGTGGTAACTTCAGTAAATGTGACCTTCCTAAGCGCCCTTCTGGGGCCAAAATTGAATAAATCGCTTTGACTTGACTTGACTTGACCTAAGTGCGGGTTTATGTCACACGTGCTATAAAATAGTGCCAACGATACTCGTGACAAGTCTGACATCACTAGCTCAAAAAACGTATCTGAGTCAATTTTGCACACACAGGGAAAAAACGGTTTTGAATTTAGAACCTTGTACTCGATACGTGCAAAAACTGATATACCTACTTGTACCTTTTTAGGGTTCCGTAGCCAAATGGCAAAAAACGGAACCCTTATAGATTCGTCATGTCTGTCTGTCTGTCTATCCATCCGTATGTCACAGAAACTTTTTTCCGAATCTATAAGAACTATACTGTTGAAACTTGGTAAGTATTCTGTGAACCGCATTAAGATTTTCACACAAAAATAGAAAAAAAAAAACAATAAATCTTGGGGGCTCCCCATACTTAGAACTGAAACTCAAAAAATTTTTTTTCATCAATAATATACAAGAAGTATGAGACTTGTGGGGTATCTATGGATAGGTCTTCAAAAATGATATATTTTTTTAAACTGAATAGTTTGCGCGAGAGACACTTCTAAAGTGGTAAAATGTGTGTCCCCCCCCCCCTGTAACTTCTAAAATAAGAGAACGATAAAACTTAAAAAAATATATGATGTACATTACCATGCAAACTTCCACCGAAAATTGGTTTGAACGAGATCTAGTAAGTAGTTTTTTTTGAATACGTCATAAATCGTAAACCGCAATTTACCTTTAATTCAATATTTTTGCGTTTTTTTTCATAGCGTAATTGAGTCAGTTAATATTACACGGAACCCTGTTTTTTAATACCTTTTTATATGCACTAATAATATTATAATATAGAAAGAATTTTTTTTTTTTTTATACCACTAAGGTGCCAAACAAAGCATACGGCCCGCCTGATGGTAAGCAGTTACCGTAGCCTATGGACGTTTGCAACACCAGGGGCATCACTCGCGCGTTGCCGACCCTAAATCATATATATTATTATTATCATTTGTATTTTTTTAAACTTATTTCGTTCGATATATGTATTTTCTCGGTAGTGAAATGAAACGTTATAATAATATGTGTCTCACTAAAGCATTGTGGATTGTTTTTTTGTGAGTTTGAATCCCCCAGTACCTACGCTTATTACTCAAAACTTAGAATCACTCGCTGAGTTCGTGAAAGAATCCTTCGCTTGTATTGCTCGGAATTCAAACGCGCCATTCGCAACAAGTAGGTACAGTAGTACCCAATTAATATGGCTTACCGATGTACCTGCGCAGAAGATACATTTTCAAAGCGCGACACACGCTATTGGCCGACAGCTGCCGCCATGTTAGCGCGCGCCGTGCGGAGGGGCGTGACTTGCGAGTGAGACGGAACTAACAGCTGCAGTGTATTATGAACCTTATAGTAGTGATCTAAGGTTGATTGTAAGTTTTAAGCATTCTTTCGTTAATCTTCGGGGCCATACTTTCTTTTCTGTGCGAACGAAGATTCACGACGCGCCATATAAGTTGGGTAATACTGTACTTTGCACTTTTGTTGCACGAATATCTATTTATTTATTAGGGTAAAAAAAGGGGTAAGGAAGTTTAAAATAAAAGTCGATATCGTTTTCAATGTTTTTATTTTCCATTTTTCACAGGTCATAAACCTTTTTTCAAACGTCACGAAAAAGTTCCTACGTCAATTTGCTTAATTAAAATGTAAAGTACGTACTACTATCCATGCGTGTCAAATTTCCACTACGCACGTATTCTAGCAGATATATTTTGCAACAAGCGTTTCTTAAATTTAAACACTGTCCCTCCATTAAAAACCAATGGTAGTCAAACTTTTTCAACTCTATATTGAAGCTGGTTTTTACCCCGCGGCATAACCCGCTTTCCCGAGAGATAGTGTTTTCCCGGGTTATATAAGGTTTCCTATATTTCCGGATTATGATGTCTACATGCAAAATTGTATCTCAATTATTTTTTCACCTATATATTTGTTAAAAAAAATATATATATACACATTGTCTCTTCACCCCCTTAATTCAATTCTTCAAATAATTTTACAAAACGAAAATGAAATAAATTAACTAACACGACGGTAATTAAATATTAAATAGATAAAGACTGAGTCAAACTTATTGGCGGCTGTGATATTAGGCGCGGAACGCTGCGCAGTAGCGAAAACGAAGATATGCGGTACATTCGAGATGACTGTACCTGCGCAAAGCCGGCTCGCAGCGCACTTCACAGCCGCCATTAAGTTTGGTTCGGATTTTACATAATATGAGTTTACAAAATTGCTTTGAAGAACACGTTTTACACATCACTCTGCGCAGCAATGACTGCAGGAAACAAATTAAATATATTATTATTATTATTATATTATTATTATTATTATATTATAATTATTATACTTTTGAATTTTCTATTTATGTTATTTTGAGTTAGATCCTTTTTTAATTCTTTAGGGAGATTGTTTATTAATCTGGGTACTAGGTATTGGGTTACATTTATGCGTCAATAGGTATAAAAAAAATATACAAACTTGCATATGTTCAATTTGCAGGAAGTAGGATAGGAATTAGGATGTCATGCATGTGTTCTTAGCCCTTTCAAAGTCAAAGTCAAAGTCAAGTCAAAGTCAAAGCCATTTATTCAATTTAGGCCCCAGAAGGGCACTTATGAAGGTCACATTTGCTGAAGTTACCACCGGTTCGGAACTCGGCCTTCAACTGAGAAGAATCCGGCAAGAAACTTAGCAAGGTTACATATTTTATATATTTTTTGGACAATCTGACTATGTTTGGCTTTTTATTCCAAATAATTAAATATAAAAAAGATATATCTAAGCATAGATACAGACGAAAAAAGAACAAGAAAATAAATAAAAAATAATAACCTTAAAAATATAAAACACACAATTATTGACCTACTGGCTTTTGTATAAGCATGAGCAAGGTGCACTTGTGCAGAGTGCAGCTACCTAAATAAATAATAAATATCCTGGGACATTCCTCACACACGGTCATCTGATCCCAAACTAAGCAGAGCTTGTACTATGGAAACCAGATAACTGATATAATACATATACTACTTTTTGTTTGTAAATACATACTTAATATACATAATTACACCCAGACTCAGGACATACATACATGTTCATGCACACAAATGCATGTCCTGTGTGGGAATCGAACCCACGACCTGCGGCGCGTAAGGCGAACCTTAACCAACTGCGCCAACTGGCCCGTCAATTAACCTATTTCCAGACATCTTTATCTTCAATATGATCAGCTACTTTGTAATAAGCTCTTTCTTTCAGAACTTTTTTTATATGTGATTTAAATTTAAAATCAGTCATCTTGGTCACCGCAAGTGGTATTTTGTTATAACAGCGCACACTATTGCCAAGAAATGACTTACAAACTTTAGCTAGTCTAAAATACGGAACAACTAATTTCTCTTTTTGTCTTGTATTGATATTATGAGTCTCCATTTTTGTTTTATACATTTCTATGTTTTTACGTATGTACATTATATTTTCATAGATATAAAGTGAAGGTACGATCATAACGATTATTTCCTTAAATAATTCCTTTAATGATTCACGAGCACCCATACTATAAATTGCACGAATTGCTCTTTTTTGTAATATAAAAATAGTCTCAATATCTGCTGCAGCTCCCCAAAGTAATACGCCGTAAGATAAAAAGCTATGGAAGTATGCAAAATAAACTAATTTGGCCGTCTCGACATTCGTCAATTGTTTGATTTTCCTAACAGCAAATGCAGCAGAACTTAATTTACCAGCTAATGATTCTATCTGAGGACCCCATTGCAATTTATTATCCAATGTGATACCCAAAAATACTGTTTTACTAACTAATTCCAAACTGATGCCATCTACTAATACCTGACTGTCTACTTGCACTACATTTGGAAGGGAGAATCTTAAACATTTAGTTTTCCTAGAATTTATTAACAAATTATTTACAGCAAACCATTTTGAGACTATTGACGTGGTATCATTTACTTTAATAAGTTCTTTGTCTTTTCTATCTACTTTGAAAATAAATGAAGTATCGTCAGCGAACAAGACTATATCTGAGAGACCGTTTACAACAGATGGTAAATCATTAATATACACTAGAAATAGAAATGGACCTAGTATCGAACCCTGGGGTACCCCCATTTTAACTAAAGATCCCTTCGACGTTGTATCACAAATTTCTACCTTTTGTTGGCGATTACTTAAATAAGATAGAACAAGATCATGAGCCGCCTCACGAATACCATAATATTCTTGCTTAAGGATCAGAGTACGGTGGTCAACGCAGTCAAAGGCCTAGGATAGATCACAAAAAATGCCAATTGCATCTTGTGAATTTTCCCAAGCTTCATATATGTGTTTCAATAATTACTTCACTCTCCTTTTATAAAGAAGAGATAGTAATAATCACTTGCAAGTGAGAAGTCATATAAAACACCACCGCAGCTAGAATCGAAAAACCAATGATTGTTAAACTTTTTACTCAGCTCTAGATTGTGACATGCAGCCCCTTCCGCTCCGCTACGACCGCCCCGCGCCGCCCTCCTTCGTCAGGGTGGTGAAACGGAGAACAACAGCCAATAAGAAAGAAAGGAGACGCACACAGAGTATAAATACAGCGTTCTCTGATTTACGAGAATGTATTCCTAATGTGCCTCCTGATACGAAGTTGTCGAAGGTAAGTCGATATGAAATAATGCAAATAATAATCATACCCTCTTATTCATAATCGCTTTTTTATTAGATCAGTGTAATAGTGTGCCCCGTCTCACTCTTTCGATCACCAAATGTCACCTGTCGGATTAAGACTTCGGAATTTTAGCTAATCAACGTTTGATAACTTTATTATGAATAAGGGGATTAATCTATGCGCCAAGAAGAGCCTATTAAATCGAGATAAATAGAGATACACTTAGTAATAAAGTCATCGAAGTTCTAAGGACTCTGAATATTAGCTCAAAACCAAATATTATGATATTAAAATTGTCAAAAATGGTTTAATTTTAATTTTCGGTCATAAAAATAATTTGTGGTATTTTCGGATTCTTATTCAAAAAATTACTTCACTCAACAAATAAAGCGTTCTTTAGCGTGAATCCTGACCTACAATCTAGATTCATCTATCATCGGAGATTATCACAGATATAAAGATATGTAATTATTATGATCCCGTCATAAATATACTCAATACTGTTGAAATTGAAAATGAAATATCATAAGTTTTCATCATGATGTTTTCCTCAATCACAATTCAAGTAAATCAACAAACGTCAAAAGCGGACATATATACGTCTCACTCTAGACCATGCAATCGCCAGATGGCGCGAAAGAGATCGCAGAGCATCAATACAGCGTTTTCGACGCTCAGGGAGCGAATACCGCATGTTCTGCCTGACACTAAGATGACTAAGGTTAGTTTCGGTCTCTGTCTTGCGGTGGCTGTGTTTCTCAAAGATTTTATTTGTCCCCCTATTTTATTGATATTTTTAAGTTTTCAGATGTAGTGTGTAATGATAGAGACCCTTAGAGTTAGTATATTTATAGAGCGACTGTACTAGAGTATGTGCCGTGAGCACGGGTATGTGCGCTGCCTTAAAACGAACTGCGTGTACATAGTTTGAACAATTTTTTTTAATGATACTTTTACCGAGAACAAATGACAAGGAACTCATCGTCATTTTATCTGGCAGTAAATCATCTAGAGTAGGTACGATATATAGAAAGCATCTATATGCAAATTGCTCACGCTTCGCACACGGTAATATTGTTAACACTATCACTCTATTAATATCCTTACCATTGACTTTATATATTACTGGCGTAAGGACCAGGCCAACCGCGCGACGAAATGGCACCAACGCGCTGGCCCTAAAAAGACAGTTTAGGGTCAACGCTATTTAAGGCGATAGCTCAGTGGTAGTGATGTCGGATACCGAGATGAAGGTCCCGGGTTCGAATCCTACAATGAGCTTGAGCTTTCGGTGAAGGAAAACATCGTGAGGAAACCATAGCACGGTGGTAGGGTACTTTCTCGTACCCGCCTGGCTGGCTACCACCCTCAAGTTGAAAATCTGTCGCCAAGCACCTTTCGGTGTGTTCCGATAGCTGCATTTGAGAGCCGGTTCCTTCTAGGCTTTGTGTGCTTACCATCTTCGGCCGCATCATCACTTACCATGGTGAGATAGCGGTCAAACACAGACCTATAAACAGTAAAAAAAAAAAAAAAACGCGACTCAATTTTCTGCAGTCCGTGGAACAGTTCGTTCGTTTATTGTTTATTTTTTTTTCTTGTATGTGTGCATAGTACGCACAAAATGGCACCTGTCAAACGCAAAAGGTTACATCATACGCCTATGCAACGCGGCACTTCGTAGTTCGATTTTAAACAAATGGTGGTACTGTTTACTTATGAAGTTTTTGCAAAATGTTCCGTTGGGCCTATCCTTAGTTTAGAAATCATTGATTCTTACAGTATGGATGTATCGCTTCTCTTTAGATTAGACTTTTTACTATTTACTATGTTTCTGTTGCCTATGTATAGACTTTATCAGACGTAATTTTATTAAGAAAAGCATTTTAGCATATTACTTTTTTTACTTCTAATTGAGAAACACTGTCCGTAGGCGGGGATCACACATTGAGACGTAAAAATTAATATTTTATTAATTTTCTTTGTGTTGACAGATCAAAACGCTGAGGTTGGCAACATCATATATATCATATCTACTGAAAGTGCTGGAAACGGATGGGGAACCGGCTGGTGGCTTCAGGGCTGACCTCCATCATACACCACCTCGGCGGAGGACTGCGGACCCTAATGCGCAGGTAATTAAGCTTATTTTGTGTCAACAGGTAGACAGCTGCCATCGGTTTCATGGTAAATAGCACATTTTCAATATATTCATATTCATATTCATTTATTAATTGTAACAAGTATTTACACATACATTTAAAAGTTTAAAAGTAGTGGCATACATGCACCCTGTAAGGGTATTACAATTTTAAGTAGGTATTTACCATAGTTGGTACAAAATAACAGTAGGTACCTATCTAATATTCATTTTATACAATATATATTTTATATTAATACTATTTATGTCATATAGATGAATAACAATGGGTTTTTGAAGACGACGATGATTCTCTTTTTTTTTACTGTGTTTGACCGCAATCTCAGCACGGTAAGTGATGATTTGTCCGAAGGTGGTGCACACAGAAAGCCTAGAAGGAACTGGCTCTCAAGTGCAGCTGTCGGAACACACCGATAGGTGCTTGGCGACAGATTTTCAACTTGAAACCTGATTCTGTTGTTTACGACTAAACTAATTTAGTCTCACTATATCTCTTTCTAACAAAGAATATGAGAAAAGGATGTAAGAAATTTAGTCCTGTCAAATTAGTCTAATGCTTGTTTTCAATATAAATTTAGTCGCCATCTATCGCTGTTACGTCTAAATACCCGCAAATGAAGGCGGCAAAGACTAATTTAACAGCTATAAATACGTTCTATCCTTTTTCAATTATGTTTGTAAGAGATGTGATGTGACTAAAATTAGTTTAGTGCGATTTACAACAGAATCGGCACCAATATGGCTAAATATTTCAGTGATAAGCGACCGTAGTAATTGTTGTCACGCATCTATAGATTACGGCAACCGCTTACCATCAGATCAGAGATCTGAACAGATCCAAGATCATGGTAATATTTTATTCGAGCATGAGTTCACCAATAATAAGGAGTGATGACGGAAACACCATGTCTGTACTAATATTGGTGTAGCTAATATGTACTAAAAACGTCTTCGCACGTCAATTTAAAATGAGCCAATTTGTTATAAAATATGTGCGCAGTACGATCAATTGAATAAATGTGTACACAAATGTTCATTAAGTACTCATTAAAATAATACAGTGTCATGGTCACTAAATTAATTCATTTATTATTTAAATTACATTGAAAATTCTAGAATATTGAATCATTTTATGTCTGGAATTATGTACTAAAGATGATATGCGAAAATGGGGTATTTAGTCAGAGATACTATATTTGCAGCCTTTGTGGTGACAATGGTGCCGATTCTGTTGTAAATCGCACTAAATTAATTCTAGTCACGTCACATCTCTTTCTTACAAACCTTGAAAAAGGATAGAACATATTTAAAGCTGTCAAATTAGTCTTGCCGTCTTCATTTGCGGATATTTAGACGTAACCGCGATAGGTGGCGACTTTAATGTTGAAAACTAGCATTGGACTAATTTGCGGGACTAAATTTCTTGCATCCTTTTCTTATGTTATTTGTTAGAATGAGATATAGTGAGACTAAATTAGTTTAGTTGTAAACAACAGAATCAGCACGATTGTCTCTCATGACTGTCGTGCGTCTAGTCAGTGCTTCTAGATATATGTTAGTGTGAATCTACTCTCCGGCTCAATGTTCACTGCGTGGTCTGTTGCATCCTCTGTGGTGACATTGTCTCTCATGTCTGTAGTACGTCTAGTCAGCGCTTATACGTATCGTTGTGTGAGTCTACTCTCCGGCTCAATGTTCACTGCGTGGTCTGTTGCATCCTCTGTGGTGACATTGTCTCTCATGTTTGTAGTACGTCTAGTCAGCGCTTATACGTATCGTTGTGTGAGTCTACTCTCCGGCTCAATGTACACTGCGTGGTCTGTTGCATCCTCTGTGGTGACATTGTCTCTCATGTTTGTAGTACGTCTAGTCAGCGCTTATACGTATCGTTGTGTGAGTCTTCTCTCCGGCTCAATGTACACTGCGTGTAGGGAATGCAAAACCGTGGCAAAATGAAAACCGGTTTTTATTTCGGTTATGAGATGTAAAAACCGGTTAACCGGTTTTAAACCGGTTTTTTTAATGTTCGCTCGTTTTTTTCTTTCACGTTTTTTTTTTTTTCTTTTATACCACTTAGGTGGCAAACAAGCATACGGCCCGCCTGATGGTAAACAGTTACCGTAGCCTATGGACGCTTGCAACACCAAGGGTATCGCACTCGCGCGTTGCCGACCCTGAAGAAACCACTTCACACCCTTTTTGAAGAACCCCATGCTGTACTCCATTGGGAAAACCACGGCAGGGAGCTCATTCCACAGTCCGAGCGTCCACGGAAGAAAACTCCTTTTAGCCCGCACAGTTCGAAACAATTCTGGTTTCAATGTGTGTGAATGGACTCCCTGTCGATGGCGAGAGTTGCGATGGTGAAAGGTAGCTGTGGGCATCAAGTCGAATAATTCCTTAGAACACTCTCCGTTGTACAAGCGGTAGAACACACATAACGAGGCAAAGTCTCTCCTCAGACTGAGTGACTCTAAACCGCTTGTGAGCTCGGGACGTTATTTCTATAGCTTGAATTATAGATACTAACCGTGCTTAAGATGTAAAAATCGCAAACTGAGGAATTATTATCAGTTAAAGGTAATGAAGTGGGTATAAAAGAAACATCATCACCATCTGCCTGCCCTGTTTCCAATCATTTGGGATCGGCGCAATATGTACGCTTCTTCCATTCGTCCCTTCTATCCATTATCATCTTTCATACAATTCATCCATCTCTTTTTCATCAAACTGATGGACATAATAGTTTATTTAACTCTGTAGATTCGTTTTCATCAGAGACTCGTTTATATAGACTACTCGGTTCGTTGCTTTTGATTTTATTTTATACGAATGAAATCATAAAAACATATCACGTTTGCTTGGTTTTTAATTGCTATGAGATATGATGACTTTATGTTAAAAAATAGATCAGTAATTAAGAAGTACTTATTTAAACATTTATTAAATTATGTTTCGAACGTTATAATATTCATTTCACACGTAATATTATGAACATGGCTTATTATAGCGGCACAGCAACTTGCGTGTACACAAAAACGTGTATATTACTATACGAATGTTGTCTTTAGATAAAATAAAAACACTACCCATTCTTTGTTGTCGTGCAGACGGGTAAAAAATAACACCAATCAATCAGCTTGCTTTCTGGCAGATACATAAGAGCCTTCATTGACAGTAGTTGCTCCGATAGCATGACATTAATGCTGGCGTCCCGCAAGGCTCTGAATTATCCCCAACACTATTCCTCCAGCATATCAATGATATACTCTCGATTGCCAGCATTAATTGCTATGCAGATGAAATTACAGGGGAAGCTCATTACACGAGCCGTGCAAATATCCCTCGTTCTATATTGGAGAAAAGGCGCGAAGAACTTACGTCTTAAAACGAGAGTACACAAACTAGTGGATTCGATTGGGGTCGACTAAACCTAGTCTATTTCAACACCACTAAGTCACACACAAGCCTGCGCATTCACCGTTTAGAAAAGTCCATTTTCTGTGGCTCTTCATTTCTAGAACATGTCACGAAAAGCATTGGGATCCTTCGCATTAATATTTATAGCGAGACGTTCTGTTCCAAAGTCATCTACAAGGTATCCAAAAAACTCGGTGTGATTAATAGAGCGAAGCAGTACTTCTTATCGAGACAAAGACAGCAACTATATAAGTCGCAAGTCTGGCCCAAATGGAGTATTTCTGACTTCTGTGGGCACCTGGATACCAGCTTGGGTATTTAAACTCAGTTCAGCGACGTGCCGTTAGAATTGTCGACGATCCCGCGCTCACAAGTGTTTTAAAGCCCCTTAGTCTGAGGAGACGCTGCCTTCTTATGTGTGTTATAGCACTTTTCCAACGGGCAGTGGTCTGAAGAATTGTTTGACCATCAGGCCCAGTTACCTTCTACCATCGTAGTCACCGACGGGGAGTCCATCCACACACATTGGAACCAAAATGGTCTCGTACTGTGCGGTTTCAAAGAAGCTTCCTATCGTGAACGCTCAGGCTGTGGAATGAGCTCCCCGCTTCAAAAAGGTTGAGGGTTGGCAACGTGCGAGTTATAACCGTTATGTTGCCAGTGCAAGCATTCATAGGCTACGGTAACTGGTTATCATCAGGCGCGGGCCGTACGCTAGTTTGCATATGTATTGTAAAACAAAGTTTAACATATTTTATATCATAAAAACAATAATCATTATAAGTTATTTTCTTACCAGCTCAACACACTACACATCAATACACTTCAGTTCATCACAAAAATACTCACTGTTTTGCACTCAGTTTACAAAACGGCGGCAAATCTTCCTTTTTTTAGTATTTCCAAACATTGAAATAAAAACCGAAAATAACCGAAAAACCGGTTTTGGTTTTATGTAAAACCGGTTTTTTTGTTGGTCAAAACCGTACCGAATAACCGGTTTTTCGATTTTCGGTGAAACCGGTTTGCATTCCCTAACTGCGTGGTCTGTTGCATCCTCTGTGGTGACATTGTCTCTCATGTTTGTAGTACGTCTAGTCAGCGCTTATACGTATCGTTGTGTGAGTCTTCTCTCCGGCTCAATGTACACTGCGTGGTCTGTTGCATCCTCTGTGGTGACATTGTCTCTCATGTTTGTAGTACATCTAGTCAGCGCTTCTACGTATCGTTGTGTGAGTCTACTCTCCGGCTCAATGTACACTGCGTGGTCTGTTGCATCCTCTGTGGTGACATTGTCTCTCATGTTTGTAGTACGTCTAGTCAGCGCTTATACGTATCGTTGTGTGAGTCTACTCTCCGGCTCAATGTACACTGCGTGGTCTGTTGCATCCTCTGTGGTGACATTGTCTCTCATGTTTGTAGTACGTCTAGTCAGCGCTTCTACGTATCGTTGTGTGAGTCTACTCTCCGGCTCAATGTACACTGCGTGGTCTGTTGCATCCTCTGTGGTGACATTGTCTCTCATGTCTGTAGTACGGTTGTCAGCGCTTATACGTATCGTTGTGTGAGTCTACTCTCCGACTCAATGTACACTGCGTGGTCTGTTGCATCCTCTGTGGTGACATTGTCTCTCATGTTTGTAGTACGTCTAGTCAGCGCTTCTACGTATCGTTGTGTGAGTCTACTCTCCGGCTCAATGTACACTGCGTGGTCTGTTGCATCCTCTGTGGTGACATTGTCTCTCATGTCTGTAGTACGGCTAGTCAGCGCTTATACGTATCGTTGTGTGAGTCTACTCTCCGGCTCAATGTACACTGCGTGGTCTGTTGCATCCTCTGTGGTGACATTGTCTCTCATGTCTGTAGTACGGCTAGTCAGCGCTTCTACGTATCGTTGTGTGAGTCTACTCTCCGGCTCAATGTACACTGCGTGGTCTGTTGCATCCTCTGTGGTGACATTGTCTCTCATGTCTGTAGTACGTCTAGTCAGCACTTATACGTATCGTTGTGTGAGTCTACTCTCCGGCTCAATGTACACTGCGTGGTCTGTTGCATCCGCTGTGGTGACATTGTCTCTCATGTCTGTAGTACGTCTAGTCAGCGCTTATACGTATCGTTGTGTGAGTCTACTCTCCGGCTCAATGTACACTGCGTGGTCTGTTGCATCCTCTGTGGTGACATTGTCTCTCATGTCTGTAGTACGTCTAGTCAGCGCTTATACGTATCGTTGTGTGAGTCTACTCTCCGGCTCAATGTACACTGCGTGGTCTGTTGCATCCTCTGTGGTGACATTGTCTCTCATGTCTGTAGTACGGCTAGTCAGCGCTTCTACGTATCGTTGTGTGAGTCTACTCTCCGGCTCAATGTTGAATGCGTGGTCTGTTGCATCCCCTGTGGTGACATTGTCTCTCATGTCTGTATTACGTCGAGTGAGCGATTCTCTCAGGTGCTTCTACGAGTCGTTGCGTAAGTCTAGTCTCCAGCTAAAAGTCGCGGGCGTAGTCTGTGCTATAGGTATTCTTTGATCTAATTTCGACCTAATATTTTCTTAATATAGCTCAATCTCGAATGTCTGGCATTTGTCAAGAATGCAAAAAACTGGAAATAACGGTTAAATACGGTGGAATCTAAACATGGGAAGTTGTTAAAACGTATGATAAACAAACAAGCAGCGCGTGTCTGGTGTATACGTAAACATTTGAGTCAGGTAGAAGAGATGAGGGTTATAAGATAAAGATACTTTTGGACTGTATCTTTTTGAATTCGCTTGAGAGATGTGCCAAGTGAATGAGGGCGCCACTGGCGAGTAGAGTGCTGTCGCTAGTGTTGCCAGGTGTCCCGATTTGCGCGGGACGTCCCGATTTTCAGGGGTCTGGTGACACGTCCCGATTAACCCTTGATCGGGACGCCAAATGTCCCGATTTTTCACCAACCTCATGAGTCTTTAGTATATTTGATATTTTGACAGGAAAAACGAAAATAACTAGGCTGTTACTTCATAAAAATATTTTTGTTTTAAAATTTTCTCACCAAAATCAGACATTCATGAAAAAAATTAAAATTAATGATATTGAAAAAAAAATATTGCAGCTGTCCCGATTTGAAACCCAAAATCCCGATAATTTTATCCTTGCGTTCCGAAATTTGACACACGGGACCTGGCAACACTAGCTGTCGCTGTCGTTGTAAAAATACCCCCTTATTCATAATAAAGTTATCAAACGTTGATTAGCTAAAATTCCGAAGTTTTTATATTCTGACATTTGACACATTTTTGACGACATTTGGTGATCGAAAGAGTGAGACGGGGCACACTATTACAAGACTATTACTAAATAAATATGCACCGCCCAATTGTCCGTGATTCTCACGTGGCTTCAGCCGAAAATCAGCGCTGTAGTGATCTGCAGCACATGCTGAGCTGGGGCCATTTGGACCCACGATATCACACGCCAATTATTGCATTATTATTCTTTTAGTTTTTTGTGTTTTTTCTTATATTTTTGATGTTTCTTTTTTATTCTTATTGTTGTGTGTGAATCTGTGTGTCTAATAAATACCATTTTATATTTTTTTATCTTTATCTATTACACTGATTTAGTTAAAAAGCGATTATGATTAAGGGGGATATTGTATAGTGCGGCAGGGCCAATATAATTAGGTACAATCCGAGGTAAAAATATATAATTCTATCTAGTCCGTCAGATAGAATCGTCCGTATGTCCTTCTCCATACCATAGGCTACCTGCATGCCAAATTTCATGATGATCCGTTGAGTAGTTGAGGCGTAACACAACAAACAAACTCACTTTCACATTATAATAGGAAGATAGGATTAGGATAGTAATCTGTGGTAAAAAAAAATGGTAAAAAAGTGTTTATTCCGAACCGGTGGTAAATTCAACTGAACTGTAACATTAATAAGTGTCTTATCGTCTTATCAGCATAGAAAGCATATTTTTTTTTTTTTTTTTTACTGTTTATAGGCCTGTGTTTGACCGCAATGTCACCATGGTAAGAGATGATGTGGCCGAAGGTGGTAAGCACACAAAGCCTAGAAGGAACTGGCTCTCAAGTGCAGCTATCGGAACACACCGAAAGGTGCTTGGCGACAGATTTTCAACTTGAGGGTGGTAGCCAGCCAGGCGGGTACTACAAAGTACCCTACCACCGTGCTATGGTTTCCTCACGATGTTTTCCTTCACCGAAAGCTCAAGCTCATTGTAGGATTCGAACCCGGGACCTTCGTCTCGGTATCCGACGTCACTACCACTGAGCTATCATCGCCTTCAATCTATCCCAATAAGATCATTGTCTATAAAGAAAAAAACGTTATAAATCTCTTAAGATACCTTTTATTGCATGACACAAATACCCTAAAGTAATATAACGAGGTTAGTGTGTAAAATTATATGTTTAAAGTAATAAAAAAGTAATTTTTACAAAATGTTTCCTCTGATATCCAGCGCTGGTGCATCTGTTTTAAGTTATGTTTGGTACAAGTTAAAAGATATCGAATGGTTTGTTTTCGTTAGTCTTTTTTTTAAAGTTTGAAATGGGTTTCTAGAATATCATCTAGCTTTCAGATTGAAACCCAATAGTTTGATTCCTGGATCAGGTAGGGTGTCATTTATATTTCTGTCAACCTAATAAAATTAAAGGTAGAACCTAAACTATTGATTTTTTGTGTTATTTTTCTTAGTGGTACCGAACCAAAAAGGTAAAAAAGGAACCCCCCTCCCTCCCACTTTCGCCAAATTACGCAATGCGAAAATACTGAAATAATTACAGTTGATAAAAGTGAATGTATTTATTACAGTAAAAATAGAGCGATGTTTCAAACTAACAGTTATTTTCAAAATCATTAAAATTCCTTCACAGATAAACTTATTAGCTATGCGGTTTTTAACAATAGTGATACCAAACCAATAAATATAAGCCCAAAGAAGGTCGGAGCCCTCCGTGCGTGAATCAGACATGTCCGGCTTTTTTTTATTGACACATTAAATGGGACTTCGCTATAAACCTGTTTTTAACATCAGTCTGTTAGATCTCGCTTTCTCTCCCCTCTTGCACCACAATCTTATAATACAATTACTCGACCACATGGCCCCATAACATCGCTCTGCTATCTGCTAATATAATAGATTAAATTATTTAAATATAAAAACGGGGAGTAATATTTTGATAGTCGATTTAGAAAGATCATCGGGATTATTGACGAAACGATTGACTTTAATTCGAAATATGCGTCATATCGAATGAAAGATGATTATGTCAAGTAATTTTTCCTCGATGATGTCATAAAAAGAAACATTTCTAATGGGCGTTAGGCCACTGACCCGTCCATAAAGGACGATGACGAAGCCTAAGATGGAGCACGCTTACCCAAAAGAAACCTATTCACTCTGGCCTTGAAATTCCCTATATTGTAAGAGTCAGGAAACAATGCCGAAAGCAAGCTCCGCTCCCTTGATGTCCGCAGAATACATGAGGAAGCAAACGCTGAGTCCGTATTTTCGATATGTTAACAACATACGAAAATTTTCCCGGCGTCTTGTGGTTGGTGTAAAAATGGGGATGGTGGAATAAGGTATTAGTCTATAATAACCGTATAAATTCGTAAGAGAAATAAATAACCCTTTGTAAGTACCCCTTTATAAGTACCCCTTTGTAAACATATTGCACTCACGTATAAGAGTGTGAGAATTGGCATGAACTAATATTTTTTTCATTAACCGACTTGAAAAAAAAGAGGAGGTTCTCAATTCGAATGTATTTTTTTTTTATGTTTGTTACCTCATAACTCCGTCATTTATTAACCGATTTGGAAAATTCTTTTTTTATTTGAAAGAGTAAGGTTTCCGTTTGGTCCCATTGTCATCAGATCAGGATTTGATTACTTCTTAGTGTACTTTGAAGTCGGTTTAAGGTTTTTGTAAAACAGTCCAATTATTTTTCGTTCGAATTTCACTCACTTTTTTACCTATAGTAAAATTCAATGAGCGAACCTTTCCGCCATTTCTTCACTCTTGCGCCACACTTCGCTAATACAATTACATACCACATGGCCCTCCGAATGTTCTGCTATCTACTAATAGATTGAGTTATTGTCTAAATACAGATTATATATACTATTTCTGTGTTGATTTTAGCGTATCTATGGTTTTAACTCGTGAAGAAATTAATACTTTTTTGCGAGATGCAACGTGCAACTTTTTTTTAAACGATACGATTTTACTAATATATAGGTATTCAATCTACCTTTTTTTTCTTCTTTTTTTTTTCAATGGCGGCTCACGGCTTGTATATTTTGCCAATTTCCAGTTACATTATAAGTTCTAGTCACAATAAATCACTTTCACATAGTCCTCAGTTAGTCAACGTCCATAAAAGTCATGTTTTAGTACAATGGTGGTTGTACTAAAAATTTTCACGGACTTGTTGAGACAACTTGAAAAGTCACGATACACATGATTCATTTCATTTCATGTCACTGGTGCTCATGGATTGATCTTTATTGTATAAAACACCACCGATAATATGCAATAAAACTCAAAATACACGAATTTATGAAAATATTAATGAAAATGCAACGTCACTGCAAATTCCCATCTACCATTTATTTCGCTCTGCCGTTTTCGCATTCGCCTATTGATGATGATGATGATGATGATTAGCACTACACTTAGCCAGTACAACGACCGACCCATGTCCTATACAACCATTTAAGCATCAACCATATAACTAACTTAGTTTATAATGACTGGTACCTGAATAGTTGTATCGGAGTAACCATGGATAAACCGAGGAGTGCGTGGTATATAGGAGTGACACGCTCTGGGATGGGAGAGGACGGCCAGCCAACCGCAGCCAGCTGACCACAATCGACCCACTGTTCAGCCTATAGCCAATATTGGAAAGTATCATATTACTCATAGAGACGGATGAGCGTTGCATAGTAGACTTCTTTTGATTTTTTTGTTGCTGGCTTGAATTTTTTTTTAATTTTCTAGACTTGGTTTATGCCTAGGTTTTTTGACTTGCAAGATGTGACCCGAACATACATACTAACAGACATTGCAAGTTAAAGGAAAGCTTGTAAAATAAAACATAATCATATTTATTCCAAAATAAGTTTTCTCTGAAAATCATAAAATAACGATATTCTTACTCGTATCGGACTGTTTCGAAATCATTAACGAAAAATAATGCTTTTTACTATCTTAGGGGGTGTCCATTAACATGAGGCGTTCAGGGTGGGGAGGGGGTCGAGCCGAATCTCACTCAATCTCTAGTGGGGGAGAGAGGGTCTCGGCAATTATCACGTAATTATTTTCCCACAAGAAACAGTGTAAAATTGCGATAAAAGTGGGTTACAATCAGCGTTGCCAGATTTTTTTTCGGGCCAAGCGGGATTTTGAAGTTTTTTGAGTAAAAAAAGCGGGATTCTATCACCGAAAGCGGGACATACTTAAAAAACCGGCCAGTGCAAGTCGGACTCGCGCACTGAGAGTTCCGTAGAAACTTGTAGATATGTAAATTTCAGAAGCCTCGAAGATTTTTTCCCTTCTTTCCGATTGTTGTAAAAAAAAAAAAATTTTTTTTTTTATGTTACTACTATACTATTTTCGAATTCTTCCTTTACTTGTGCTACATGGAATTGCTTCTTGCGAAATTTTATCATTCTAGATCAACGGGAACCCTAATATAGAACCCTATAGGTTTTGATTCCCTTGCGAGCGTCAATATATGCGGCATATACGGCCGTATCTTTTGATTGCGTTGACTTAGAAGTTTGATTTTTGAATGTCACAGTGACATTTAGCGCACTTTGGGACGGTTCTCCTTAAATACTACTGCGGTGTTTAGGCGCGTCACGGAAAAGCTGGTGCCATTTCTGTGCAGTGGTGTCCTTATAATATCCCACTTCTACATCCAACGATGATTTCACCGTCGAGTAAACCTCGAAAAGCGGGACATTTAATTTTGGGCTAAAAATCGGGACGTCCCGCCAAAATCGGGACGTCTGGCAACGCTGGTTACAATGGTCCTGATTCTGTTGTTCACAACTAAACTAATTTTAATGTCACTATGTCTCTTTCTAACAAAGAACATAAGTTCTTAATATGAACTTTTCTTATGAAAAGGATGTAAGAAATTTAGTCCTGTCAAATTAGTCCAATGCTTGTTTTCAATATAAATTTAGTCGCCATCTATCGCGGTTACGCCTAAATACACGCAAAATAAGACGGCAAAGATTAATTTGACAACTTAAAATATGTTCTATCCTTTTTCAATCATGTTCGTAAGAAAGAGATGAGATGTGACTAAAATTAGTTTAGTGCGATTTACAACAGAATCGGCACCATTGTAAAATTTTAGTTGTTCCTATTTAAGTATGTATTTTATTTATTGTTTGATTTTCTCACTGTGACTACGTTTTAAGTAGTCAAATAAAAATAATTAAGCAAATAATGTTTTTTTTAATCGGCTCACGTTATTAATGGACCACCCGCTTTATTTTGAGTCATAACGAAACAAAAACAAGTCACTTATAGACTCAAAAAAATAGTGAAAACGAGATGCAACTTATCATACTGTAGGTAGGTACTAATAATAATTCGTAAAAGAGTTTAGGATGCAACGGGACAAACACTCGCGATATAATTTGGCTCGCAGATAGCTCATGACCTGGAATAACATACTGGTATTCTGTTCCCGGGAATCAGATCCTGAAATCCTGAAATAAAAAAAAGATATAAGTATTACAATTATTTTCTTAATAGTAATTAAGTCAAAATAAAACCAATAAATAATGTATTAAGTTATTGTATAACTTGATAAATTATTTTTCAATTTGCAGAAGATTGTGGCAAAGAGGTTACGGTCTTTTTTTATAATAGTTTTATTTTTTAACATCGCATTATACCTTTAGCCGCGATTTTGTATTGCCGCGAATTGAAAAATAATTTATCAAGTTATACAATAACTTGTATTATGTAAGTATATTATTTTTGTATAACCAGTTTAACATATTATATTGTTTTTATTTCTCTCCCATCGCCTACAGGTGCTTTATAACATTTGTGAGTTATACCATAATTCAATGGTTATACCATAAAAAATGCAGACAGACATACATAAGTCAGTATGGCGCCTGTCTGTACAAG
This sequence comes from Polyploca ridens, assembly GCA_951394255.1. Taxonomy (NCBI): domain Eukaryota; kingdom Metazoa; phylum Arthropoda; class Insecta; order Lepidoptera; family Drepanidae; genus Polyploca; species Polyploca ridens. The sequence continues at coordinate 2,830,544 of OX596272.1, read as the reverse complement.
TGCACTGATATCTTCACTTCAACCACATGCACATGCTACAAGCACAGATAACGGGGTTCCCTTGTGAAAGAGTCTCGAGTGGCTGGGCGGCATGTCGTTGCACTGTTACATTTTAAAATTATATAATCTTTCCAATATTAGGTACTTGTTACTTGTAGCAATTAACCTATAGAAGCGCAATGACGTTCATTTTGGTTGAAATAAATTCCAACAATTTCCCACCGCCGACAATGCGCGCTGTTTGGTTAAGAAAAGGACGCATGCACTGATTGGCCAAGTCAAAAACACACGACGCAGCGAGTGGTCTGTTCAAATTCAACAAATCACTGACTAGTTGTGGAATTATATTGTTCAGTATTACTAATCTATAGGGATATTTCCTCGATGCTTGTAGCTGTGGGCTGATCTTTTCCGCAAGGAGGCAACTTGAGTGGCCCCTTTTTGCGTAAGGCCCTTGCCGGCTATTTATAAATTAGATACAAAATTATTGGTCCAAATTCAACCGTAATTTAAAGATAAAACTTTTTAACAAAACTACATAAATCATTGAAAAATTGTCGACATTGGTGCCGATTCTGTTGTACATCGCACTAAACTAATTTTAGTCACATCACATCTCTTTCTTACAAACATTATTGAAAAATGATGAACATATTAAAGCTGTCAAATTTGTCTTTGCCGTCTTCATTTGCGGGTATTTAGACGTAACCGCGATAGATGGCGACTAACCCCTTTACTCATAAAACGTTATTTAACTAATAAGCTGATTAAGTGGTCACCTAAATAACGTCAAATTGTTTGACAATGACAGCAAGGTGACGTTATTTATTTGACCATTTATTCAGTAGATTTAGTTAAATAGCGTTTATGAGTAAGGCCGTACGTTTATATTGAAAACAAGCATTGGACTAATTTGACAGGACTAAATTTCTTACATAATTTTCTTATGTTCTTTGTTAGAAAGAGACATAGTGAGACTAAATTAGTTAAGTTATAACAACAGAATCAGCACTAGTATTGAATAAAAGTTATCAATCGCTGTTGTTTGTTCTTTACGGTTGAGTAATTCCATCATATCTTCAAAGTCCATGGTCAGATCATGATAAAATTTATATGGAACCGCCTAGGGATCTACCGTGATATAACATAAGCAGTTTGAACCACTCAAATCCTATAAGCCGTTTCCGAGAAATCGGTGTAACATACAAAAAAATATATATAAATAAATATACTATATCTTTAATTACAACAAATGTCCTCAAGCCTGCCGCTGCTTCCGATTAACGGCAGGGTTCCCAGAAGGCTGGCAGCGTTTCCTCTTTGTATAGCCAAGCTGACGCGCTGGCGGAAAAGCTCCCCCCATAAATAAATTGAATAGAATTAGAAATAAACTGAAATTTTATTCAATCTAAAAAAAAAATTAAATCTACATAAATGAAAAGAAATAAACTAAATTTAAAAAATCGTTGTCAGACGGCAACGTTCCCAGAATGCTGGGGGCATTGCCAGTTAGATGGCAATGCTGATTCTCTGACCGATATTGATTTCAAATTAAGAAATAAATTTATCTTATTACCATATCACAAGATATTAGTGTATTGTCAGATTACCATGTGCGTAAATCAGGGTGTGAAGTTTTTTTTTGTTACAGCAAAACACAGCTGTCGACAAACGAGGCAAAGGTCGAACAGGGTGGCCACAGCACGTCTGGGCGTTGGAGCTCAAAACAGAACAAAATCTTCAGACTTAGATTTAAATAAATACATATACCTACGCGAAAATACGGACGCGATGTAACTGCGACAGAAGTATCAAGAGTAATTTATGTTATTAGAAAATAAACTTTATGTCATTGATTCAGGGTCTAAATTCAATTGTTTGGCCTTCTATAATATGGATCTTATTTGTTATGTAATTAATACTCATAAATTGAGATTATAATTATAGTATAGCTGTATATAATTGTGTTTAATGTATTTTTACACAGCTGCCTCATTGTTTTGTAGTATGTATGTTTGTCCTTTTCTTTATTCCAAAATAACTAAATAATTGAACCGATTTAGAAGTATGTGATAAAGTTACAGTTACTACTGTCAAAATTCAAAACACAAAAATATATCACATGTAATTTTATCGGATAATTGTGCTTTTTTATTGTTATAATTCTTATTCTTTATTTGAGTAAAATACAAATAATTTCTTAGTGCACAAATGAAACTCGAAATCATGAGAAATGTAAAATAATTAGTTATTTATTATAGTAAATGCAAAGACAGTAAATAAAAACAAAGCTCGTTTTTTTATTTACTCCTCCATTTACAATCTTTTTAACCGACTTCAAAAAAAGGAGGAGGTTCTCAATTCGAAAGTATTTTTTTTTTTTTTTTTTTTTATGTTTGTTACCTCATAACTCCGTCATTTATTAACCGATTTGGAATATTCTTTTTTTATTTGAAAGGGTACGCTTCCCGTTTGGTCCCATTGTCATCAGATCAGGATTTGATTACTTCTTAGTGTACTTTGAAGTCGGTTTAAGGTTTTTGTAAAACAGTCCAATTATTTCATGTATCTTTAGCTATTAGTTAATTAATTAAACATTGTACTTAATGTAAATATGAACTGCCAAAGATTAAATGTGCCATAAATAAAATTTAATAAAAATATTACTATCTAAATAATTATTGTTTTATTTTATTCTGCACTATCTATCCCGCGCGGTTTCACCCGCATTCCCGAGGGATCGTATGTTTTCCCGGGATAAAAAGTATCATATGCGTTAATCCAGAACATATTCTATCTGTGTGTCAAGTTTCATCCAAATCCGTTCGGTAGTTGTTGCGTGAATGAGTAAGAAACATCCAAACATACAAACTTACGCGTTTATAATATTAGTAAGGAAGCAAGGATATAAATTAATATAATATAATTAGTAAGTATTGTTCTTAGTTATAAAAGAGTTGGGCCAAGTCAAAGATTGGATTCTCCAGCGTTTCCCATTAGCCGGGTCGCAACCCGGTACCGGGCCATCAAAATAAAATACCGGGTCGCAACTTTCGCACGTAAACAATCGTCAAGAATACACAAAATTAGCAAATGAAATGAAATGAAAAATGAAATGAAAAATATTTATTCTTGCGCGCCATTCGACGCAAATAAAACTAACTAGACACAGATAAGTATTAATATTTATACTATTTATAGTTTATAATCACAAACAACACAGAAGTTATTGGCTACTATTTTAGCTACCACGAGAATTACAGGTGGCAACACCACATAAGCCTTCCGACATCTTTGATAAAGCCAACTTCCAATTTAATGATAAACATACGTAATCTGTGAATAAACAATAGAATAGGTACAATCGTGATGCTTCTGTGATGTGATGTGATGAGTGATACAATTTTATCTAATTAACAAGAAGTACAGTACACATTAAAGTTGAATAATAAACAAATCAAGCAATAACTTTTTTAATGCCTTTTGGCACAACTTATATGTGAAACTGGGTTTTCACTTTACCTGTAGCTACATCTGATGATAGATTTCGATACCTTAAAATTAATATAGAATACGATTTGTATGTATTACTAGTGGAATTAGTACATGGATTACGTAACTTTATTTCAATGAAATTCAGTTTGAAATAACCTCTGAATCGGTAGAAATATTACAAAATCCAAAATGGTTCCATTTCTAATGAACCACTGTTTGTATTTGCAGTTATCAGAACGTAAAAAAGTTATCAGAAAACCGCTATATTGAACCGATTTCAATTCGAAAATGATTGTTTATAGTGTGGCATACGAAAGTAGAACCTGAAAAAGCGCGGCAAATTTAAAAAAACTAGATGTGGTATCACTAAGTATAGTAGGAACAAATTCTTTTGATACTTTATTATATATTCAAATTCCGAAATTGATTATTTAATATATGCCCTAATAAGGCACTTACAAACGTTACAATTGATTTTACTATCGTTATACACTTAAGGTTAAACATCAGTACCGAGGTAGGAAATTTGAATTTTTTCTAGATTTTTTACCTTCGTAGAACAATATGGATAGATGTTTCAGTGATTAGCGACCTTAGAAGTTCATTTAGCATATTGTAGAACATTAAGGTGATCGAAAGAATGAGAAGGTGGACACTATAACACTGATTTAGCTATAAAGCCATTATGAATAAAGGGTTAGTATCAAAACTGGTTCTGGTAAACTAGTTGACACTTTTTATGCGGGGTGACGAAAGTGACAATAATAGAATGTTGCCATCTAAAGAGTTTCAATTACACCTAGGCTCAAATTTCGTTTGCCAGACTCTAGTTACGTAATCGCCCCACAGACCTTAGGATAAAAATTTCGTCATTTTCCGCGAACTTGGATTCTTTGGTAAAAAATAAACAACAGCTCCATTTAAAATTTTGTGGCTACATAGGCGATACCAAAATAAATGTAGTAAGTATTAATAAAACATTTTTAGTATTAATAAATGTGTATTATTTTACCTAATGGAACCAGCTTGGGTTTAAAAGTATTAAGTGGGTCACGAAGGGGCATTGCGAATATTACCGGGCCATGGCAGAACAATGTTTGGGAAACACTGCTCTAAGGTTAGGATTACGACTCGCGGTGTCACGCGCGTTCCCAAGTCGTACTACATACAAGGTACAGTACAAGGTACAAGTAATGCAAGCATACGAACTGCCTGATGGTAAGCGGCCTATGGTTAACTGCCGGCCCTCTCTTCACCATCAGAGGTGTTGATAGGATTAGCTGTGCCAGCAATGCTACAACGGAGAGTGTTCAAAGGAATTGTTCGACTTGATGCCCACGGCTACCTTCCACCATCGCAACTCTCGCCATCGACGGGGAGTCCATCCTCACACATTGAAACCACAACTGTTTCGAACTGTGCGGGCTCAAAGGAGTTTTCTTCCGCGAACGCTTAGACTGTGGAATGAGCTCCCCGTCGTGGTTTTCCCAATGGAGTACAGCATGGGGTTCTTCAAAAAAGGTGTGAAGAGATTTCTTCAGGGTCGGCAACGCGACTACGCGAGTGTTCTCAGTTTAAGTATATTCCGAAACGGGTGGTAGATTCAATTGTATATGTATGTTCAATTCATACTAGGCCCTAAATTGAATAAATAACTTTTTGATTTTGAACCATATTGACACGATACTATTGCAATTCCATTATCACTGAGCCGATGTGCGCACTCTACTAATTCATAATGGTCTACATAAATTAAAAGAAGTTTAGTACAAAAACCGTCAAAACTGACGACTAAAAATCATTGTGACACGATTGTAGTTTCAGTGGAAAATCATCGCTAAGCTTTTATGGCACCATTATGACGCTATTGTGTTAGTAGACTACCAAAACTGTAAAATGTGTCAATTTTGACACCACTGATAGTTCATTGGAACACAATTGTAGACCGTGGGGCCGTGGGGGTCCGAAGCTCGCCGTTTTGCTCGCACCTTGTCATCTAAATTGATCGAGACCTCCGGAGACCAGCGGGCGAGGAGCTTTTTCCGCCAACGCATCAGCTTGGCTATCCAAAGGGGAAACGCTGCCAGCCTTCTGGGACCTTGCCGTTAATCGGAAGCAGCGGCAGACATGACTAATCTAAGTGATCAATATATCGATGTATCTGTTTCTCTGATTCCAGCGATTATTCTAAAGTAAAACATCAAAGCGAGCACCTATTTGTAATGAAGGATATAAAACAAATTACAAAAGTATTTTTGGAATGTACGGTGGCCATGGTTTGTTGCTTTTGGGATTAGTTTTCGGTTTTGTTTCACCCGTTTTTCCAAGGTATTTTGTAGTAGGTACCTACCCACCTGGAGGGCTACCCAGTGGCGTGCATTGGTTTTCGGAGGAGGTAGGCAATCAAGTACTAGGAGAGTTTATTGCATATTATCGGTGGTATTTTATCCAATAAAGATCAATCCGCGTGCACTAGTGAAATGAAATGAATTATGTGTATCGTGATTTTACAAGTTGTCTCAAAAAGTTCGTGAAAAGTTTTAGTACAGTGACCACCATTTTACTAAAACACGACTGAACGGACGAACGTGACTGATAATGCGGACTATGTAAAAAGTTTATGTGCGGACTATATGAAAGTGATATTATAAATAAAATGTATGCGACTGAAGGACTTTGTGTCCATGGTCATGAACAAATATAAAAAAAAAAAGCCAAACTAGGGTTTCCAGCCTCGGTTGAATCAATCGATTTTTTAATCAATATTCGATTTTTTAAATCGTCTTTGGAGAAACGGATCGATCTTAAGATCGCCACGATAAAAGATCGAAAATCGATTTTAACGAGGCCATAATATTCCATTTCGAATTTTCGAATCGATATTTTTTGCAGTATTATGTTAAATATTAAAGTTTTTTTAAAATAAATTAGCACACGTTACTCTCTTTCTCTCTCATCAATGCCGAAATCGATCGGAGAGTCTAAATCGTTGTTTTCCTAAAAATCTCGACAGTGTAAGTTTAATCGAATAACGATATTCGTTTAATTATATTATTATTAGTGACCTAATAAACAGTGCATTTTTAAAAATATTTTTTGCTACTAATTTACTAAGAAATATATTTTATATCATAATATAATATAAAATATAAATATTGATTTTCTAAGGATCGATCTTTTATATATTTTTTTCAATCGATTCAAATCGAAGTGCTTGATGCACTTCGATTTGAATCTATCGATAATAAATTTTGTCAAAGTACGGTAACCCTTTGCAATGCCAGCCAAAAAAAAAACAAAACAATACAAATAAATTGCGAAGTTATATTTGAGTTGCTCTAACGTGGGTAAACTGTAGTTTTTTTAATTTGGCTGGGTTACTAGTGTCACAACAGAGTAGGTATGGTTACTTTTGGTCCATAAATCGCGAATGTCAAATGTCAGTGTGCTACGCATAGTAAAAACGTGATTTATGCTTTCGTCGTATTATCCTAAAGAAGTGTGTGTGCGTGTATGCATATGCCGAAATCGTTTTAGTGTGCGTGAATTTGTTACACGAACTCGCGAGTGCCTGCACGGCAAAGTTTGAAATTCTGTATTGAATGTTAGGTTAGAATTTTTATTTAAAATGATTATGTAGTTTAATTGAATCAATATATCATATTATTGAATCTTATGAGGTAAGCATTGCTTATTTGCCTATATGGAATGCACGCCACTGGGGCTACCACCTACAAGTTTCAATAAGGCAAAAGAAGAGAGAGGTAAGACTATGAGGTTATGAACGTACTTACAGTTATATACCACCGGTTCGGAATACACTTAAACTTGTACGTAGTATATTATTTACTCTATGCTTAAACTAAGAAGACTCCGGCAAGAAACTCAGAAATGCATTTTATTGGATATTTCTTCCTTTTTTTTACTATGTATAGGTCTGTGTTTGACCACAATCTCACCATGGTAAGTGATGATGTGGCCAAAGGTGGTGCACACACAAAGCCTAGAAGGAACTGGCTCTCAAGTGCAGCTGTCGGAACACACTGATAGGTGCTTAGCTTGGCGACAGATTTTCAACTTGAGGGTAGTAGCCAGCCAGATGGGTACAAAAAGTACCCTACCACCGTGCTATGGTTTCCTTCACCAAAAGCTCAAGCTCATTGTAGGATTCGAACCCAGGACCTTCGTCTCGGTATCCGACGTCACTACCAGTAATACGTCACTATCGCTTATCTGGTCGGCAACACGTGATAACCCTGGCGCTTACCATCAGATTGGCCGTTTTACTAAATTATTACAGTTTTTGTTTTGAAGCTTAGACTTGTCCGCTGTAACCGCGACGCGTGGTCACAGCGTTGCGCGCGCGCCGCGCCGCGCCACATGGCCCTGCGCCCGCGCAGAGCCGGATACTGCCTCGTAAACTGTTGCACGATACTTGTATACCTTAAGAGTGCGTACCAAGCCAGAAAAATATCGCAATGTCAGATGAAACAAACTTATGTCTAATCTTCGCGTGGAGATGAGATGGAGATAGCGTGTTTCGCGGAACAAAAATGAACGAAGCGCTTCTTATCTAAATAACTCGTAAAGTATAGAATATTTTAAAAAATCGTTAGTAGCAGCCCTAGGTCATATGTTAGTGATATTATTTATCGAATTTTTGTCTTAATTAGATACACCATGAACGAATAAAACCGAAAATTCATTATTATTAGAGGTAGCTTTGTGATTTTTTTCTATCGAGGAAATTTCATTCCATTATGTTTTTGCTTAGGCAGAACCCTCGCGTATATAATGAAAATACCCATATAAAAATATTTTTTCATTTAAATACTATTTACTTGGGTAAATATCAATTCTAAGATTGTTATTTTGCTTTATACGCAGCCTTAACTACCTGTTTTATGCAGTCTCAGTCACGAATGAGGAAGTTTTAAGAGAAAAAAATATAAAATGATCATCGTACATGTGATTTTTTCATACATTAATATCCATTAACATTCTTTTCAACACACTTGCTCGTAAAGTGACATTTATTGCACCGTTTTTAGTATCTTAATGTAGCTTATTACGCACTAGTGCTTTTTGCTTTGAATTAACGCACAGTTTTATGATAGGTATAATCCCCGATCATGTTATGATTGTACCTCAATTCAAAAAAAAACTTGTGCGCCATATTTGTTGGCGTTCTTATTGCTTATTATCAAAAAATCTACTATATAAAATACAAGTCTGTTTTTTTCCTCGCAAGTGTCAAAATTCAAAAATTCCAGCGGTGTGTAAGATACACTAGAAGCACTAGAAGGTAGTGATTGTGACGGAAATCATATAGTCGGTCGCGCAATAAGTCGCCGCCCTCCAGGTATCTCAAGAGTTGCGAGTCGCTCCATTACTTTGGAGAGATAGAAGGTGATTGCGATCGGCCTATAATTCGCCGGGTCTGTCGCCCTTTTTGGCCACTGGGTGAATGTGGGCAGTCTTCACTTATACTTCTATTTTGGTGTAGGAGAGCGCGAAAAGATGCGATAGTATAGGAAATAATTCAGGAGCACATCGTTTAAGCACCATTTAATTTGTATTTTTAATAGATTTGTTTCGTTATTTAATAGTTAATTGAAAAGATGCAAAATGTAGGCGGCCTGAATATCACAAACTGTTTAAAAATATCATTTATACAAAGAATTAAAAAAAACTCATTTTCAAACCGGTTTCACCGAAAACCGGGTTTTTTTAAACGAAACCCGAAAAAATAACCGGTTTGTAATTATGGCGGGTTTTGCATTCCCTAATTTTAAGTTTGTTTTAAGAGCTTGATTTAGGCCCAGTAGTTAATCCTCACATTATACTAACGCATCTGAAACCAGAGGGCCTTTTTTTTTTTTTTTTTTTTTTTTTTTTTGCGTGGGGAAATCCTCATAGGATACCCGACCGCCCTATGGGGGGAGCGGTCAGGTTATGCCGGACTTTTACCGGCTAAAACCCCACGGTGGTCGCCACCTGCGCTATAGAGAGGGGGGCGGGCTCTCGTGTCGAACGCGTACCTGCTCACCCCTCCAAGCGCGGCGCTTAGATAGCTCGTCCCGGGGGAGGTCTGACACCTCCCCCCAGCACCCTCGCTGTGCTGTCGCACGATGAGTCGTGACCACGTCGACTCATCGTCCTCCTTGGTGTCGCTTCTGGGCGCGCAGAGCCCCCGCTCTGATTGCCCACGACCCAAAGGCCCCGTTTAGTCGCCTTTTACGACAGGCAGGGGAACACCGTAGCTGTTATTCTAAGCCCGAGCTACAGGGCAGGGGGGCCGCGACGAGGCACGTTTGCGCCCCGGCGGCTTCGCCTCCGGCTGGGATCGGCCCTCTCCCGATCCCGCTCAGCAGCCTCCTTCTGGACCATTACGGTCTCACAGAAGGAGGCTACGGCCCTCCACGCCGTATCCCCGCTCAGCATCGCCGACACGACTGCTGGCAGGGAGAGATTTCGTCCGATCTCTTGGACCAGGATCCGCCGCTCGGATTCCCACGCAGGGCACACCGCGAGCGTGTGCGATGCGGAATCCTGGTCGCTCCCACCGCAGTGGAAGCAGGCCGCCGTTGCCTCACGTCCGATCCTATACAGATAATCACCGAAGCACCCATGCCCGGTGATTATCTGTGTAAGTCTGTAGGTGAGTCGTCCACCTTCTCGCTGCATCCAGGCCTCGAAGACCGGCAGGACTGCTTCGACGACGCGTTTGTGCGCAAACCGCTCCTGGTGAAGCCTTGCGCGCCACGTCGCGAATGCGATAAGTCGCTCCTGCCGTTTGATCGCCTCTTCTGGGTCGCCTCCACCGCTCTGGCGGACGATGCGGATTCGGTCATAGACCCTCGCATCCATGTCCGCCAGAATATCCAGTGGCAGAAAGCGAGCCAGAATAGTTGCCGCCTCAAAGGATACGGTACGGTATCCCCGTACGATCCGTAGGGCCATCCTACGCTGGACGCTGTAGATTTTCGCTCTACAGCGACGGATGGCCAGCCTTTTCGCCCATACGGGCGCCCCGTAAAGGGCTACGGATCGTATGACTCCTGCATAGAGGCGGCGAACTTCCTCCCTCGGTCCCCCGAGATTAGGCAGCAGTCTGTGCATCGCACCCGCTACCCTCTCGATTCGGGGGACAAGGCGATCAAAATGCTCTTCAAAGCCCCAGCGACTGTCTAGGGTGAGGCCCAGGTACTTCATGTACCGCCCCACCCTGACTTCCGACTCACCCACTCGGACGCACGAGTCGGGTGGTTCCCTGCTTCTTGGCAGTTTGTGGAACCATAGCGCCTCGGTCTTGTGAGGCGCTATTTTCAGACCCAACTCATGGATTTTGGCAACGACGACCTCCACCCCAAGCTCGGCGAGCTGTTTGGTCCCCTCGAAGGAATCCCCACTGGCGACCACCAACGTGTCGTCTGCATAGCAAACGACATTTATGCCAGCGGGGAGATTGACACGCAGAACCGCATCGTACGCTAGGTTCCACAGCAACGGGCCTAACACCGACCCCTGTGGAACCCCACACGTGATCTCCCTCCGGATTCTCCTACCGTCTTGGTCCATGTACAAGATGTACCTGTCGTGCAAGTAGTCCCTGACTATATCTTGCAGGTAGGAGGGCACCTGATGGTGTGCCAGAGCCCCCCTGATTGCGTCCCAAGGCAGAGAGTTAAAGGCGTTGACGATATCGAGACTTATCGCCAACGCCACTTCACCCCGGGACACAGCCTGCTCCGACAGAGAGCGGACGCGCAAGACCGCATCTACGGTCGAACGCCCCCGTCGGAAGCCGAACTGGCTATCAGCCAGGTCGGGACCAACGCACGACAGATGCCCGTTGAGACGAGCGGCAACTATTCGTTCGAACAGCTTGCCCACCTCGTTCAACAGACATATGGGACGGTAAGCAGAGGGAGAATCTGCGGATCTGCCTTCCTTCTTCAAGAGGACCAAACTTGCCTCCTTCCAGGCCGTGGGGAACTTGGCATAACGGAGGCAGCTGTTGAACAATTGCCTCAGCCTGTCCCCCAGGGCAGCCAGACTCAACACCCACACCCGACCCGGTATACCGTCGGGTCCTGGTGCGGTGTTTCGGGCTTTCAAGCGGCCAACGGCTCGATCTAGCTCCTGTACGGTCACCCCCATCTCGTCATGCCACTCCCACGACGTCAGGGGGTGGACTAAGGGACTTGACCGGCCCGCCGGGAAGAGCGTGTTCACCACTCGATCCAGCAGACCCGGATCTAGGGTCTCCGTCAGGGGGGGCACCCATGGCCTGAGTTTACCCAAGACCATCTTATATGGGCGCCCCCACGGATCCTCGTTGAGTCCCTCCAGGAGCTCATCCCAGCACCGTTTTTTGGCGTCTGAGATGGCGATCTGCATCGCAACTGTAGCCGCTCGAGAAACCAGAGGGCCTACTACGAAAAGAGATACGATAGTACGATTATCGTTGTCAATCAATTTGCCAATAGAATTGCACTTTACGTCTCGTCGGATTTGCTGCAATTCTATAATTGACAACGATGATCGGACAATGGTGAATCGTTTTTCGGACCCCTGGGGACCGCTATTATTATACAATTTTGTTCCTCCAATCAAAGTCAAAGTCATTTATTCAATATAGGCCCCAGTAGGGCACTTATGGAGGTCACATTTACTGAAGTTACCACCGGTTCGGAACTCGGCCGTCAATGAACTATCAGTGTCTGCAATAGCGTCGAATACAAAGATCTTGTATCTCCAATTTATGAACAGAGACCACAGATATACATCTCAATAGATGACGCGAATGTATTTACTTCGCGAGTCCAAAATCTGTGCAAAAAGGTAGAACAATATTCACCTTTTGAAACTGTTTCTTACGGACAGGGAACTCCCACGCGGCTGCATGTCCACCAGAGGCCTTACGGCAACAGCATTTCATTTTTCTGAACAAAATTTCACATCAAATGTTAAAATTCACAGTCTTCCTTTTATTTCTGATACTATGTTATTTAGCAAAACATAATTCTTATGATAAAGCCTTTCGATCGGTATGATAAAACTACAGGGTAATTATTTTTCTCATGTCACGGGTTCGATTACCGGTTCAACCATGTAACTATTTAAAAATCTATGAATGCAGTTTAAATTATTTTTAACCGACGAAAAAACAGAGGAGGTTTACAAGTCGACGCGTATAATTTTTTTTTTATGTATGATCACGCATAACTTTTTACAGAGTAGTCCGATTTTGATAATTCTTTTTTTATTGGATAGGGTATACCTCGAAGTTAGTCCCATATAAATTTCGATACAAAAAACCTACCCTAAGGGTGGGAAAATAGGGGTGATTTATTGTTCACCCACAGATTTTAATGCTGAGTTGTGTATTGCATTAAAAGATATCAAAAATAAGTATGTAGTAATTAGTAGATTATAGACACAAAAAAATTACAAAATATAATGTCTTCTTGCAGTAAAATATTTCATCTACAATATTTAAGGTACTTTCCCTCCATGTGGCATAGCCGTGAGACGTCCTGTATATTTTTTTACCATATTTTAGCAAATAAATATCTTTATCTATAGTTGCTATATGGAAAATGAAAAAGAAAACTAAACAGGCAAAAACATTATGAAAAAGGAAAACAATTATTTAATGCTCATTATTTTTATTGCCAAACTAGAATTTACACATTCAAATTTTATTGATCCAAACAATTTACAGCAATAAACAAACTTAAAATACATACATTATGAAGAACGATTTACATATTTTTAAGGTTCATAGAGAATCGGACGAAAAGGGCGAAAGCTACGCATATAAAAGATTTAAGCAGATTAGATACTATAGAGGTTAGGCAAGTTCTAATCAATATGTTAATTCGGCCAATTTTTTTTTTCATCCAATTTGGTACTGTCTTCGTAGCTCGATTTACTTGCTGTAAAATACTCGTTTTCTGAAAAACTGCTACTGCTTTCAGCGGTATTTGAAAAAGAACTGGATTCTTTTTGATTAGATTCCTTAACCTCAGCAAGATTGGATGTATTACTGTCGTCAACTTCTACGAATTTGCTTTCTGAAGATTTACTTGCGCTTTCTGAAAAAGATCTTTCAGCGGTATTTGAAAAAGAACTGGATTCTTTTTGATTAGATTCCTTAACCTCAGCAAGATTGGATGTACTACTGTCGTCAACTTCTACGAATTTGCTTTTTGAAGATTTACTTGCGCTTTCTGAAAAAGATCTTTCAGCGGTATTTGAAAAAGAACTGGATTCTTTTTGATTAGATTCTTTAACCTCAGCAAGATTGGATCTACTGCTGTCGTCTACTACCATGAATTTGCTTTCTGTAGATTTCCTTGCGCTTTCTGAAAAAGATATTTCAGCGGTATTTGAAAAAGAATTGGATTCTTTTTGATTAGATTCCTTACCTACAGCATGATTGGATGTTCTATGGTCATATAATTCGCTGCTGTCTGATTCCCTTCTTGTTGATTTAATTTTGTCATAGCTGTAGTGGGCAGCACTATATTTGTCATTTCGTGATTTATTTTCGGACTTATTGAAAGTCTTATGGGTCTCGCTTTTATCTTGATTGTTTTCGGACTTATCGAATCTATTGTGGGTCTCTTTTTTAACTTGATTGGTTTCCTGATGGCTGGTGTGTCCACCTTTAGATTCCTCGTAGTGATGTTCTATATTTTCGTACTTATTGGAACTCTTGTGGGTCTCTTTTTTAACTTGATTGGTTTCCTCATGGCTTTTGTGTCCACCTTTAGATTCCTTGTAGTTATGATGTATATTTTTGGACTCATCGGAACTCTTGTGGGTCTCTTTTTTAACTTGATTGGTTTCCTCATGGCTGTTGTGTCGACCTTTAGATTCCTCGTAGTGATGTTCTATATTTTCGTACTTATCGGAACTCTTGTGGGTCTCTTTTTTAACTTGATTGGTTTCCTCATGGCTGTTGTGTCCACCTTTAGATTCCTTGTAGTTATGAGATATATTTTTGGACTCATCGGAACTCTTGTGGGTCTCTTTTTTAACTTGATTGGTTTCCTCATGGCTGTTGTGTCGACCTTTAGATTCCTCGTAGTGATGTTCTATATTTTCGTACTTATTGGAACTCTTGTGGGTCTCTTTTTTAACTTGATTGGTTTCCTCATGGCTGTTGTGTCCACCTTTAGATTCCTTGTAGTTATGAGATATATTTTTGGACTCATCGGAACTCTTGTGGGTCTCTTTTTTAACTTGATTGGTTTCCTCATGGCTGTTGTGTCGACCTTTAGATTCCTCGTAGTGATGTTCTATATTTTCGTACTTATCGGAACTCTTGTGGGTCTCTTTTTTAACTTGATTGGTTTCCTCATGGCTGTTGTGTCCACCTTTAGATTCCTTGTAGTTATGATGTATATTTTTGGACTCATCGGATCTCTTGTGGGTCTCTTTTTTAACTTGATTGGTTTCCTCATGGCTGTTGTGTCCACCTTTAGATTCCTCGTAGTGATGTTCTATATTTTTGGACTCATCGGATCTCTTGTGGGTCTCTTTTTTAACTTGATTGGTTTCCTGATGGCTGTTGTGTCCACCTTTAGATTCCTCGTAGTGATGTTCTATATTTTTGGACTCATCGGATCTCTTGTGGGTCTCTTTTTTAACTTGATTGGTTTCCTCATGGCTGTTGTGTCCACCTTTAGATTCCTTGTAGTCATGATATATATTTTTGGACTCATCGGATCTCTTGTGGGTCTCTTTTTTAACTTGATTGGTTTCCTCATGGCTGTTGTGTCCACCTTTAGATTCCTCGTAGTGATGTTCTATATTTTTGGACTCATCGGATCTCTTGTGGGTCTCTTTTTTAACTTGATTGGTTTCCTGATGGCTGTTGTGTCCACCTTTAGATTCCTCGTAGTGATGTTCTATATTTTTGGACTCATCGGATCTCTTGTGGGTCTCTTTTTTAACTTGATTGGTTTCCTGATGGCTGTTGTGTCCACCTTTAGATTCCTCGTAGTGATGTTCTATATTTTTGGACTCATCGGATCTCTTGTGGGTCTCTTTTTTAACTTGATTGGTTTCCTGATGGCTGTTGTGTCCACCTTTAGATTCCTCGTAGTGATGTTCTATATTTTTGGACTCATCGGATCTCTTGTGGGTCTCTTTTTTAACTTGATTGGTTTCCTGATGGCTGTTGTGTCCACCTTTAGATTCCTCGTAGTGATGTTCTATATTTTTGGACTCATCGGATCTCTTGTGGGTCTCTTTTTTAACTTGATTGGTTTCCTCATGGCTGTTGTGTCCACCTTTAGATTCCTCGTAGTGATGTTCTATATTTTTGGACTCATCGGATCTCTTGTGGGTCTCTTTTTTAACTTGATTGGTTTCCTGATGGCTGTTGTGTCCACCTTTAGATTCCTCGTAGTGATGTTCTATATTTTTGGACTCATCGGATCTCTTGTGGGTCTCTTTTTTAACTTGATTGGTTTCCTCATGGCTGTTGTGTCCACCTTTAGATTCCTTGTAGTCATGATATATATTTTTGGACTCATCGGATCTCTTGTGGGTCTCTTTTTTAACTTGATTGGTTTCCTCATGGCTGTTGTGTCCACCTTTAGATTCCTCGTAGTGATGTTCTATATTTTTGGACTCATCGGATCTCTTGTGGGTCTCTTTTTTAACTTGATTGGTTTCCTGATGGCTGTTGTGTCCACCTTTAGATTCCTCGTAGTGATGTTCTATATTTTTGGACTCATCGGATCTCTTGTGGGTCTCTTTTTTAACTTGATTGGTTTCCTGATGGCTGTTGTGTCCACCTTTAGATTCCTCGTAGTGATGTTCTATATTTTTGGACTCATCGGATCTCTTGTGGGTCTCTTTTTTAACTTGATTGGTTTCCTCATGGCTGTTGTGTCCACCTTTAGATTCCTCGTAGTGATGTTCTATATTTTTGGACTCATCGGATCTCTTGTGGGTCTCTTTTTTAACTTGATTGGTTTCCTGATGGCTGTTGTGTCCACCTTTAGATTCCTCGTAGTGATGTTCTATATTTTTGGACTCATCGGATCTCTTGTGGGTCTCTTTTTTAACTTGATTGGTTTCCTCATGGCTGTTGTGTCCACCTTTAGATTCCTCGTAGTGATGTTCTATATTTTTGGACTCATCGGATCTCTTGTGGGTCTCTTTTTTAACTTGATTGGTTTCCTGATGGCTGTTGTGTCCACCTTTAGATTCCTCGTAGTGATGTTCTATATTTTTGGACTCATCGGATCTCTTGTGGGTCTCTTTTTTAACTTGATTGGTTTCCTGATGGCTGTTGTGTCCACCTTTAGATTCCTCGTAGTGATGTTCTATATTTTTGGACTCATCGGATCTCTTGTGGGTCTCTTTTTTAACTTGATTGGTTTCCTCATGGCTGTTGTGTCCACCTTTAGATTCCTTGTAGTCATGATATATATTTTTGGACTCATCGGATCTCTTGTGGGTCTCTTTTTTAACTTGATTGGTTTCCTCATGGCTGTTGTGTCCACCTTTAGATTCCTCGTAGTGATGTTCTATATTTTTGGACTCATCGGATCTCTTGTGGGTCTCTTTTTTAACTTGATTGGTTTCCTGATGGCTGTTGTGTCCACCTTTAGATTCCTCGTAGTGATGTTCTATATTTTTGGACTCATCGGATCTCTTGTGGGTCTCTTTTTTAACTTGATTGGTTTCCTGATGGCTGTTGTGTCCACCTTTAGATTCCTCGTAGTGATGTTCTATATTTTTGGACTCATCGGATCTCTTGTGGGTCTCTTTTTTAACTTGATTGGTTTCCTCATGGCTGTTGTGTCCACCTTTAGATTCCTTGTAGTCATGATATATATTTTTGGACTCATCGGATCTCTTGTGGGTCTCTTTTTTAACTTGATTGGTTTCCTCATGGCTGTTGTGTCCACCTTTAGATTCCTCGTAGTGATGTTCTATATTTTTGGACTCATCGGATCTCTTGTGGGTCTCTTTTTTAACTTGATTGGTTTCCTCATGGCTGTTGTGTCCACCTTTAGATTCCTCGTAGTGATGTTCTATATTTTTGGACTCATCGGATCTCTTGTGGGTCTCTTTTTTAACTTGATTGGTTTCCTGATGGCTGTTGTGTCCACCTTTAGATTCCTCGTAGTGATGTTCTATATTTTTGGACTCATCGGATCTCTTGTGGGTCTCTTTTTTAACTTGATTGGTTTCCTCATGGCTGTTGTGTCCACCTTTAGATTCCTTGTAGTCATGATATATATTTTTGGACTCATCGGATCTCTTGTGGGTCTCTTTTTTAACTTGATTGGTTTCCTCATGGCTGTTGTGTCCACCTTTAGATTCCTCGTAGTGATGTTCTATATTTTTGGACTCATCGGATCTCTTGTGGGTCTCTTTTTTAACTTGATTGGTTTCCTGATGGCTGTTGTGTCCACCTTTAGATTCCTCGTAGTGATGTTCTATATTTTTGGACTCATCGGATCTCTTGTGGGTCTCTTTTTTAACTTGATTGGTTTCCTCATGGCTGTTGTGTCCACCTTTAGATTCCTCGTAGTGATGTTCTATATTTTTGGACTCATCGGATCTCTTGTGGGTCTCTTTTTTAACTTGATTGGTTTCCTGATGGCTGTTGTGTCCACCTTTAGATTCCTCGTAGTGATGTTCTATATTTTTGGACTCATCGGATCTCTTGTGGGTCTCTTTTTTAACTTGATTGGTTTCCTGATGGCTGTTGTGTCCACCTTTAGATTCCTCGTAGTGATGTTCTATATTTTTGGACTCATCGGATCTCTTGTGGGTCTCTTTTTTAACTTGATTGGTTTCCTGATGGCTGTTGTGTCCACCTTTAGATTCCTCGTAGTGATGTTCTATATTTTTGGACTCATCGGATCTCTTGTGGGTCTCTTTTTTAACTTGATTGGTTTCCTCATGGCTGTTGTGTCCACCTTTAGATTCCTCGTAGTGATGTTCTATATTTTTGGACTCATCGGATCTCTTGTGGGTCTCTTTTTTAACTTGATTGGTTTCCTGATGGCTGTTGTGTCCACCTTTAGATTCCTCGTAGTGATGTTCTATATTTTTGGACTCATCGGATCTCTTGTGGGTCTCTTTTTTAACTTGATTGGTTTCCTGATGGCTGTTGTGTCCACCTTTAGATTCCTCGTAGTGATGTTCTATATTTTTGGACTCATCGGATCTCTTGTGGGTCTCTTTTTTAACTTGATTGGTTTCCTCATGGCTGTTGTGTCCACCTTTAGATTCCTCGTAGTGATGTTCTATATTTTTGGACTCATCGGATCTCTTGTGGGTCTCTTTTTTAACTTGATTGGTTTCCTGATGGCTGTTGTGTCCACCTTTAGATTCCTCGTAGTGATGTTCTATATTTTTGGACTCATCGGATCTCTTGTGGGTCTCTTTTTTAACTTGATTGGTTTCCTCATGGCTGTTGTGTCCACCTTTAGATTCCTCGTAGTGATGTTCTATATTTTTGGACTCATCGGATCTCTTGTGGGTCTCTTTTTTAACTTGATTGGTTTCCTCATGGCTGTTGTGTCCACCTTTAGATTCCTCGTAGTGATGTTCTATATTTTTGGACTCATCGGATCTCTTGTGGGTCTCTTTTTTAACTTGATTGGTTTCCTGATGGCTGTTGTGTCCACCTTTAGATTCCTCGTAGTGATGTTCTATATTTTTGGACTCATCGGATCTCTTGTGGGTCTCTTTTTTAACTTGATTGGTTTCCTCATGGCTGTTGTGTCCACCTTTAGATTCCTCGTAGTGATGTTCTATATTTTTGGACTCATCGGATCTCTTGTGGGTCTCTTTTTTAACTTGATTGGTTTCCTGATGGCTGTTGTGTCCACCTTTAGATTCCTCGTAGTGATGTTCTATATTTTTGGACTCATCGGATCTCTTGTGGGTCTCTTTTTTAACTTGATTGGTTTCCTGATGGCTGTTGTGTCCACCTTTAGATTCCTCGTAGTGATGTTCTATATTTTTGGACTCATCGGATCTCTTGTGGGTCTCTTTTTTAACTTGATTGGTTTCCTCATGGCTGTTGTGTCCACCTTTAGATTCCTTGTAGTCATGATATATATTTTTGGACTCATCGGATCTCTTGTGGGTCTCTTTTTTAACTTGATTGGTTTCCTCATGGCTGTTGTGTCCACCTTTAGATTCCTCGTAGTGATGTTCTATATTTTTGGACTCATCGGATCTCTTGTGGGTCTCTTTTTTAACTTGATTGGTTTCCTCATGGCTGTTGTGTCCACCTTTAGATTCCTCGTAGTGATGTTCTATATTTTTGGACTCATCGGATCTCTTGTGGGTCTCTTTTTTAACTTGATTGGTTTCCTGATGGCTGTTGTGTCCACCTTTAGATTCCTCGTAGTGATGTTCTATATTTTTGGACTCATCGGATCTCTTGTGGGTCTCTTTTTTAACTTGATTGGTTTCCTCATGGCTGTTGTGTCCACCTTTAGATTCCTTGTAGTCATGATATATATTTTTGGACTCATCGGATCTCTTGTGGGTCTCTTTTTTAACTTGATTGGTTTCCTCATGGCTGTTGTGTCCACCTTTAGATTCCTCGTAGTGATGTTCTATATTTTTGGACTCATCGGATCTCTTGTGGGTCTCTTTTTTAACTTGATTGGTTTCCTGATGGCTGTTGTGTCCACCTTTAGATTCCTCGTAGTGATGTTCTATATTTTTGGACTCATCGGATCTCTTGTGGGTCTCTTTTTTAACTTGATTGGTTTCCTCATGGCTGTTGTGTCCACCTTTAGATTCCTCGTAGTGATGTTCTATATTTTTGGACTCATCGGATCTCTTGTGGGTCTCTTTTTTAACTTGATTGGTTTCCTGATGGCTGTTGTGTCCACCTTTAGATTCCTCGTAGTGATGTTCTATATTTTTGGACTCATCGGATCTCTTGTGGGTCTCTTTTTTAACTTGATTGGTTTCCTGATGGCTGTTGTGTCCACCTTTAGATTCCTCGTAGTGATGTTCTATATTTTTGGACTCATCGGATCTCTTGTGGGTCTCTTTTTTAACTTGATTGGTTTCCTGATGGCTGTTGTGTCCACCTTTAGATTCCTCGTAGTGATGTTCTATATTTTTGGACTCATCGGATCTCTTGTGGGTCTCTTTTTTAACTTGATTGGTTTCCTCATGGCTGTTGTGTCCACCTTTAGATTCCTCGTAGTGATGTTCTATATTTTTGGACTCATCGGATCTCTTGTGGGTCTCTTTTTTAACTTGATTGGTTTCCTGATGGCTGTTGTGTCCACCTTTAGATTCCTCGTAGTGATGTTCTATATTTTTGGACTCATCGGATCTCTTGTGGGTCTCTTTTTTAACTTGATTGGTTTCCTGATGGCTGTTGTGTCCACCTTTAGATTCCTCGTAGTGATGTTCTATATTTTTGGACTCATCGGATCTCTTGTGGGTCTCTTTTTTAACTTGATTGGTTTCCTCATGGCTGTTGTGTCCACCTTTAGATTCCTCGTAGTGATGTTCTATATTTTTGGACTCATCGGATCTCTTGTGGGTCTCTTTTTTAACTTGATTGGTTTCCTGATGGCTGTTGTGTCCACCTTTAGATTCCTCGTAGTGATGTTCTATATTTTTGGACTCATCGGATCTCTTGTGGGTCTCTTTTTTAACTTGATTGGTTTCCTCATGGCTGTTGTGTCCACCTTTAGATTCCTCGTAGTGATGTTCTATATTTTTGGACTCATCGGATCTCTTGTGGGTCTCTTTTTTAACTTGATTGGTTTCCTCATGGCTGTTGTGTCCACCTTTAGATTCCTCGTAGTGATGTTCTATATTTTTGGACTCATCGGATCTCTTGTGGGTCTCTTTTTTAACTTGATTGGTTTCCTGATGGCTGTTGTGTCCACCTTTAGATTCCTCGTAGTGATGTTCTATATTTTTGGACTCATCGGATCTCTTGTGGGTCTCTTTTTTAACTTGATTGGTTTCCTCATGGCTGTTGTGTCCACCTTTAGATTCCTCGTAGTGATGTTCTATATTTTTGGACTCATCGGATCTCTTGTGGGTCTCTTTTTTAACTTGATTGGTTTCCTGATGGCTGTTGTGTCCACCTTTAGATTCCTCGTAGTGATGTTCTATATTTTTGGACTCATCGGATCTCTTGTGGGTCTCTTTTTTAACTTGATTGGTTTCCTGATGGCTGTTGTGTCCACCTTTAGATTCCTCGTAGTGATGTTCTATATTTTTGGACTCATCGGATCTCTTGTGGGTCTCTTTTTTAACTTGATTGGTTTCCTCATGGCTGTTGTGTCCACCTTTAGATTCCTTGTAGTCATGATATATATTTTTGGACTCATCGGATCTCTTGTGGGTCTCTTTTTTAACTTGATTGGTTTCCTCATGGCTGTTGTGTCCACCTTTAGATTCCTCGTAGTGATGTTCTATATTTTTGGACTCATCGGATCTCTTGTGGGTCTCTTTTTTAACTTGATTGGTTTCCTCATGGCTGTTGTGTCCACCTTTAGATTCCTTGTAGTCATGATATATATTTTTGGACTCATCGGATCTCTTGTGGGTCTCTTTTTTAACTCGATTGGTTTCTGACTTGGTTTCCTGATGGCTGTTGTTTCCACATTTAGATTTCTTGTAGTAATGTGGTTTTTTTTTGGACTCATTGAAAGTCTTATCGGTCTCGCTTCTTACTTGATGGTTTTCTGAGTTGGTTACCGCCTTATGGCTATTGTTTCCACCTTTAGATTTCTTGTAGTATTGTGATTTATTTTCGAATTCATTGAAAGTCTTATGTGTCTCGCTTTTTGCTTGATTGTTTGTTAAGGAGGTTACCTTATGGCTGTTGTTTCTACCTTTAGATTTGTTGCTTTTTGATCTGTTTTTTTCATATGTATTCTTAACTCTGTCATCATCCTTGTTGCCACCTAATATGTATTCGGAGTTGCTTACTAAGCTGCTCCCGCTTGCCGAGCTGGAGGTTACACTGCTTGCCTCGTTGTGCCCACTGCTGTGCCCATAACTGTACCCACTACTGCTGGCATAGTTAGATGTAGAACTGCTTTCCCTTCTGCTGTCTCTATAGTATATGTCGGATTCAACCTCTTCCCGACTTTCAGTATGAGTCTCGCTGTATGCCCTATCTTCAGTCGAACCGGAAGCTGACCTTTGGCTTTCGAAATGAGTATTACTCTTACCACCGCCGTGACAGCTACCACCATTCGCTATAAAGAAATTGTCTGTCAACACTTCTATCCGAATAAAAAATAAATAATGCAAAATTCAAAGACGCTATGACGTAACGGGTTTGCATGGTTCAAGGGACTGTTTAGAAATTAGTTATTTATACATATGTTACAGTTTTAGTTTTCCAAAAGACTCAAAATATCCACTCAGTATACTTTGTCCACGAAAGGTGGTAAAAGCTATCTAAGGTTAGACCTTATCCTACATGTAGGATGTAGAAAGTGTATATATTATAATATACACTTCGCGCGACTTCGTTCGCGTGGTATTACCCTACCCTGTGGTGCTACCTTACCCTACCCTACCCTACACTCAATCCAGTCAACAGATATCGCCATCTGTTAGAATCGTTTGGAGCTAACATATAATTGTGACTGTCATATAATAGATAAATAATTTGCAATAAAATAATATGGCGACTATAAATAGGCTACTTTCCTGAAAAAAACTAATTAGTCCGTCATTTAGATTATCAAAAAATATTAGACACGTATTTTTTCTTTTGTCAATTAAACAAAAAAATACGAAGATATCGTGTGTTGAAGTTCCGCGTGACGTCACGGTGTGGTACACTTTTTAGGAACAAGTGACGTCACGAGCCCCCACTCCCGAACTTAGTCGCGCTTTATCTTCGTCAATTGTTAATGATTTGGTAAAGCAAAAAATACGTGTCCAATATTTTTTGATAATCTAACTGACGGACTAATTAGAATTATAAAATTTTTACCCAGGCAACATCCCTATTGAGATGTAAGCTATCCTATCTTTCAAGTTGGATCAAATTGCACAAGGTGTGCAAATCAAATTTAAAATCGGTTCAGTACCTTAGGAGTCCATCGTGGACAAACAACGTGACACGTAATTTTTATATATATAAGGATAGTGCGTTTTATTAACAGAATTAAAAAAAGAGTTGATTCTATTTTTACGCGTACTTTTTGTAGTCTCTGTTTTTTTATTATGGGTAGAAATCGAATTGTGATTTTTCTCCATACTTTTTATTACTTTATTTAGAAAGAAATTTATGATTATTAACAAAGTCTGGTTAATTCTTAGGATATCAGTTACTATACGTCAGAAAGAAAATATGACAGTACACTACGAAACAACCCTCCTTCCGGGTCAGTCGGGTAAATAGTGAGTCGACTGTCAAAATGGGTTCTCAACATCGGAAGACATTCAAATGCCTCTACAAATAATATAATTTTGTATAGATCCCGGAGTTTTCCGTGAAGCACTATCATGAATTCTGAGGAGATTAAAAAAGCTATGTTAAAAAGATACTTACGTCTGGGTAAAGCCTTGACGGCCAAAAACGCCTGGAAGAAAGAAATTGTACATAAATATTATATATTGTAAAAAAGCAAAACTGATTGACTGACTGTCTGACTGACTGACTGTGTTCTTCATACTTATAAGCTTAGCGGCGTTAGCGCCTTTGCACATTATAAGAAAATTTCTTGTGTCTTATCAGACACAAGACATAAAATGTATGGGCGTGTCTGATCAGACATTTCTTGTAATATGCACGGTCTCATGCGACTGAATGTCTTATAAGACATGTCTGATAAGACATGTCTGATAAGACACAAGACATTTTTCTTATAATGTGTAAAGGGGCTTAGACTTGGTGCCTCGGAGTCGTGAAACGGTTGGATTTTAATTACTTTGGATTTAAGTACTGGGTAGTTTGGGTACCCTATTTCAAGCTTCAAACCCCAATGATCTGGCGGGAACCTACAAATTCCCGATGATCGATGGATAATTGTTATTTTTGCGTGGTTGATATAAACGGGATTAACAAAAGTATCCGGTCAAAATGGTTAAACCCTAACTTGTTATTTGTTACTCGACCAGAGGGCGAACCACAAGCTCTTAAAACAAGGTTAAAATATTAAAACCTTATTTGACTTTTGTCTTTCTTTGACATCCGATGTCAAAACGGGACCAAAGAGAAATAAGGTTATTTTAACCTTGTTTTAAGAGCTTGTGTGTGGTAGGCCCCCTGTCCTGAAGTGGTTGTTTTTTTTTTTTTTTAATTATTATTTTTTTCTTTGAAAATCATTTCATTTCTCAGAAACCAAAGCTTATATTTTATGCAACAAAAATGCTATTCCCTTGTGTAATAGCATTGTGGTTGCTCTAAAAAACCGCTGTCACTGACGGACAAACAGACGGACGGAACCCAACATAATGGTTCCTTTTTATCTTTTTGGTCCGTAACCCTAAAAATGGACTCCTATATGCTTCAACTTTGATTTATTATTTTATAATATCTTTCGTCTTATTTTTCTATATTAAACAAGAAAATATAAAGAATAAATATAAAAATAATAAAAAACCAACTCACCACGACTAAGACGAAAACCACTTGAGATTTCATGGTGGTATCCTTAGATAATGCTACACCGCTTACCATGTGCATGTTATATATCAATATGCAACAAAGAAATCAACTGAGTAAATATTTTTGAAAACATTATTAATAAATCATTACATGTTTTTTTACTTTATGAATCGGATTAATTATTCATAGCTGTCTAACCCGTTGCTTGGCAGGTATGCACGTCCTGGAGGCCAAAGTTAAAATAACCTTATTTGTCTTTTGTCCTGTTTTGAAGCCGGATGTCAAAGAAAGACAAAAGTCAAATAAGTTTTTATTATAATATTGTTTTAAGAGCTTGTGGTTCGCCCTCTGTTATCACCTAATAGCTGTTGTTTCCTATAGATTTCTTGTAGTATTGTGATTTATTTTCGGACTCATTGAAATTTTTATGGGTCTCACTTCTTACTTGATGGTTTTCTGTGTTTTGCGTTCAGCTGCGGCCAGTGCGGAACATTCAAATTTAAAAAAATACGCATCGATTGTACCCAATTATATTTTTATGCCTTTTGCGGTCGAGACCATGGGACCGTGGGGGTTCGAAGCTCGCCGTTTTGCTCGCACCTTGTCATCAAAATTGATCGAGACCTCCGGAGACCAGCGGGCGGGGAGCTTTTTCCACCAACGCGTCACCTTGGCTATCCAAAGAGGAAACGCTGCCAGCCTTCTGGGAACCCTGCCGTTAATCGGAAGCAGCGGCAGGCTTGAGGAAATTTTCTATATATGGATTGTATTTTTAACCGACTTCAAAAAAAGGAAACCGACTTCAAAAAAAGGAAGAGGTTCTCAATTCGAATGTATGTTTTTTTTTTTTTTTTTTTTTTATGTTTGTTACCTCATAACTCCGTCATTTATTAACCGATTCGTTAAATTCTTTTTTTATTTGAAAGGGTACGCTTCCCGTTTGGTCCCGTTGTCATCAGATCAGGATTTGATTACTTCTTAGTGTACTTTGAAGTCGGTTTAAGGTTTTTGTAAAACATGTATGTACATATTTGTTGTAAATAAATATACATGGTACACACATATATACAAACACGCATTGTTATGGAGTTATTTGGAAGTATGGACTTTTTGTAAATTTAGTTATTTCAGATTTCTTTTTGTTTTTTAATATTTTTATTTTTTATGGTTAGATTAACTCATTTTAATGACTCGTTTTTTTTCTCACTATATCTATTTATCTCGGCGAACATCTTAGTCCGAACATAGGGGTAGGTTGAAAAACAGCGTAGCTTGCATAATATAAATGATATATATGTCGGAGAGTTAGATCGTTGGCCGGACTCAGTTGGATTACGATATTATCGTGGTACAAGGGTTGGATAAAATAGTAGCAACACTGATTTGACTTTAACGGAAATAACAGACTTAATGAGGGTATGCGTAATATTAAGAACATTAATTTGACTATAACGTGAATAACAGAGTTTATAAGGGGATGCGTATTGCTTTTGGGATAGTTAGTTTATCACAAGCGCTCGAGCTGTACACATCTCAGTGCAATCATTGTTACAGCCGGTTCTGTAGCCTGTAATTATTTAAGACTGTACATGTGTGAAGTGAAGTAAAGTGAAGTGAAGTGATTATTTAATTGTAATATTATGTCGTAACAATAACGTAATAAACATATTGGGCCCGTGAGGAGTTTGTTGCGTCGCTTCTTCTCCTCATACGGGACTTTTACGAAGCGATGGTATAACGTTGTTTTATTGCCTGCACTGCGCCCACCGAATCCCGATACTACTGAACCCTAATCGTGGTGTTTGTATCGCTTGGCTGTCGCTGACTCCGACATCAGTCGTGGGATAAAGACGGGCAATAAAACTATACTTGGATTGTTACCACATACTTTGAGCACTGCTATGTGCTTGAAAACCCCGAACACGTGTCAAATAGAGGCTTTTGCCAAGCGAGGGATGACGTCAAGAATGAAGACTTTGAATCAAGTTTGGTGGCATCGTTCCTATAGCCAGAAACAGCTAAGTAACCAAGTAGATAAATGAATCATGAGAAGCGCGTGCTTATACGTGACATGATGATAGCTAGATGGTGGTGATTCCATGCTGCGCAGTTGTCTAAGGCGCTTCAAGTGTGGGAAAAACAGGTCATGTTATCGTTCCTTTACTTCTTACGGCATTTTTTTTTTGTCTAATCTGTGATCAAATGCTTTTGGTGTTACATGTTACAGATGTGGTGATACTGGCTACTTTGCAAATAACTGCTCTCGTGCCTGCAACTTCACTGCAGTCAAAAGCGTTCGTGGCAACGGCAGCGCGGTTGGCAACAACACCGGTGCAGTGAGCAACGGTAGCAACCAGCGTCGGGTGGACCTGTTCTGCATCCGCAACCAGGCGGAACAGATGACTATTTTCTGTGAGTCGATTTCATGTTGCTAATAGATGTTGTTGAGAATTTAGTTGGTTAGCGTTTTAATTGAATTTAAGTGTGTTTCGTCTTGAGTCTTAAATTATTATTTTGCGTTTTGATCACGGGGATAATCACGGGTATAATTATTATTACGGAACTGGAAGTGTTTAGCAGTCATAGAGATTATGGCCTATAGGGATAGTCGCATAAAATAGGCACCAAAGGATTTGAGTTATACTTGCTTAATAAGATGAGCCACACCTAGGCTGCGTGGTTTATTATCGTAGTTTGTGTTGAAGCCTTAACTAAGTAGATGTGTTGTCAGTGTAACGTGACGGTATGTTTTTATAATTATCCTTGTTTACGTTGGTTCGCAAATGAGACTAGGCGTTGATGCGGTGCTAATCACTATTATTTTAACTAGACAATAGAAACCTATCAAAGGTTATGTCCTATTTTTCTAGAGTGAACTAAAGTTCTCTTTAGCACTGAAACAATAAATTATGCTTTTAGGAGTATTTTTCTTGCAAACACCGTGATTTTCAAGTAGCTTACGCGTTTCGTTTATCATTCTACAACAACAATTGTGGCCGGATGGCCTCACTTGAACTGAACATAGTTGTGATGTGTGGCGTCTTCTCTATAATAATGGCCTAATGTCAACAACAAGGTTTTCAAAGCTACGTTTTAGTTTCATGATGATTTCGGATTTGAAAAATGTAGGTACAAATAAATTGTGATGGTTAATAGTGTAGTCAAGCAACTAGGAGTTTTGTGAGTCCCTTGATAGTGATGTACTGTGCTGGTACAATATGCGGTTGGAAATGTCCTTTGTTTATGTCCCTGATATTTATTCACATAGTGAAGGTCATGTAGGGTTATGTAATGTCTCAATATTTCTAGGTCGTTTAAATCACACAATGTTTTAATTTCCTACGTCATATAATCTCACGATAGGTTTAGACTAATGCCAATTAGGTAGTACCAGATAAACTAGACGAAACAGAAGACGAAACAGAGAAATTATATCAGTCGTAGTAAAGTTGACTTTACTATTAACTATTAGATAGACTTAACTTGATAGAAATTGGTATCTCTTGAGTAAACTTAAGTAGTCCGTGAAGTGAATCGATTAGTTCACTTCAATAGTGTTCGTTATTTGACTTTTCTCTCTTTCACTGTAACTTATGACTTTAGGCGTTAGTATTGCTGGATTCCCTTGACTTGAGGTTGAAAAATAACAATTGATTTCTATTGTTTTCCATGCCCGCGCGGATCATCAAACAGTCAAAGGATTGAGCGTTTTGCTGTCACTGGTCAATTGAAAGATAGTGTAGTACAGATGAGGTAGATTCAACTACATGTAGCTGTTTAACGTTCATAAGTAGGCAACAGGGTCTAAACTGAATACATTACTTTTTATTTTGATTTTAATGTTGGTTAAGAGCTGTGGTAACTGACTTAGCATAGTGGTGGGCTACCTGCGTTCAGTTCTGGACAGTTTTTATTATTTGTTAAAAAGGAAAAAGTGTAGAGCACTAGTAGAGTCAACTGATAAGGTTCACATTCACAAACATATTGCCTCTTGCCAATACGATATTTTGATTAGTTTTGAATTCATTTCCTTTGATAATGCGATTGTTATTCAGCTGTAAGAGATTATTGAACACCACTACGTTGGAGAAATACTCGTGAAGTTCCATGACTCAATGAACCTTATCGTCGTAAAGTTAATTTCAAAAACTGGCTTTTGTATTTGGTCTGTAATGGTGGTAATTGTTAGTTTATATTGCATTAGTCAGACTCGGAGTCAAAAGAGTTACCAATCAATAGTTTCCTCCTGATTTTGATATTTTGAGTAGCGGCAATAAGAATTACACTGATACCGCTTAGTAAATATTTCGGATTGCTATAACTTTTTATGCGCAGTACCTATACCCTTCGCGAGGTGTAGCACCGTGGCTGAGATAGTTAGCTTTTGGTTGTTGAGTCAGGGTTGACGGACTGGCCCTTGTGTTTAATGCGGTTCTAGTATTGTTACTATCCCAATATTGATGCGAATCTTTTGAATTCGAATAGTTAATTCATGGTTTTAACGTCTTCTATAATTTAGAATGGAGTCTAATGTAGAGTTCATGTAGAGTTCAATGTAGAGCTTATGAAGAATCAAATGTAAAGATAAACACAGTTAGATATCGTTCTCAAAGTTTGTAAAGACCTAGTAGTTTTATTTGGAGCCTAATGCATAGTAGGAAGCTTTATGTGAAGTAAAATGTAGTATCAGAAGCCCTGGCTTCATCTTGAGAGTGAAATTTGTCGTACCAGAGGTGATAAGGATTGTGGTAAAACTTGAGTTCATATTGATAATAGCGAAATTCTTAGTCATTCAGGCATTCTATTTAAGTTAGTGATAAGTAGAGTAACTAGAAGCTTAAATTTATTAACGTTGGCCGATCGTGAAATTGAGTTAATTTAGAAGAACAGGCTGATAAATAGTGCTAAATGCTAACGCAAACTTGATAAAGCAAGATTTGAAAGAAAAGAAGGCTATAGTGACTTAATTTTCTGTGAAAGATTATTTTAATGGAAAATCATTCATCATATCAGCCTATGGATGTCCACTGCTGAACATAGGCCTCCCCCATTGACTTCCACTTTGAAGGGTTTTGTGCCGCTTGCATCGAGCGGTGCCCAGCGACTCTGACCAGGTCGTCGGTTCCCCTGGTGCGAGGGCGTCTCACTCGGCGCTTTCTAGTACGTGGTCGCCACTTGAGAACCTTTCTTCCACAGCGGTTATCGGCTCTTCGAGCGATGTGGCCTGCCCATTGCCACTTCAGCTTACTAACTCTACGAGCTATGTCTGTCATTTTCGTTCTCTTACGAATGTCCTCATTGCGGACCCTGTCACGTAGAGAAATTCCGAGCATAGCTCGTTTAAGCTCGCTCGGAAAATCATTGGTGGAACAAAATCTAGAACCTTATAGGGTTATTGAGTTGCGTGAGTGGCTGCCGAGGTGGATCCGTGTTTATTGGATGAAAATGATAGTGAGATCTCTGTTTATGAACTACTCGTTGTGTATCTGTGTGTATGTAATCAGCAGCGAAAGGCTGGGTGAGCTATCTACAAGCTATCTCAACGTTGTGTTGACTGTGATGGTTCTATGTTAGATTAGGTTGTCTGAACGGTGAGGTGGCCATTTACATGGTATTGTCTAAATGAGGCGAGGTGGCTATTTAGACGATGTTATCCGGAAGGGAAGGTGGCCATCTGGAAGGAGAGGTGAAGAGATTTCCGCAGAGTCGGCACACGCGAGTGATACCCCTGGTGTTGCAAGCGTCCAAAGGCTGCGGTAACCGGCTACCATCCGGGAGGCCGTATGCTTTTTGCCAGAATTAGTGGTAATCTAGAAGAGATTTCTGCAGAGTCGGCACGCGCGTGCGATACCCCTGGTGTTGCACGCGTCCAAAGGCTGCGGTAACCGACTACCATCCGTATGCTTTTTGCCAGAATTTGTAGTAATCTAGAAGGCGTGAAGGCCTGTCTAAATGAGACGAGGTGTTCATTTAGACAGTTATCCAGAAGGCGAGGTGGCTATCTGGAAGGCGTGGTGGCCATTTGGATAGTTTTATCTAGAAGGCGAGGTGGCTATCTAGAAGGCGTGGTGGCCAGTTGGATGGATGGCGTGGAGGCCATTGGAGGCCATTTAGACTATTAACGGCGCGGTGGCTGTTTCCATAACACTGAGATAGTTTATTGTACAGCGTGGAGACCATAGATTTCGAATTTTCGTGGAGACCGAGTAGCCCGTGAATATTCTATAAGCAATGGCTTTGGGTTCTATTCTTGCCTAGAAGCTAAGACTATAAAGTTAAAACTGTCTCCCTTAGGTATGTAAGTAGTAGTAAACGTGCTTGGTGGAGCTGTATGGCTGTTGATCGTAGTGATCGTTAAATTTGGATTGTCCAAACTGTGCTTACTGCTTACCTGTGTTGACTTTAGAGATTGGAACTGTATCATTCGTCAGTATGAGTAAGCGTTAGTATTATGATTAAACTGTAGCAAAAATGGCTCGAAAGTTTAGGCAGGAATGGCCGAGTGAAATTATCAGTTACTGTGCTGGACTTCTTTAGTTTCAGGTACATCTGGTAGAGCTTTTCACACGAGGACGTGTGATTCGCAGGATGGCCGTGTCGGAGAGTTAGATCGTTGGCCGGACTCAGTTGGATTACGATATTATCGTGGTACAAGGGTTGGATAAAATAGTAGCAACACTGATTTGACTTTAACGGAAATAACAGACTTAATGAGGGTATGCGTAATATTAAGAACATTAATTTGACTATAACGTGAATAACAGAGTTTATAAGGGGATGCGTATTGCTTTTGGGATAGTTAGTTTATCACAAGCGCTCGAGCTGTACACATCTCAGTGCAATCATTGTTACAGCCGGTTCTGTAGCCTGTAATTATTTAAGACTGTACATGTGTGAAGTGAAGTAAAGTGAAGTGAAGTGATTATTTAATTGTAATATTATGTCGTAACAATAACGTAATAAACATATTGGGCCCGTGAGGAGTTTGTTGCGTCGCTTCTTCTCCTCATACGGGACTTTTACGAAGCGATGGTATAACGTTGTTTTATTGCCTGCACTGCGCCCACCGAATCCCGATACTACTGAACCCTAATCGTGGTGTTTGTATCGCTTGGCTGTCGCTGACTCCGACATATATATATATATAATAGGTCTTTACCTATGAAATTGCCGTTCTGCAGTACTGGCCATTTCAAATCAAAATAATTTTTGTTTGGCTAAGAATTCTAATTTCAAATTAATTTTATTTTAAAAACATGGAATTCTTTTTCCAAAAGTAGTCATTTGTTTATTGATCAGTGTTACATTTTCATCGCATTTCAATCTTTTTCGTCATCATGGATACGTTAAAAATTCGAGTAACTATGGAATATGAGTACCGTCGTGGCAGCAACGCGGCACAAGCGGCACGCAACATCAACGACGTTTACGGAGCTAACACTACAAACCAACGCACCACCTGTTATTGGTTTGCTCGCTTCCGTTCTGGGAATTTCGACCTGAAAAATGAACCTCGCGGTCGTCCGAAGACTTTGGTCGCCAATGACGAATCAAAGGCGATTGTGGAAGCTGATGATACACAATCGACGGCTGAATTAGCAGCAGCTTTCGACGTTAGCGTCAAAACAATATTGGTCCATTTGCGTCAAATTGGCAAGGTAAAAAAGCTTGACAAATGGGTGCCCCACGAACTCAATGATCGCTAGCGCGAAGTACGCGTCGAAACGTGCCTTGCACTGCTCAATAGACACACAAATGAAGGAATTTTGAACCGCATTGTTACCTGCGATGAAAAATGGATTCTGTTTGATAACCGAAAGCGCTCAGCAAGTTGGTTGGATCCTGGTTCAGCACCTAAACAATGCCCTAAACGAAAACTTACCCCTAGAAAAGTAATGGTCACTGTTTGGTGGTCTAGCGCCGGTGTGATTCATCACAGCTTTTTGGGGACTAGAGTTCGGAGGTGAGAGTGAAACGCTTGGTTCAAGTATTCAGAATGGAATGAATTTATTTACAAAATGGCCATTTATATACAATATTTACATGCTAAAATAATAATAACGTAGCGAGACGAACGACCAATGAGCGCGCTGAATGTCTCGCTCTTTTGACAAGTATTCAGAATGGAATGAATTTATTTACAAAATGGCCATTTATATACAATATTTACATGCTAAAATAATAATAACGTAGCGAGACGAACGACCAATGAGCGCGCTGAATGTCTCGCTCTTTTGACATCTCGCTCGCACAGTAATTGAAAGGTCATGGCACGGTCATGCGCGCATGCGCGGCCCGCGCGCTGTGTATAAAAATAGCGGCGCTAGCGGGGCCGCATCCATTTTGCCGCAGTCGCCGAAGGGAACGGAAGTGTTGCTCGGAGCTTGCAGATGTGAAGATGGTGATGTGATGAAGTGAAGTGCTGGTGTCCAAGTCACGAAGATGAAGTGCAGTGTTTCGGTGTTGTCGTCAACTTCGTCAAACGCATACTTGTTTCTCCTGCGTGGCACATATTATTGCATGAATGTTTCTTTCGAAACACGCATGCTATTGTTTCTGTTTGTGCATGATGTCAAACGTGGTGAAAAGGTTATGGTGAAATATACTGGGGTGACTATCTTGAGTTTTATTTTCCTGTCTTGAATTAAATGTTCTCTCTTGCATATTGTTTCATTTATATATCCTGGTAATGTGGTACGTTTTGAGGTTGTTGGGATACTCGTTTGGACGACGAGTATCCTTTTCGTTTCGTCTCGTTGATTGAGAAAACGCAGTTTGTGTACAATATACGTTTATTAGCAATTATACGTTACAAGTATCACACAGTACGGTGGAATCACAGCGAATAATAACAATACGACATGAAAGAAAAAGAATGGCTTGGTAGAGTGTCATAGACAAAGAGTATAGACAGCATAGACAAAATCCGGCAAACTACTACATATTTCTGTCAGTGTCGTAGCTAATCGGACTCGACCAAAATTGGGCGATCAGATACGCCACAACCACCCCCCCACGGAGAGTGGAACGTACACATTAAAAGAGGAAAAATAAGACTTAAAATAGAGCATCATCCCATAGCATAAATACAAAGTAACATTTACAATTCAAATTATAAAACAATAATAAGAATCACAAAAACAATTAAATAATAATAAAGGTTTATAAATCTAAAGGGGTTTTAAATTTAACTGTACGACCAGACCGTGTAGTTACAGGCTGAGGCTGGTTAGCTGGTTCCGAGGCTGGCACGGTGGTTTGTGCAGGAGCTGGGGAAGAATGCTGCGGCGGTGTGTCTAATGATACCGGAGGCCTAGGAGTAACTGTGGAGGGATTTACCTCTGGGTCCTGTTCGAGATAGGCAGGCTTTGTGCGATCCACGCTGACTTCATGCGTCTTACCTCCAATCTCGATAGTGAGAGTTTTAGGTTTTCGGGCAACTATTTTATAGGGGCCTGTGTATGGTGGCTGTAATGATCGTCGCACCGTGTCGTCTCGGAGGAAAACGTGTGAGGCGTCAGCTAAGTCTTTAAATATGAAAGACGCGTGCTGAGTATGTCGTGAAGCTGGGACTGGACGCATTTCCGCCATCTTGCGTCGTAATGTCGAGATGAAATCTTGGAAATTGTCGTCTATTTGCTCAGAGACACTGGGTACCAGAAATTCTCCCGGTAACCTCAGTGGTTCTCCATAAAGGATTTCTGCTGACGAGCATTTAAGGTCCTCTTTAAGGGCCGAACGTATGCCGAGCAACACTAATGGCATTGCTCTGTGCCATGTGTCGTTGTGACACATCAAGGCTGCCTTCAGTTGCCGGTGGAATCGCTCCACCATGCCATTCGCTTGCGGATGGTAGCTGGTAGTGCGTACACGTTTGGTTGCGCCAATATTCATGAGCCGGTTGAAAAGTGAGGACTCAAATTGGCGGCCTTGGTCGGTCGTGACGGTTGTGGGCACACCAAAACGTGCTATCCAACCGTTCGTGAATGAATCGGCTACTTCTTCAGCAGTTATGGAGGACATAGGCCATGCTTCAGGCCACCTAGTGTATCTGTCTATTGCAGTGAGACAATAGGAAAAACCATTAGATATCGGCAGAGGGCCGATTATGTCAACATGAACATGCCTGAATCTGGCAGACGGTGTAGCGATGGTTCCGAGAGGCGCCGACGCGTGGCGCGTGACCTTGCAGCGCTGGCACGACAGGCATTGCTTGGCCCATGCGCGGCAGTCCTTTGCGACCCCGGGCCACACGAAGCGGTCGGCGACGAGGCGTGCGGAGGCTCGCGCGCCGGGGTGGCTCAGGTTGTGGAGCCGCTCGAATGCTCGACGACTGGAATGAGAGTCTGGACAAGTTTCATGGAGGAGCTGTCACGGACTGTGCGCAGCTCTTCATCTGAATTTTGGGACTTTGCTAGACCACTATAGTCCTCGTCGGGAATGTTTATAGATTCGATGCGTGACAATGTGTCAGCGACGACATTACTTTCACCGCTGACATGTCTGATGTCGGTTGTGAATTGAGATATAAAACTTAGCTGGCTGAGTTGGGTTGGCGGCAGTTTCTCACGCTTTTGTGAAAAAGCGTACAACAGGGGTTTGTGATCTGTGTAGATCACAGTATGTTGCGCCTCTAGTATGTGGCGGAAATGTTGCACTGCCGTGTAGACTGCCAGTAACTCACGGTAGTAAGCTGGCCAGCTTTCCTGTTTTTCTGAAAGCTTTTTGCTAAAGAAAGCCAGGGGCTGCCAACCAATGCTGGTTTTCTGTTGGAGACAGGCCCCCACCTGTTTGCTTGAAGCGTCTGTGTATAAACTCAACTCGGCGTTGGGGATGGGATGCGTGAGTTGAGCTGCGCGAGAGAGACTGTTTCGGCACTTATAGAAAGCCTGCTCCAGATCAGGTGACCAAGGCATTGGCTTTGCACCCTTGAGCTTCGTGGCCGTTAAGAAATCTATGAGAGGAGCCTGGTCCTCGGCAGCGTTGGGGAGGAATTGCCGGTAGTAGTTTACCATCCCGAGGAACCTCCTGAGACCTTGTGCTGTCTTTGGGAGGGGAAACTCTTGAAGGGCAAGGATCTTGTCCTCGGGAGGGCAAATCCCGTCTTTAGATATTTTGTATCCCAGGAAACGAACTTCTGAGGCGCCTAGGGTACATTTGGCAGGATTAACTACTACGCCGTAGTTAGCCAATCGCTGCAGGACAGTGCGTAGGTGGTCAGAATGGGTGGTACGATCTGGAGAGAAAATCAAAATGTCGTCCACATAAGGGAAGCAAAAATCCAGCCCCCTCAGGATCTCATCTATGAAACGCTGGAATGTTTGTCCAGCGTTCCTAAGTCCGAACGTCATATAAGGGAATTCGAAGAGGCCGAACGGTGTTATAATGGCAGTTTTGCACACGTCGCTGGGGTGAACGGGAATCTGCTGGTACGCCTTGACCAGGTCTAAGGTGCTGAAGATGGTGGCACCAGCAAGATTGTGTCCAAAATCCCCTATATGACGTACCGGGTAGCGGTCCGGTATGGTCCGGGCATTTAGAGCTCTGTAATCTCCACACGGGCGCCAAGTAGAATCCTTCTTGGGCGCGAGGTGGAGGGGCGAGGACCATGAGCTCTGAGACGGGCGCGCAGTACCTGCCTGCACCATGTCGGTGAACTCTTTTTGGGCTGCGCGTAGTTTCTCAGGCGCGAGGCGGCGCGGGCGGCACGCGGCGGGCGGGCCGTCGGTCGTGTTGATGAAGTGCACCGTATGGTGCTTCATCTCACGATTGATGCCTGGAGGTTTTGTCACTTCTGGAAATTCAGAAAGGATGTTTGTGAACGGAGAATTAATTTTGATAGTGCGGACGCTAAGATGATTGTTCTT
Organism: Polyploca ridens; assembly: GCA_951394255.1. NCBI lineage: Eukaryota > Metazoa > Arthropoda > Insecta > Lepidoptera > Drepanidae > Polyploca > Polyploca ridens. The sequence continues at coordinate 2,793,569 of OX596272.1, read as the reverse complement.
CGTGATGGATGCTGGCACTGTGAGACCAGTCACTCCATCACGAAGAAGTCTATAGCGGCAGTCTGGCAGTAAATTGTAGTAGGCCAGAAAATCTGATCCAATTATCGCAGTGTCTACGTCCGCAATAACAAAATTCCATTTGAGAGCGCGACGTAGACCAAGGTTGAGAGAGAGTGTGCGGCTGCCATAGGTTTTAATTATACTACCATTCGCCGCACATAACTCATAGTCCGTTGCTTTACTTTGTGGCATCAATTTTTTTGGAAAACAACACAGGTCCGAGCCAGTGTCCAGGAGGAATTGCCACTTGGTGTCCCTGTCTGTGACAAAAAGGCGGCGACCGGTGTAGTTGCAGTCAGTAGTCGCCATAACCGACTGCTTGTCTAGTTTCCCGGTGTAGAAGACCAGGAACACGGTTTAATACATTTTATGGCTTTCGCCTCATACCTGCGGTGGTACCAACAGGTGGCATTGGTACTGGGATCCCTAGGCGTAGACCTGGCTCGGGACCTAGACCTTCCCCTGAAGCGGTGCCTCTGAGCAGTGAGGGCTGCAACCTGTCTTGTTAGTTCTTGAACCTGGTTGTTGAGGGCTACAATGTCAGCAGTGGCTGCAACAGGGGCTGCAGCGGGGGCTGCAGCAGCAATTGCAGCAGGGCCTGGGGTGCTGGTAGATGGTGCATGGATTGAATTGACTGTAATGGGAGAAACCTCCATTATCTTATCTGCTAACTCGGCTATCTTATCTAGAGACAGCTCAGACTGAGCTTGTAGTATGGCCTGAATTTGTTGTGGGAGTCGGTGCAACCACAGTTCCCTGAGTATTTTGTCATCAGAGAGAGTGCCTCCTGCCAACGACTTGAGGTGACGGAGGAATTGAGTGGGCTTTCGGTCACCCAGTTCCTCCCCTGATATCAGCTGGCGTACCCTCTGGGCTTCAGAGGCAGTGAACCGTTTGATCATTTCAGCTTTTATCCACTCATACCTACCTGTGGGAGGAGGGTTGACTACCAGGTCCTCAACTTCTTTGGATAACCGGGAGTCGATTTGGGAGACCACATAGTTGTACTTAGTCTCATCCGCAGTAATGCCAGACAGCTTGAACTGAGCTTCAATGTTGGCGAACCATCCAGCTGCTCTATCCCACCAGAATGGTGACAATTTGGGTCGCACCGCGCTAGTGATGGGTACAGGTTTTTTTAGTTGGTCATCAACATTTGCGGTTAAATGATTTTTCAATTCAGCATTTTGTTTGCTCAGAGCATTATTTTTAGCCAGGAGTTCGTCCAACTGAGCCTGTAGTGCCTGGAGTTCAGCCATGGTCGTTTACAAAAATAATAATAATATACTGTAAGGGAGACACTATATAAAAATTTTAAAATGCATAAGTAGGTGGTATACAAATACAATAACACTTATGAGTAAGTTCAGTTAATCAATCAGTTGTCACTACAAATTGTTATAAGTATTTATGTGAACAAATGCTATGGGGTACAGTTAGGTACCGTTTACAGTAACAAATAAGAATAATTGAGAATTGAAGTTCCTTGCGTGCAGGTTCCTTGATGAAAACGCGGCGATAAGGTTTCGCCTCGTTCGCTCGTACAAGTTCTAAACTGAATGAATACCTCTAATGCACTGCACTGCACCACTATATATTATGCTAGCACTGCAAACCGCATACACTGCACTCGATGGCGTACGTAGGTATGTTACCGGCTCCGGTAAGGGGGCCCGCTTCGATGTTATAAGATGTGAGGCGCGGCCGTGGGTATTCCTTTGCTCGTCGTATAGGCTCTCAAAGTTTGATCAGAACGAGCTGTCGCCGGGCTCCGCTGCATGAAAAACGTCGTCACAGTGGGCTGGCGTTGTAGGGCGTTGTTGCCTGCCGGCCTCTTTGATGTGACGAGTCGTCGATGGTCACCAATGTTGGGATACTCGTTTGGACGACGAGTATCCTTTTCGTTTCGTCTCGTTGATTGAGAAAACGCAGTTTGTGTACAATATACGTTTATTAGCAATTATACGTTACAAGTATCACACAGTACGGTGGAATCACAGCGAATAATAACAATACGACATGAAAGAAAAAGAATGGCTTGGTAGAGTGTCATAGACAAAGAGTATAGACAGCATAGACAAAATCCGGCAAACTACTACATATTTCTGTCAGTGTCGTAGCTAATCGGACTCGACCAAAATTGGGCGATCAGATACGCCACAAGGTAAAGGTAAAGGTGAGTATCTTGATGTTGCTATGCGGTCTGTGGCGCTACAGCTTCTTACCAAACGGGGTGAGCATTACTGCAGATGTGTACTGTGAAGAACTGAACACAGTGATGGAGAAGCTGGCACATCTTCAACCAGCATTGGTCAATCGCTCGTCTCCGCTGCTCCTGCACGATAACGCGCGACCTCATACTGCACAGCAGACGGTCTCCAAGTTGCAAGAACTGGGGTTGGAAGTTCTCCGTCATCCGCCCTACTCACCAGACCTTGCGCCTACAGACTACTACTTTTTCCAGAATTTGGATAATTTCTTGGCGGGAAAAAAATTCAATACCCCAGAGGCAGTACAAAATGCCTTTGAAGAATTTGTTGCCTCCCGTCCAGCTGATTTCTTTAAGAAGGGCATCAATAAACTGCCACTGCGTTGGCAAAGATGCATTGATTGCATGGGTGATTATTTCGATTAATACAAATAAAAAATACATGAAAAAAATTCGTTTAAATTTTTTCATACAAAACGGCAATTTCATAGGTAAAGACCTAATATATATGTATATATATATAGCTACATTCGCTGAGCGATTGCCATATTTATAATATTATATTGTACCTAGTTTTAAGCTTATTTGTAACTTATCTTGTGGCAATAAATAAATTTTTCTTCTTCTTTATTTGTGTGTGTGCATGGACATGTCTGCATGTCCTGAGTTTGAGTGTAATTTTGAATATTAAGAATGTATTTACAAATTTAATTTAAGTATGTATTATATCAGTTATCTGGTTTCCACAGTACAAGCTCTGCTTAGTTTGGGATCAGATGACCGTGTGTGAGGTATGTGCCAGGATATTTATTTTCAACAGTGGACATAACCAAGGAATATAGAATCGCATTTTTATATTAACCAAACTTCTTTTAAGAGAGGTATAGCATAGCGTTTATTCGCTCAAAGAGCAGCTCGACTGGGGAAGTACCTCCATCTTACAGAACACCGCAGCCAAATAACTTTATGTTATGTTCTTGCGCGTGAGTAATGTCGCCAGAGCTCATTGGAGGGGAAGGGTTGATAACGCGTGAGTGGCGCCCCGTATGTTGCAAGCGTCCATATGGCTACACGGACCGCTTACCATCAAGTGGGCCGTATGCTTGTTTGCCGACTGATTTGTATTAGACTTATACCCCCTTATTCATAATAAAGTTATCAAACGTTGATTAGCTAAAATTCCGAAGTCTTTATCTGACAGGTGACATTTGGTGATCGAAAGAGTGAGACGGGGCACACTATTACACTGATTTAGTTAAAAAGCGATTATGAATAAGAGGGTTAGTGTCTTCGTATTAAAATAGTGATTATTTTATTGTCACGCTCCATGTAGGGTTAAATGAATAATAATAAAATGAATTAGCAATTAACATTATTTATTTGATCAGCTTTTTAAAACTAAATAATGCATATATATAACGTAAACAGGCTCACAGATGCAGATTTGTAATAATAATTCTATTGTTTTCTGTTATACCTGATGTACCTAGCGGTTACCAAGTTCAAGGGCGTAGCCAGGATTGTACACGGGGGGGGGGGGGGGCGCAGACAAAGAACATCCTAGATTATTAACCTTATATTAGAGATCACATCCCGTATTAGACCGGGAGATACTGGCACAAATTTCCTGGTCATTTGTACCAGTATAGCGACCCTTAATGACTTAAAGGAAAATGATGGTCAAAGCGCTGGTACCGGCGGCCCAATCGCGTGGGCGTTAATCGAAAGTGTCAGATAGTCAATAGACATAGCTTTATTTGACATCACAAAAATTTCAATTAAAAATTATAAAGTATGCAACAAAAACAAAAGCTTAAAATAAAAATAAAAGGAAATAACAAAAAATAAAACAAAAAAGCTTATAATTATAATATGCCACAAAAGAAAATTCTTTTACGTCATTACGTAATTAGACCCCTGAAAAATCGCAATACTGGTACAAATGACCAGGATATTTGTGCCAATATCTCCTGGTCTATATTGTTGGATTTCACAAGCCAGCCTTCAGCCTGTTAGTTTTTTGGGTCTTATAAGAACCTTGTCAGAATTACAGTTTAACGATCGACCGCTCTTCTAAGGGGGGGGGGGGGCAGCAGCGCCTCTCTGCCCGTACCTCGCTACGCCCCCATGCCCAAGTCTGCCAATGTGTATCAGTGGTGTCAAAATTTACAGATGTCATTTTGGTAGTCTACTAATTCAATGGCGTCGATAACCATATGAATTTACGGCCTTATTCATAAACGCTATTTAGCGCATTTATTGTTCAGTTTAAATGGTCAAATAAATAACGTCACCTTGATGTAATTGTCAAACAATTTGACCTTATATAAGTGACCACTTAATCAGTTTATTAGTTAAATAACGTTTTATGAGTAACTACGTAGTTTTTACTACGTATTTTAGAATAGCTCAACAGTTGCTTCATAGGGTAAGGGCGTAGCGAGGTACAGGCATGTTTACAGGGATGTTGCATCTAAAAAAATATTCGCTACCAGTACCTCTACCATGAGTTTTCTACACTGACGTAATTTACAGTGGCTAGCGACTACGGGGAAACATTTTGTATGAAATGCTTCCAAAAGTGTCCACTAGAGGTGGTGCTCGTTATAAAAATATTCACCGTAGTCGCTAGCGTGAGTAGATTACATTAGTGTAGAAAACTCGTGGTAGAGCTACTGATTTTGAAGCACAAAGCTTTGCTGCTATTGTCCGGTCGCGGGTGTGGTACGGGAGGCGGCAGAACGCGACTCCTTACTCCGTGCCGTGTGCACCATGTACTTATACGGGCTTAGGGTCATCGCTAACTACAGGGTGTTGTTTTGGTCGGCGACAAGCGACCCAGGAGCGGTAGTACAAAATATATATTCCCCAAAAATGGACTTAATTCCATTAAATACTGTAAATATGTTGAGAAATACCTTATTCAATTTGAAATAAAATTATTGCAAAGTATGGTTACTAGGCACGTGCACAGACTAGAGCTAGGCGCAAGCCGCCATCGCCCCACCCCTTTACTCCCTCGTACTCCCGTTGAATATTATGTCTACACTTTAGCTTATGGCATAATTTTCAAAATTTTTTTTTTTTTATATTTATTATTAAAAAAAATAAAGTATTTTTTTTAGCACCAGTATCTTTTGTATTATCAACCCTGAGTCGCTCGTCGCTGACCAAAACAACGACCTGTATATCAGCAGCGCTCCATCGCAGCAACGGGCCGGCACCGCCTCAACTCAATCCAGCCACTAGCTGGCAGCTCGCGGGCGGCACCTCGCGCTGCGGCTGTATAATTGGTGGCGCGGCGCCGGGCAAGATACCGCTTGCTGGCGTCACGCAGTAAGGGAGCGAAAGCGTGTGGTCAGCAGGACTAGTGGCTTGTAGCGGCAAGCGCGTGCACCGCGAGGCGTCAACTAGTTTATCTAGTCATTGGTGCCGATTCTGTTGTAAATCGCACTAAACTAATTTTAGTCACATCTCAGCTCTTTCTTACGAACATTATTGAAAAAGGATAGAACATATTTTAAGTTGTCAAATTAATCTTTGCCGTCTTATTTTGCGTGTATTTAGGTGTAACCGCGATAGATGGCGACTAAAATTATATTGAAAACAAGCATTGGACTAATTTGACAGGACTATATTTCTTACATCCTTTTCTTATGTTCTTTGTTAGAAAGAGACATAGTGACATTAAAATTAGTTTAGTTGTGAACAACAGAATCAGGGCCATTGTAAAATTTACTTTAACGCATACTATTTAAAGGTATCACTTGTATGGCAAGGTAAATGCCGAGGCGTATTCGTGCTGTTATAGAGAGCGGTAACCCTTAAAGTCTTCGCTTAGTATAACGGCTACGTATATAAAATACATATAATGAACTAGCTGTCCCCCGCGTTTCACCCGCGTTCCCGAGATAAAAAGCCTAGTCCTTCTCCATACCATAGACTATCTGCATGCCAAATTTCATGATGATCCGTTGAGTAGTTGAGGCGTGTGGCGAACATATGACAAGGAATCCGTATCAAAAATTTTTCAGACTAAATCAATTAGTGCACGTGGATGAATCTATATGGAAACTGCATACGCGCACTTCGTTTCAAGGCATTTGGGCCAGTTACCGGTGCTCAGAATATTCTTTTTTTTAATAATAATAATAACTATAACCATAACTATGAATGAAAAAACTTAGTTTACTGGCCAAGGTATTTGTCGTGTAAATTCTACGTAGGTGGAATGGATACGAAAAATCGAAAAATCCATCTCAAGTGTCAAGGTTAATAAAACACAAAAATGGTGTAAAAATCTTTATTAATACACAATATAAATGTATATAATTTACAAAGCCTATAGTTGTGTTCACCTAGCGCGGTGTATCTTGAGATGGCGCAGGGCGCATCTTGCGGCCGTTCCCTTCGCTATCCGGTAGTTGCGACCGACCCCCTTAAACTGACCTCGCCCGAATACTTCCACACACACACGCACTCGCCGGCCGTCGGCTAAACGCTCCGGTTTGCTGAAAAAAAAAAACATGTTACAACTTTTTGGCGGGAAGTTTTCATTTTTAACCGACTTCAAAAAAAGGAGGAGGTTCTCAATTCAGTTGTATTTTTTTATTATGTTTGTTACGTCATAACTCCGTCATTAATTAACCGATTTGGAAAATTCTTTTTGTATTTGAAAGGGTACACTTCCCGTTTGGTCCCATTGTCATCAGATCAGGATTTGATTACTTTTTAGTGTACTTTGAAGTCGGTTTAAGTTTTTTGTAAAACAGTCCAATTATTATTTTCATAAATTCGTGTATTTTAAGTTTTATTGCATATTATTATATTTTATCCAATAAAGATCAATCCATGTGCACCAGTGAAGTGAAGTGAAATGAATTATGTGTATCGTGACTTTTCATGTTGTCTCAATAAGTTTGTGTAAAGTTTTAGTACAATGACCACCATTGTACTAAAACATGACTTTTATGGACGGTGACTGACTGAGGACTATGTGAAAGTGATTTATTGTGACTAGAACTTATAATATAACTGGAAAATGGCAAAACACACAAGACGTGTGACGCCATATATAAAAATAAAAATAAACATATGTTACGTGGTCAAACAAAGGAACCGCACCCAGAAACAAAATTATTCCGTCAGTTAGATTATCAAAAATTATTGAACACATATTGTTTGCTTTTTAAAATCAATAAAAATTTATAAAGATAAAGCGCGTCAAAGTTCGCTAGTGCGTGACGTCACTTGTTTGTGAAAAGTATACCATCGCGTGACGTCACGCGGAAATTCTACCAAATATGTGGAATTGAAAAGCAATTTTCTCATTAAAATGTTGAAATATTACACAAATAATAAGTTTTTGTTAAAATATTCTGATCTGTGAGCATTTTTTTTCTTTTTTTGTTGTATGGTGTAGATACAATAAAGTGTTCTATTATATCCTACTTTCAACCATGGTGTGGTGTGGTGTAATGTGGTGTGGTGTGACGTAGTGTATTGACCCTGATTCTGTTGTTCACAACTAAACTAATTTTAATGTCTCTATGTCTCTTTCTAACAAAGAACATAAGAAAAGGATGTAAGAAATTTAGTCCTGTCAAATTAGTCCAATGCTTGTTATCAATATAAATTTAGTCGCCATCTATCGCGGTTACGCCTAAATACACGCAAAATAAGACGGCAAAGATTAATTTGACAATTTAAAATATGTTCTATCCTTTTTCAATAATGTTCGTAAGAAAGAGATGAGATGTGACTAAAATTAGTTTAGTGCGATTTACAACAGAATCGGCACCATTGTGTTGTGTTGTGGTGTGGTGTAGTGTGGAGTGGTGTGGTGTGGTGTGGTTTGGCGTGATGCGGTGTGGTGTGGTGTGGTGTGGTGTGGTGTGCTCTGGCGTGGTGTGGTGTGGTGTGTTGTAGTGTGGTGTGTTGTAGTGTGGTGTGGTGTGTTGTTATTACCCAAACTTGGCGGTGTCGGGCTCGGCCTCGAGCAGCTCCCTGACGGGCGACTTGGGCGCGGCGGCGCTGAACGCCTCCAGCTCGGCGCCCATCAGGGTCACGTACGATTTCCATACCGCGCCCAGGGACATGCCTGATCGATATACATACACGGTTCAACAAAAAGAAAAAAAACAACGGGTTGCACTCCGGGAGTGCCGGCAGAAGTGAAAACTTGAATATTAACGCAGCATTTTTAAAACTAGACATTTTTCACTTAGTGTTTTTATACAAGGGAAAGCTAGTTCAAGATACATGTACATATAATACTTTTGAATAAGATTTTTTTAGTAACTTAAAATGGGAATGTTTAACATATGTATATGAAATCAAGGCGGCGCATGCGAAGACTTAAATTTCTATTATTTTAACCCGTTGGAAGAGGCCTGCGAAGAATTAAAAACAAAGGTATTTGCAACTAATACCGTCACTCTCCCTCAAGTCTGCATCCGTAAAGTGCGATAGGGACAGATGGTGTTGTAAGCGTCCATAGGCTACGGTAACTGCTTACCATCAGGCGGGCCGTATGCTTGTTTGTGACCTTAGCGGTATAAAATAAGACCGATTATATCACATTAATTTTGACGAGATCGACGTTTCGTATTCACTTTATCGTCATATTTTCTTTACTAGTTGCTGAAAAAAAGGAAATAACTGGGACGTGTCTACAGCAGATATTGCTTTTATGAAAAAAAATAACTAGACTAATCACTAGAGAAATCTTTTTCTAGAGTCTAGAGGCATTATTCAGTAAGAAAAAGGGAGAATACATTTGTATGTAGAATGGCAAGCCCACTTCCCATTTAAACAGTTTTCATTTTTGAGGTACTAAAACTGCCACCCTCTACAGTAAGATCTCAAATAATCTTGAATGAATATTAACTACCTATATTTATTTTATTTTATATTTTATTCATTCAGAAAACCAACAGCTGATTACATTAGTATAACCTCAGTGTACATGGTGTGTGAGCCATTTAAAGGTCTTCACCAATAGAAACAGAAACAATGTTGAAAAAATGTTAATGGACCTGTATTTTTAAAGATCACAAACTAAACCAATCCAGCACACAAACACTCACCCCCACACACACACACGCACCCCCACGCACACATATCCCCCCCCCACACATACACCGCCCGCACACGCCCCCCACCCACACACACACACACACCTCCACACACACACACACACACCCCTCACACCTTAACACACACACACACCATGCACATATTGCGTTTGTATTTGTTATTAATTTCTTTTTTTTTCTACTCAGGGTTTTATTACATAAATTTATCTTGATCCTATTGCATTGGAGAGGGTACTGACTTCTGTAACACAGGTTTAGACCTAGCACAGAAGTCAGGGACTTCGATTAATGTCTGTACTATGTGTTTATGTCAATAAAATTTATTATTATTATTATTATTATAATATAAAGAAAAAAACAATGTTGTAAAGACAAGGTAAGACAGAAAGTTAAGTTTAACGCAGAATATAGGCCGTTATTCTACTGTAGATCGTTGTGTTACTATACACTACTTAAGTAATAGAAAAGTAAACATTATTAAATAGAAGTTAAAATGTTATGTTTGTATGGTTTATACAATGCTTGCTCAGTTGTCGGAGAAAAAACGCCCACAAAGTTGTATGCTGTTAGTGTTTCAATATATATACAATAATAACTATAATAACTCACCGGAATCTAAGAATATAGCGCCGGCGACGGATTCGAACAGGTCACCCAGCGCCTTGGGTACTTCTACGTCTTCCGCCTGCTCCATTTCATCCTCTTGTATTAGATAATGCTGGAAATTTAATTAATAAATAAAAAAAATGTAGTAATTATTTAAACTAAACAAAGTGTGTATGTGTGAGAGTGTGTGTGGTGTGTGGAGGCGAGTGTGTGAGTGTGGGGGGTGTGTGTGAGTGTGCATATGTATATGGGTATCTTGGGGTGTGTGTGCGTAGTGTAGTGTTTTAGGGTTGTGAGTATATTTGAGAGTTGTGCGTGTGTATACATATGTGTGTGTGTGAGGGGGATTGTGTGTGTGTGAGGGGGATGTGTGTGTGTGTGTGTGTGTGTGTGTGTGTGTGTGTGTGAGGGTGTATATGTGTAAGTGTATGTGTTTTCATTATGCTATTACATAACATACCTCTTCACTAATAGAATGTCCGTTCTCCTCCTGTATTTTAACATACTTAGTGAGCACCTCGTTCAAGCCAGGCGACATATGACGGAAGTATCTGTAAAACAAGTTACTTATTGTTCTAATAGAAATGAAATGAATTGAATTAATTTATTCATTCAAATAGGCCTTCACAGGCACTTATGAATAGTCAAACTCTAATGCACTAATAGACAGAAATAGATTGATCATATTTTTTTTATACCACTAAGGTGGCAAACAAGCATACGGCCCGCCTGATGGTAAGCGGTCACCGTAGCCTATGGACGCATGCAACACCAGTGGTATCACTCGCGCGTTGCCGACCCTGAAGAAACCTCTTCACACCCTTCTTGAAGAACCCCATGCTGTACTTCTTTGCTGTACCCATTTCCGACGTTACACATGTAATAAAAGAGTTTAATATGCCTTACACACTTATAACAAAACAACTCATAGACTCACAGTTGTAGTAAAAAATTAGAGCGAGAAATATCTAAAATATCATTGAATTTGGCTCATGCTCGAAATTTCATACAAAAGAGGTGTTTTCAGCATAGATTTTCTCTACTCTAATGTTGATTTAAGGCACTGTATTCGGTATCATTTAAAAGATAGAAAAGGCAGCATTTGGAAACTTCAATTGAATTTACTAAGCCATTTCACGTATACGGCAAAAAATAATGTATGGACAGTGCAAAAGTTTTGAAGATTTTTGTTCGGAACCTGACATATCGCAAAGCGTCATTTTGTTTTTTTTTTTAAATGGCGGTGTATAAATCGATTGGGACACTCATACGAACAAAATAATACTACGGTGTACTAAATACTCAAATGTCACGTTACAGAATTGTTTGCAGAAAAAGATGGGTTTTCACAACTTCGATAAACATGAAAAGTTACTTATTAAATGATTTGTATGATTGTTTTAGACCGAAAAAAACTTCATAAATTTTTGTTCGTATTATCTCCAGTCGATGTATATAGGTAAAATCGTGCGCCGCCATAAAAAAAAAACAAAATGGCACCCGAAAAGTATGTCAAAATCTTCAAAGTCCTACGTTAATTTTTATATGAAGATTAAAATGATTTTTTTAACACCTCAAATGGCAAAAATTAACGTTTCCACATTTAAAATGACGACACCGTCTGCAAGCCGACTCTTTTAGCTTTGAAACGATATCAAATTCAGTGCAAAAAGCTAATATTAAAGTATAGAAAATCTTTGCTGAAAACACCTCAATTAAAATTCGAGCTTGGGACATAGACCGGGAGATATTGGCACACATTTCCTGGTCATTTGTACCAGTAAGGCGATCTTTCAGTGGTCTGAGAAAGTGCCAGTATCTTCCGGTGTATAATCAATGGCCGTGAGTTTATGGTACTGACTTGTGGAAGCCATGCCTGGCGGCCAGGGTGGCGAATATGGTGTTATTGACGAGCGCCGAGCGCAGGTCCGTCAGCGCGCCCGGCGAGTGCCGCCGCAAGTCGCAGTACAGGTGACGCGTTATCAGGTAGTCTGTACGCAACACGACAATCATAAAGAATGAAAAGAAAGAAAAAACATTTATTTCGACATACACACATTACAGAATTATACAGGGTGTAACGGAAACTGTATATACATTACAGTAATCCACTTGTTTGGTACGAGGCGCACAGATCGCGGAAGATAAAATTTTATATTAATATTAGCAAGTGCCGCAAAATGATAATGACCCTCATTGACCGGTGACATGTTGGTTATGATTTTAATTCAAAAAACTTGAATTAAAAAAAATTGTTTAAATTTTTTAGTAATGTATTTTGAGCTGAAACTTTTTATAGAGAGTCTGTACCTGATGTAGTCTTCACCCCCTTCGGATGTATATACCCTTTCCGTTACACCTTATATATTACATTACAAAATAAACAAATACCTAAATACATTTGAAATAAATAAATAAATATAAACATTCAGTAATATTGTGCGATGTTGAAAAAGGATTACGACTTAGTTATTACTCCAAGGTATGTAACCTTGGAACTGGTTTTCAGTCGAACCCATTCCGACATCACAAAAAAAAGGAAACTTAGACAACTAAAATACACATATAAAAAATTACAGTAAAAACAGTACAAAATCCAAACTAACTAAAAATAAACAACAACATTAAACAAACAAACGAAATTCACAAATATGTTTGATTTGAAACTAAGCTAAAATAAAAATAATAAAAACATCGTACCCAACACAGTAAATTCCAAATTAATTGGCAACACTAATACTACTGCGGACTGCGGCCATGACCCATGCGCCGGCCCCTATCTACCTGACCTAACCTACAATGTGTTACAATATAATCATCATCATCATCATCAGCCTATAATGTCCTACTGCTGAGCACAGGCCTCCTGCACACAAACGTGTGGGCGGGAATGTGCAGATACTCCACCACGCGCGCCCACTGCGCCGAAGTGGAGGTACATACCCCCATGATATTTACTGAGATTTTCTATAGTGGCCACCTCTAGCAACCTCATAAAAGACGGCGCACTATACCAGGCAACCCGTTACGAGGCGTCTGGGACCATCTGCGGTAGGTCACGCCGCCAGAGTACTCGCCCCTGATACTCAAGAGAAAATGTGACTCGCACCGTGATGAGTGATCACGGTGCGAGTCTTTGTCCAGAATGGTACCGGAGCTGTAAAGTCGCTCACTGCACGCACCCCAACACGCCAGCACTAGCATGAGCACTAACGTAAAAATACGCAGCGCAAACACCGGCACTAGTGCACCTTGTTGGTGCTAGCGGATTCAATCCCCGCTAGGGACGCCAGAGAAGCTGGCTCCCATTTGATTTGGCTGGAGGAGGTACAGTAGGACCCAACTGATATGGCTTACCGATGCGCAGAAGATACATTATCAAAGCGCGGCACACGCTGTTGGCGCCATGTGTGCGGAGCGGCCTCACACACAACTAACACCTGCACTGTATTATGAACCTTATACTAGTGATCTAACGTTGATTGTAAGTTTTAAGCATTCTTTCGTTAATCTTCGGGGCCATACTTTCTTTTCTATGCGAACGAAGATTTACGACGCCTTATCAGTTGGGTAATACTGTATGCTAGTGGTCAACCTACTGTTGGAATTTTTCCACGAGGCATCCAACTAGCTTAACGACTATTAAAACTAAGTGATAACCGGGACCAACGGCTTTACGTGCCTTCCGAAGCACGGAAACGCTCGATTTGAAATACCACTAGGCGGTCACCCATCCAGGTACCGACCACGACGGTGGGACCTTAACTTCGCCGATCGATTAAGAACGGCTAATTATGCTATACCACGAGCACTTCACACACACGACAATACTTATATCAAAACCAACACAATACCCAAAACTATTTTGACGGGTCAGTTGGCGCGGTTGTTTAAGATTCCACCATCGCGCGTTCGATTCCCACACAGAACATGCATTTGTGGGCATGAACATGTCTGTATGTCCTGAGTCTGGGTGTAATTATGTATATTAAGTATGTATTTACAAACAAAAAGTAGTATATGTATTATATCAGTTGTCTGGTTTCCACAGTACAAGCTCTGCTTAGTTTGGGATCAGATGACCGTGTGTGAGGAATGTCACAGGATATTTTTTTTATTATTAACATGATTACTGCTAAAGGGAAATTCTAAAAAAAATCTTTTGGACCACTTCGTCCAGAATCTGAATAAATAAAGACATGTTATTGTATTAACTGAGAATCGAAGCACTTACCAAGTATAGCGTCCCCAAGGAACTCAAGCCTCTGATAGCAGTCTGTGAGTCTGTTGCGATGATGCGACGCGTGAGTGAGCGCCTGCAGCAGCAGGGATCTGTCACGGAACCTGTACTGCAGGGTGGTCTCTAGCGCTTCGTAACCTGTCACAAAGGTGGTCATATTGTATTGTATAGTCTGTGAGTCTGTTGCGATGATGCGACGCGTGAGTGAGCGCCTGCAGCAGCAGGGATCTGTCACGGAACCTGTACTGCAGGGTGGTCTCTAGCGCTTCGTAACCTGTCACAAAGGTGGACATATTGTATTGTATAGTCTGTGAGTCTGTTGCGATGATGCGACGCGTGAGTGAGCGCCTGCAGCAGCAGGGATCTGTCACGGAACCTGTACTGCAGGGTGGTCTCTAGCGCTTCGTAACCTGTCACAAAGGTGGACATATTGTATTGTATAGTCTGTGAGTCTGTTGCGATGATGCGACGCGTGAGTGAGCGCCTGCAGCAGCAGGGATCTGTCACGGAACCTGTACTGCAGGGTGGTCTCTAGCGCTTCGTAACCTGTCACAAAGGTGGACATATTGTATTGTATAGTCTGTGAGTCTGTTGCGATGATGCGACGCGTGAGTGAGCGCCTGCAGCAGCAGGGATCTGTCACGGAACCTGTACTGCAGGGTGGTCTCTAGGGCTTCGCAACCTGTCACAAAGGTGGACATATTGTATTGTATAGTCTGTGAGTCTGTTGCGATGATGCGACGCGTGAGTGAGCGCCTGCAGCAGCAGGGATCTGTCACGGAACCTGTACTGCAGGGTGGTCTCTAGCGCTTCGTTACCTGTCACAAAGGTGGACATATTGTATTGTATAGTCTGTGAGTCTGTTGCGATGATGCGACGCGTGAGTGAGCGCCTGCAGCAGCAGGGATCTGTCACGGAACCTGTACTGCAGGGTGGTCTCTAGCGCTTCGTAACCTGTCACAAAGGTGGACATATTGTATTGTATAGTCTGTGAGTCTGTTGCGATGATGCGACGCGTGAGTGAGCGCCTGCAGCAGCAGGGATCTGTCACGGAACCTGTACTGCAGGGTGGTCTCTAGCGCTTCGTAACCTGTCACAAAGGTGGACATATTGTATTGTATAGTCTGTGAGTCTGTTGCGATGATGCGACGCGTGAGTGAGCGCCTGCAGCAGCAGGGATCTGTCACGGAACCTGTACTGCAGGGTGGTCTCTAGGGCTTCGTAACCTGTCACAAAGGTGGACATATTGTATTGTATAGTCTGTGAGTCTGTTGCGATGATGCGACGCGTGAGTGAGCGCCTGCAGCAGCAGGGATCTGTCACGGAACCTGTACTGCAGGGTGGTCTCTAGCGCTTCGTAACCTGTCACAAAGGTGGACATATTGTATTGTATAGTCTGTGAGTCTGTTGCGATGATGCGACGCGTGAGTGAGCGCCTGCAGCAGCAGGGATCTGTCACGGAACCTGTACTGCAGGGTGGTCTCTAGCGCTTCGTAACCTGTCACAAAGGTGGACATATTGTATTGTATAGTCTGTGAGTCTGTTGCGATGATGCGACGCGTGAGTGAGCGCCTGCAGCAGCAGGGATCTGTCACGGAACCTGTACTGCAGGGTGGTCTCTAGCGCTTCGTAACCTGTCACAAAGGTGGACATATTGTATTGTATAGTCTGTGAGTCTGTTGCGATGATGCGACGCGTGAGTGAGCGCCTGCAGCAGCAGGGATCTGTCACGGAACCTGTACTGCAGGGTGGTCTCTAGGGCTTCGTAACCTGTCACAAAGGTGGACATATTGTATTGTATAGTCTGTGAGTCTGTTGCGATGATGCGACGCGTGAGTGAGCGCCTGCAGCAGCAGGGATCTGTCACGGAACCTGTACTGCAGGGTGGTCTCTAGCGCTTCGTAACCTGTCACAAAGGTGGACATATTGTATTGTATAGTCTGTGAGTCTGTTGCGATGATGCGACGCGTGAGTGAGCGCCTGCAGCAGCAGGGATCTGTCACGGAACCTGTACTGCAGGGTGGTCTCTAGCGCTTCGTAACCTGTCACAAAGGTGGACATATTGTATTGTATAGTCTGTGAGTCTGTTGCGATGATGCGACGCGTGAGTGAGCGCCTGCAGCAGCAGGGATCTGTCACGGAACCTGTACTGCAGGGTGGTCTCTAGCGCTTCGTAACCTGTCACAAAGGTGGACATATTGTATTGTATAGTCTGTGAGTCTGTTGCGATGATGCGACGCGTGAGTGAGCGCCTGCAGCAGCAGGGATCTGTCACGGAACCTGTACTGCAGAGTTAAACATACCTGATAACATCTGTTCCAATTCTCCCTCAGGGTCTGCAATGTACCGAAGCAATGGTGAAGGCGGTGCTTTTAGCTCGCCAAATATTTGCTGTGCAAAGGAAAATATACTTTAAGGGCCGTATCTTAGAACGTCATTCCATGCTAAATTTTTAGTTGAGATTAAAACATATGAATTTGGTATCTACACCAATGATTTAAGGTCTGTTTTCGATTGACATGATCTATTCTTGAGATTTAATCCGAGTTTTCTCGTTCCATAATACTGATTTCTGTAGGGTCGGTAATGCACGAGTGATACCCCTGCTGTTGCAATCGTCCGTAGGCTACGGTAACCGCTTACCATCAGGCGGGCCGTATGCTTGTTAGCTACCTTAGTAGTATGAAATACAGGCCCAAGAGTATTTTTTTTTATACGACGAATTTAGTAATCAAATTAATGTCCCGCCTGATGGTAAGCGGTTACCGTAGTCAGATGGACGCTTGCAATGCAACACACGGAGCATCACTTTCTTGTTACCGACCCTCCCCCCCTGTAAAAAATGTTTAACTGAGTTAACTAAATCTGGCACGTGCAACACATTTACACGTGTCGCTTGTGTAGTGTGTGTGAAGCGCGCGGCGTCACGTCGCACTGCATGCGCAACATCAACACTCTGTCCGTCTCTCTCGCGCAAGCTCAAGCTTATGAGTATGAACGAGACAGTTATTGTTATCCTTTTGCTACTGCTCATAAATATAGAGTGGTCATTTTTGCACTCGTCCATTAGAATTGACTGACTGATTAGAAGCAATAGTGTAATAAAACAGGGAGGGAGGGATCCCGAGGGATTATGCAAATGGGTTACTAGCTTTCTGTCCAGCAGATGCATAAGAGCCGTCGTTGACGGTAGCTGCTCTGATAGCATGGACATAAATGCTGGCGTCCCGCAAGGCTCTGTGCTGTCCCCTACACTGTTCCTACTGCATATCAATGATATGCTGCCTATTGACGGTATTCATTGCTATGCGGACGACAGTACAGGGGACGCTTTTTACACGGGCCGTGCAAATACCCCTCGTTCCGAGGTGGAAGAAAGTCGCGAACGGCTGATGTCTGAAATCGAGAGTACATTAACTAGTGTCTCCGATTGGGGTCGACTAAACCTAGTCCATTTCAACCCCACCAAGACTCAAGCCTGCGCGTTCACCGCTAAGAAAACCCCATGGTCTGTGGCTCCACAATTCCAGAACACCTCCTTGAACATCAGTCAAAGCATCGGGATCCTTGGCGTCGACATTTCTAGCGACGTTTTGTTCCGAAGTCACTTGGAAGACAAGGTTAAGCTGGCATCCAAAAAGCTCGGAGTACTCAACAGAGCGAGGCAGTACTTCACGTCGGGGCAAAGGCTACAACTTTATAAGTCACAAGTCCGGCCTCATATGGAGTACTGCTGTCACCTATGGGCGGGAGCACCTGGATACCAGCTTGGGCCTTTAGACTCGGTTCAGCGACGTGCCATCAGAACTGTTGACGATCCCGAGCTCACAAGCGGTTTAGAACCTCTCAGTCTGAGGAGAGACTTTGCCTCTTTATGTGTGTTCTACCGCTTGTACAACGGAGTGTTCTAAAGAATTGTTCGACTTGTTGCCCACTGCTACCTTCTACCATCGCAACTCCCGCCATCGACGGGGAGTCCATCCTCACACATTGAAACCAGAATTGTTTCGAACTGTGCGGGCCCAAAGGAGTTTTCTTCCGCGGACGCTCAGATTGTGGAATGAGCTCCCCGCCGTGGTTTTCCCAATGGAGTACAGCATGGGGTTCTTCAAAAAGGGCGTGAAGAGATTTCTTCAGGGTCGGCAACGCGCGAGTGATACCCCTGGTGTTGCAAGCGTCCATAGGCTACGGTAACTGCTTACCATCAGGCGGGCCGTATGCTTGTTTGCCACCTAAGTGGTATAAAAAAAAAAAAAAAAAAACATACTGTATCGTGAAATTGCATAAGTGTGAGTACTGTGAACGTGCCAGATTTAGTTAACCGACCTGTACAGTATTACCCAACTGATATGGCGCGTCGTGAATCTTCGTTCGCACAGAAAGTATGGCCCCGAAGATTAACGAAAGAATGCTTAAAACTTACAATCAACGTTAGATCACTAGTATAAGGTACATAATACAGTGCAGCTGCTAGTTGTGTGTGAGGCCGCTCCGCACACATGGCGCCAACAGCGTGTGCCGCGCTTTGATAATGTAGCTTCTGCGCACGTACATCGGTAAGCCATATCAGTTGGGTACTACTGTACCACCTATTCGGAATACAATTAAACTCCGGCTAGAAACTCCGCAAGGTGTACTAACCTGCATCCACCGCCCCCTTGAGTCCCTATAAGGCCTCAAAGACCCGACCGGCCTTCCGCGCCACGTCCACGACGCGTCCGGGAATGATTCCTGCGGCGCCGGCTCATCATCATCGTCTGATGAACACGATGATGATGATGACGACGCCTGGTGACGTTTGGGTGGTACGGGTGATTGGGGTTTCTGTTGGACAATTATAATTAGGCGCTTTTATACATGTTTTTTCACAGCCAGTGCTTTTGATTAAAAATTATTGTTATTTTTAATAGCCAGACATAAACAATTAGCCCGAAATATTCTGTCATATTTTGGAGAGTGTGCTACAGTATTGTTCAATCTAATTCCTCCATCCCCATTGGAGAAATGAACCTCGAAAATCGAACCACAAGACGCCGGGAGAACTGCCACCCATACGTTGTCGACATCCCGCGTACCCGGACACAACGCTTCGCTTCATCGTTTCTCATACGAATTGCAAAGGAGTGGAACTCTCTTCCGGGGTCTGTGTTTCCCGACACCTATAACCTAGATGTATTCAAGGCCACAGTGAATAGGCTTTTTCTGGGTAAACGTGCTACATCCTCGGCCTCATCATAACTCCTCATGGGGTCAGTAGAAGGTCAAACGCAAGCCCATTTAACATAAAAAAAAGCAATTAAAGGTCAATTTTGTCAAAAGTTGATAATTTGATTGATTCCACCTATCACACAGGACATGCATTTGTGTGCATGAACATGTCTGTATGTCCTGAATCTGGGTTTAATTATGTATATTATGTATGTATTCACAAACAAAGTAGCATATGTAATATATCAGTTATCTGGTTTCCATAGTACAAGCTGTGCTTAGTTTGGAAACAGATGACCGTGTGTGAGGAATGTCCCAGGATATTTATTTATTATTTATTTATACATAATTTTGTTCGTATTGTGAATATATTTACCGAGCATAAATTTCCTTTAAACTAACTAAAGAAATATAATCTTTATTTACAACAAAAATACAATCTATAAATCGAAAATTTCCTCAAGTCTGCCGCTGCTTCCGATTAATAATTAATTGATTACTTTCTAGCAATAGTTGTGGTAAAGTTTCAACAACAAATTTTATTTCAAGTCGCCATTATGAAATTTTGACGAACTCAACAGCAGCTTCTTGGCAGACATTTACACATACATTTATTATTTATTTATTATACATTTACTTACAGTATGTTTTTTTGTCCTTTGTTTTACTTGTATTGTGCTGTTAATAAATGTTTCTTACGTTTTTTTTTACATTTTATATTAAAATATGTGTATCTTCGGAGATATACTTGTTTTTATTGTTTTTGGTTATTGTGTTAGTGTCATAAATTATATTAAGGTTTTGAATATTCTAAATTATTAACTGTGGAAATCTTTTATTGGCTGTTTATTATTATAAAAGCAATGGCCGCCCTTACTTTCTCTCTTACTTATTTCTTATCTATCTTCACTGTGCTAGGAGGCAGACATTATAACCTTCATTGTGGCAATATTTAATTTGAATATAGATATCAGTTTTCTATTTAAATTCAAACTGCATTTCATTTAACGGCCATATTCCTATTTCCTATAGCTGTACTTGTAATTATGTATGTATTGTTATTTCTTTTTAATATCGCTGTTGATTACCGTAAGACTAAATAAATGGGCTACCTCGAGATCTAACGCGATATAATACAGGTTCATTTATTTATTTTTTATTTTCATTTATTTATTTATTTACTCTTAGGAAGATTTACAGGTTCATTTCTACGATAAAATAAACATATAGATGATCCTATGCCATTTACAAATCTCCACCTGTATAACTATCTAAAGGGGTTAGAACCTTTGTGGCATAGCTAGCCGCCGCCATTTTAGTTTTTTTTCAATGTCGCGGCGCACGATGAAACTGGTATATATGGGTAGAGGACACTTATACAAACAAAAAATGTTAATCAATATGGTGGCCTAAAGTGTCACGTTTCCGAGATATCTGGAGGTAAAGATCGCCATATGAGAATTACGACAATCATTAAAAATTAACTTATTATGTGTTTATATGCATTCGATTGTATTCAAATAATAGTTCCCAGGTTGATTTATCAATTTTTTAGTAGAGAGTTAAACTAGGACCACGAAAAACAATATTTTTAATTACTTTCCTACTAAACAGCATCGTAATATTCGCTATGAACCACAATGTTGTCAAAGTAGCTCGGAACGTGACTTGTTTTCCATCTTGTCATTATTATACAAACAAAAATGACAATACTTGTCCTAAAATCTCATGTTACCAAGTCAATTGGAACTAGAGATCGCTAAGTAATGCTCCCTGGGCGCCAAAATTGCAATAGCGACGTAATAGTACATTATGATACATGTGTGCAAAGTTGGTTATTAATACTCGAGGCGTATTAAGCGCGTGAGCCGTAGGCGAACGCAATAAGTGAGCCGAGAGTGTAATAATCAATGCACACGCGTGTCATACGACGTTTTTCAACACACTTGCGAGGAAAAAAACAGACTTGTATTTTTTTAAGTAGATTTTTTGATAATAATCAAATCAACACAATGAGAACAGTTACAAATACGCCACGCAAGGTTTTTTTGACAGCGGTGAGCTGTCAAACTATTTTACCCGTTTAAATTAAGAATGCTTGGTATACACATATCACTTGCAGTGGAGGTACAAACTTATCATAATCGGGATTATACCTTCATAAAACTGTGCGGTAATGTAAAGTAAAAAGCACAAATATGTGCAATAAATGTTACTTTACGAGCGAGTGTGTTGAAAATAAATAAAAAAACCCGGTCCCGCGGCCGGCCCGACCCTACCTAATAAAACTTCCACCTAAATGAAAGTCCCGTCTTCGTCAAAGACTGCTCACGTGCACACAATGCCCAAAAAGGGCGATAGATCAGACCCGATGAATTACAGACCTATTGCCATCACCTCCCATTCTCTCCAATGTCATAGAGTGATCAACACGCAGCTCTTGAGATACCTAGAGGATCACGATTTGTTGAGTGACCGACAATATGGCTTCCACCATAGTCCCGTGGCTGTGACCTTCTGGTGTATCTCTATGTGATGTGTCTATGTATACACTAGAAGGTCACCAGCCGAGTGGTCACTCGCCATCGAGAGTCAAGGTGGCGAAGGCGTTCGATCGGGTCTGCCACTGAGGTCTTCTAACGAAGTTACCAGCATATGGGTTTCCCGAGGGACTATGCAAATGGGTCGCCGATTTTTTGTCCAGCAGATGCATACGAGCTGAGAGACATAAATGCTGGCATCCCGCAAAGATCTGTTCTGTCCCAAACACTGTTCCTGCTGCATATCAATGAAATGCTGTCTATTGACGGCATTCATTGTACAGAGGACGCTCATTGCAAATATTCCCCATTTCGTGGTGGAGAAAAGCCGCGAACGGCTTGTGTAGAAATCAAGAGCACACTAACTAGTGTATCCGATTACGGTCGACTAAACCTAGTCCATTTCAACCCCACTAAGACTCAAGTCTGCGCGTTCACCGCTAAGAAAACCCCATTTGCTGTGACTTCACGATTCTAGAACACGAACATCAGTGAAAGCATCGGGATCCTCGGCATCGACATTTCTAACGACGTCAATAGGCCGTCTAGAAGACAAGGTTAAGCTAGCATCCAAAAAACTCGAAGTGCTCAACAGAGCGACGCAGTACTTAACATCGGGGCAAAGGCTGCAACTTAACAAGTCGCAAGTCCGGCCTTATATGGAGTACTGCTCTTTCCTGGATACCAGTTTGGGCCTTTAGACTCGGTTCAGGGACGTGCTTTTAGAATTGTCGACGGTCCCCAGCTCACAAGCGGCTTAGGGCCCCTCAATCTGAGGAGATTTTGCCCCCTTATGTGTGTTCTACCGCTTGTACAACGGACAGTGTTCTGTAGAATTGTTTAATCTGATGCCCACGGCTACCTTCTACCATCGCAAGTCTCGCCATTGGAACCAAAATAGTTTCGAACTATGCGGTCTGAAAGGAGCTTTCTTCCGCGGACGCTTAGACTATGGAATGAGCTCCCGCCGTGGTTTTCCCAACGGAGTACAGCGTGGGGTTCCTTAAAAAAGGTGTGAAGAGATTGCTGTAGGGTCGGCAATGCGCGAGTGATACCCCTGGTGTTGCAAGCGTCCATAGGCTACGGTAACCGCTTACCCACGGAGGAAAGAAAGAAGCCTTCTTTCATTCCTCCGTGCGCTTACCGCTTAGGCGGGCCGTATATATGTTTATTTGCTACCTAAGTAATTTAAAAAAATCCTTTTATTTAAAGGTTTGACAACGGAGTACAGCGTGGGGTTCCTTAAAAAAGGTGTGAAGAGATTTCTGTAGGGTCGGCAATGCGCGAGTGATACCCCTGGTGTTGCAAGCGTCCATAGGCTACGGTAACCGCTTACCCACGGAGGAAAGAAAGAAGCCTTCTTTCTTTCCTCCGTGCGCTTACCGCTTAGGCGGGCCGTATATATGTTTGTTTGCTACCTAAGTAATTTTAAAAAATCCTTTTATTTAAAGGTTTGAGGTCACGGCTTGTTTCTATTATGTGTATTATTTTATTTTTAAAACCGTGATGCAATAATTATTTGACCACAGTTTATTGCTTGAAAACAATAACATAAATTGTACTTAATCGACTTTAAACTATTGTCATTCTTCTCATATTATTTATATATCGATATTCCAAAATCTCGGTAACATTATATTTTAAGACAAGTATTGTCATTTTTGTTTAATAAAGGAGACATGGAAAACAAGTTAACCACTACGATCCGAGCTACTGGTGGTGAAACACAATGGTGTCACATTGTGTTTCATTGCGAATATAGCGATGCGGTTTAGTAGGTAACCAATTAATGAATATGGTTTTTTCGTGTTATTTGTTTTGCTATATTCTAATAAAAAGCTAAATCAACCTGGGAACTATTATTTGAATACAATCTAATGCATATAAACACGTAATAAGTTCATTTTTAATGATGGTCGTTATTCTCATATGGCGATATTTACCTCCAAATATCTCGGAAACGTGACACTTTAGGTCACCATATTGCTTTACATTTTTTGTTTGTATAAGTGTCCTCTACCCAAATATACCACTTACACCGTGCGCCGCCACATTGAAAAAAAATCAAAATGGCGGCGGGTGGTTATGCCAGCTCCCATACAAAAAAGTTCGTACCCCTTTGTTAATTGTTAATTATTTGGAAAAAAAAGCCAAACATAGTCAGATTGTCCAAAAAATATATAAAAAATGTAATCTTGCTGAGTTTCTTGCCGGATTCTTCTCAGTTGAAGGCCGAGTTCCGAACCGGTGGTAACTTCAGTAAATGTGACCTTCATAAGTGCCCTTCTGGGGCCTAAATTGAATAAATGGCTTTGACTTTGACTTTGACTTTAAATCGCATAAGACGTTTCAGAGTAAACGGTGAAAATACTTTTTTTTTTAATTTTCTAAATTCGCACGTTTTACATAAAATGTCTGCCAAACTGTAAAACAGTTTGTCGGCTGTTGTTCTCACTTCACAATTTCAAGTGTGTGTATACTGTGCTATACTATCATAAAATGCTAACCATTCATTCTTATTCTAAAGGTGGCTTGCTCAACGATCCCAAACGAATTCAAGCCAATAACTGCGGTTTAGAAGCCAATCCAAAGCATGTTATCGGTGTGTAAGCTGGCAAAAAGCACTAACAATAAAAGTTAATATAATAATAATAAATAAACACAATAATAATTATGGTCTCCATATAAAAAATAAAGTGTCGAACATAGAATCTCCTCCTTATTTAATCGACTTCAAAAAAGGAGGAGGGTCTCAATTCGGTTGTATGTTTGTTACCTCATAACTCCGTCATTTATTAACCGATTTGGAAAATTCTTTTTTTATTTGAAAGAATACACTTCCCGTTTGGTCCCATTGTCATCAGATCAAGAATTGATTACTTTTTAGTGTACTTTGAAGTCGGTTTAAGTTTTTTGTAATACAGTTAATTATTTTAAATCGGTTAAAACTTCGCACGGTCAACCATCCAGTAACTGACCTGTGTATCGTTAGGCACGGGTACCCCGCGGTGCGCAGGCAGCTCCAGCTCGTGCCTGGGCAGGACCCTGATCCCGAGCCACGACATGAACAGCAGGGCCCCGCGGGGGCCGCACTCCAGGAGGTAAGCCCCAATTAGGGCCTCCACGCAGTCTGCTATTGATTTATCTGTGTAAAGTATCTGCGTTATAAATGCTTATCAGCCGTAATGAAGTTCTTAATGTAAGTGTAATGAAATGAAATAATTGATTCGTTCAATTAGAGAACTGCCTCTTAAAAAGTTTATATTCAAATTACGAGAATAGCTTATTGAAAAATGTTTCAGGATTTTTTTTATCTATAAATTCTTTTTTTTTTTTGTACTGTCTCATTTAAAATTTATGATTCAATGTTGTTGGTTTAAATTTTATGGCTGAATTTGGGAATAGGTATAATAATTTATAGCATTTTTAATATTTATGTGTAATTGACATTTAATTTTGAATTTTTGTAATGTCTTTTAATATTGATTAATTTAATGTCAAAATAATTATTTTTGAAATTGTACGTTAGTTAAAATTATAGTTATAACGCGCGCGTATACAAAGACACATCGCCGCGAGACGTCAAATCAAAGTCACCGCGCCCGGCGTCCTCCATGTTTTCAAGTCAGTCGCGTGAGGAGTCGTGTCGATAATCAACTGTCAAGAAACTGTGTACCTGCTTATTATTCATTGCTAAAGATAGTTTTGATTGTTAATAAATCGTTATAAAACGTGAGTTTTATAGTGGCAGCCCAACTAGTGGCCCGAAGTTACGGAAAAAGTTCATAGACAGTGAAATACCTACTTACAATAAACTTTCGTGCAAAACCTAACCTTTCTGTGTCCGTCGCCGGCTACCAAAAATGCCGAGAGCGACGCGTAAGAAGAAGGAAGATAACGATACCGACGATTCTAACAGTGAACGTGAGATAGTCATGGAAGGGGGCAACGCGAATACCACCGGATCCAGTACCGTATTGATGACCGATACCCAAATGACGGCAATCATCGCGGCAGTATCCAGGAGCCAGGCAGAAACCAACCGGCAAATGTTCGAGAGCTTCCTCACCTGCACACGTTTATCATCACCGGACGTCGCCGCTACATCATCAGCGACGCCTGACGACACGCCCCGCCTGCACTCCGGCAACTTCGCAAAGTGCACGGCGCGCTTTGATGGCGCGGGCGGTGGTGCGACACACAGTGACGAAGTGCTTGAAGCCTTCATAGATTCGATAGAGATTTTTAAGGAATGCTCGAATATAAGCGACGAGCACGCACTTCGAGGATTACCGATGCTGTTAACCAGCGAAGCCGCCGTGTGGTGGAAAGGAGTACGATCTGCAGTCACTACTTGGCAAGAGGCATTACAAAGATTGCGAGGCCGATTCGGAGCACCCCGGCCTGCGTACAGAATACTTCGTGATATCTTCTCGAACGAGCAAGGAACCGAGCGCGTCGATACCTTTGTGTCCAGACTACGCGCTCTTTTGTGCAAACTGCCTTACGACGTACCGGAGGAGATGAAGATCGACATTATATACGCACTTTTAGATAGGAAAATACGTAAACATATGCCGCGTGATTCTGTTACAAATCTCGATGTATTCTTAGAAAAGGCTAGGAATGTGGAGGAATCGCGAGCCGAGTTCAATGACCGTAAGGAACTTATATTGGTAAGTCGAGACTCATTACCTTTACCTAATTCGAACGATGCGACTCCGCTTGATAGCAAATTATCACAATATAAGCGTATTAGACCGCGATGTACGTACTGTAAAATGTTTGGCCACTCGATGGAAGAATGTCGTAATCGCGAAAATCATAAAAAATATGATGTAGGTAAAGTTGACACCAGTAAATGCGATAATCGTCTTAATGAATCTTATCACGTAAAAGAACGTCGTAACCGCCTAAATTCGGACAGTAAGCCTTCTACTTCTACTTTCAATAACAGTCTTAAGTGTTATGGTTGTGGCCAACCGGGGGTCGTGCGTTCGAAATGCGAATCATGTAAACCGAAGAAAGACGCCTCCCCCACTCCGTCAAAACATGTAGACCTTAATAGTGCAGTTATAACTAATAGTTCGGAGTTACCTATGGTAGGAATCTCTGTTATGGATAAAGTAGGAGTTGCTATACTGGACACCGGGGCTACGCACTGTATAGCGAGCCCTGCGCTTTACAACATTTTTCTCGATCAGGGAGTCGAGTTTTCAGAGATGGAACGTAGCTTTACTTTAGCTGACGGCTCGAACCAAGTTCGTAATATACTCTCTGCAAATGTTGATGTGATATTACAGGAGCGAGTAGTACCTACAAATTTTTTAGTTCTTCCCGGCGCCAGCACGAAGACTTTGTTGGGCCGTGACTTCATTATCAGCGCAGGCGTCACTCTAGACATACCGCAGGGAACTTGGTGCTTCACCGATAACCCTGAAGAGCATCATAGCTTTGTGCGTAGGTACAGCTTACCTTCCGATAGTTCTGAGATCATGAACCTAGATACCGCTGACGTCAGCCTGAGAGACGATGAGGCATCCAAGCTTACTTCAGAGCAGAAGGATGTGCTTAATGCGTTCATCCTGAGCAGATCAGACCAATTCGCGCAGACTGGTCCCGCGACTGAATTTGCAACTCATCGTATTAAGGTTAGTGATAATCAAGAGCCCATCGCGTCTCCTCTTTATAGGATGTCTCCAAGTAAGAAAGAAGCCCTTAAGAAGGAGTTAGAGAAACTGCTCGATGCTGACGTAATTGAGGAATGTGAGTCACCTTGGGCAGCGAACGTGGTTCTAGTCACCAAAAAAGATGGAGGAACTAGGCTTTGCATCGATTACCGCAAATTGAATGCAGTTACCGAGGCCGACCGCTACCCTCTCCCGCGCATAGAAGACGTTCTTCATGCAGCGAAGACCACAGTCTTCATGACTACCCTCGACCTCCGAGCTGGCTATTTTCAAGTGAACGTACACCCCGACGATCGTGACAAAACAGCGTTTGTTACACCCCTCGGGACATTCCGATTTAAACGAATGCCGATGGGTCTGAGGAACTCAGGTGCGACCTTTCAACGCCTGATCGACCGTTTCAGGTCTAATCTACCGGAGCAAACGTCCATCTTTTCTTATCTGGACGATCTGATCCTGCTTTCTGGCTCATTTTCAAGACATCTGCAAGACCTGGAGGTAGTTTTCAACAGGCTGAAGCTATTTGGCTTACGCGTGAACCGTGAAAAGAGTCATTTCGCACGAGATTCCGTAAAATTTTTAGGGCATGTCATTGTTCCTGGTGGAATTCACATGGATCCCGATAAAGTGAGTGCCATCAGAGATATGGCACCACCACAAAATGTTAAGCAGTTAAAAAGCTTTCTGCAAACATCCAGCTGGTTTCGACGTTTTATACCTGCTTATGCTGACGTTGCTCAACCATTGACTGACTTGTTGAAGAAGGCAAGTACATGGCGTTGGGAGGATTCGCAGCAGAAGGCATTTGAGCAAATTAAAGACCTGCTGACTTCGGCCCCGATACTCAGACAAGCTGATGAGTCGAAACCGTTCATTCTGCGGACCGACAGCAGCGGCTACGCTCTCGGAGCTGTTTTATTGCAGGGGGAGAACGCCGATGAACGCCCGATTGAATATGCCAGTCGCTTATTGAGCGGAGCCGAGAAGAATTATAGCACGACGGAACGTGAAGCTCTCGCAGTCGTCTGGGCCGTCTCGAAGTTCAGAGGTTACATCGACGGAGGCGAAGTCGTGGTAAGATCTGACCATCAACCGCTACGCTGGCTCATGAGCTTAAAGTCGCCGAGCGGCCGTCTAGCCAGGTGGGCCCTTACATTACAGGAGTATAACCTGCGCATCGAATATACACCTGGAAAGGTGAACGTCATTGCCGATACCTTGTCTCGGCCAAATTGCAGCGAGGATTCCGACCTTTGCCTGACTACCATTGACTTGCCGACGAGGTCACCCGGCGACATCAGAGACAATCAGCTGAAAGATCCTGAAATCGGTAAAATAATAAAGGACATGGAATCTCACGAACCCTTTAGGGGGAGACCTTGGTCTGATCGCGGCTACGTGCTTTCCGATGGCATCTTATACAGGTACAGACCCGAAGATGATAATGATGAGGAGAACGCGTGTCTTGTTGTTCCAATAAACGAGCGCTCGAAAGTTTTAGAGGACTTTCACGACGCTCCGACTGCCGGACACTTCGGCGTCGAGCGAACGCTCGCACGTATCTGCTCCCGGTACTACTGGCCGGGGATGAGATCCTACATAGCCAAGTACATCAAAGAATGTCCGGCATGTCAGAGATATAAGGTAGATACTAGGAAACCGTCAGGCCTACTGCAGACCCCTGCAACCGCCAGGAGGTTTGAAGTAATAGCAGTGGACCTGTTCGGCCCTTTACCCGACACCGCTTCTGGAAATAAGTGGGTCTTAATCATAGAAGACGTAAGTACGCGTTGGGTAGAACTATTTTCACTCAAAAACGCAACCAGTGCGGAGTGTGCCAAGGTTTTGATAGATGAAGTTTTCCTGAGGTTCGGCGTTCCGCGTCGCATCCTGAGTGACAATGGGGTCCAGTTCATCAGCGCAGTCATGCAGCAGGCATGCCACTGTATGAGTATTGACCAGTCGCTGACTCCATTATATCACCCGGAGGCCAATCCAGTGGAGAGGAAAAACCGCGACTTAAAACCTCAATTAGCCATTCTCGTCGGCCGTGACCACAGTACTTGGGACCAGCACTTGCCTGCAATAAGGTTCGCGATGAACTCTGCCGTAACAGCCAGTACAGGGTTTTCGCCCGCCTACCTTACTTTTGGCAGAGAACTACGTGCACCCGCTGATGCTGCCGTGGACATGCGCCGCATTCTGGAAGGCGACAACTTCATACCGGCTATAACTCCTTATTTGGAAAAACTTTCTACCGTCCTCGTAGAAGCCAGGGACGTGCACGAGAAAGCTCAAGCTATCCAGAAGAAGAATGCCGATGAAGGTCGCCGACCGGCGCCAGATTATGAAGTAGGTGATTTGGTACTCTTGAAAACCCAAGGAGCCAACGACACCAGTCGAGGA
This sequence comes from Polyploca ridens, assembly GCA_951394255.1. Lineage (NCBI taxonomy): Eukaryota > Metazoa > Arthropoda > Insecta > Lepidoptera > Drepanidae > Polyploca > Polyploca ridens. The sequence continues at coordinate 2,763,513 of OX596272.1, read as the reverse complement.
CAGACACCGAAATTCATTCCAAGACGTGATGGACCGTACCGCGTGAAGAAAGCCGTTAGCCCCACTACTTACCTGCTGGAGCGCGTTGCTGATAAGGAGGTATTAGGTAAGTACCATGTTACCCAACTCACACCTTTCGTTGGCCACGTCCAAGCACCGGTACAAGAAAAGCGTAAACGAGGTAGGCCGCGCAAGAAGATTGCTAACCCGAACGCGGGGTCGCATTGTTCGGATTAGAGGGGGAGTTTATAACGCGCGCGTATACAAAGACACATCGCCGCGAGACGTCAAATCAAAGTCACCGCGCCCGGCGTCCTCCATGTTTTCAAGTCAGTCGCGTGAGGAGTCGTGTCGATAATCAACTGTCAAGAAACTGTGTACCTGCTTATTATTCATTGCTAAAGATAGTTTTGATTGTTAATAAATCGTTATAAAACGTGAGTTTTATATAGTTAATTTAGGTATACAAATTTTGTGTATTTGCAATAATTTGCATGCCTTATAATAAGGCGGGATATATATTCGAACCGATTTTTAATTGTAAGAAAGTATCCCTGCGAATAAATATTTCATTTCATAGACCTTCACACACGAGGCCCGGGCCCAGGGCCCCTACACTCACGAGGGCCCTAAAGGCTAATAAACTCCCATAACATATAATTATGGGAGTCATATAATATATAGTTATATAACTCCCAGATAGATATCAAAATGAACAGTGTTGCTGATTATGTTGTTTACGACTAAACTAATTTAGTCTATGTCTCTTTCTAACAAAGAACATAAGAAAAGTATGTAAGAAATGTAGCCCTGTCATAGTCCAATGCTTGTTTTCAATATTTTATTATATACGCGGCATGGAACAATTAACCTATAGAAGCGAAATGACGTTCATTTTGGTTGAAATAAATTCCGCCAATTTCCCACCGCCGACAATGCGCGCTGATTGGTTAAGACAAAGACGCATGCACTCTGATTGGCCTAGTCAGAAACACACGACGCAGCGAGTGGTCCTTACTGTTCAAATTCAGTGACAAATCACTGACTAGTTGTGGAATTATATTGTTCAGTATTACTACTCTATAGGGATATTTCCTCGATGATACGCGGTTACGTCTAAATACCCGCAAATGAAGACGGCAAAGACTTATTTGACAGCTTTAAATATGTTCTATCCTTTTTCAATGTTTGTAAGTAAGAGATGTGATGAGACTAGAATTATTTTAGTGCGATTTACAACAGAATTGGCACCACTAATCTTAAAAACCAGTCAAGTGCGAGTCTGTCTCGCACATGTTGAAATTGGTCAGATTTAATGTGTTGTGATGATGATTGCAGGACTAGGATGATGGGCAGCCTGACTATTGTGTCTTCCAGTTGTACAAAATTAGACGACTTCCAAATTTATAATAAGTTTTACCGTACAATTTTAACTAACTCAACTTTGCTATGAAAAAAAACGCCTTTTCTTGTATGGGCGCCCACTTAATTTTTTTTCTTTTTTTATTTCATTTTTATTATTTGTTGTTATAGCGGCAATAGAAATACATATTCTCTGAAAATGTCAGTTGTCTACCTATTATCGTTCATGAGATACAGCCATCGAACAATTAACCCAAAGAAGCGCTGTTCATTTTGGTTGAAATAAATTCCGCCAATTTCCCACCGCCGACAATGCGCGCTGATTGGTTAAGACAAGGACGCATGCACTCTGATTGGCCAAGTCAAAAACACACGACGCAGCGAGTGGTCCTTACTGTTCAAATTCAGTGACAAATCACTGACTAGTTGTGGAATTATATTGTTCAGTATTACTACTCTAAAGGGTTTTTTTTTTACTTTTTATAGGCCTGTGTTTGACCGCAATCTCACCATGGTAAGTGATGATGCGGCCGAAGGTGGTAAGCACACAAAGCCTAGAAGGAACTGGCTCTCAAGTGCAGCTATCGGAACACACCGAAAGGTGCTTGGCGACAGATTTTCAACTTGAGGGTGGTAGCCAGCCAGGCGGGTACTACAAAGTACCCAACCACCGTGCTATGGTTTCCTCACGATGTTTTCCTTCACCGAAAGCTCAAGCTCATTGTAGGATTCGAACCCCGGACCTTCGTCTCGGTATCCGACGTCACTACCACTGAGCTATCATCGCCTTAGAATATTTTAGGGTATTTACCTTAGGCTGTATCCATCGAGGAAATCTCGATGGATACAGCCCACTGACACACAGACGGACGGACGAACGGACGGACAGCGGAGTGGGAACCCAAAAAAACTTACCAGGTATACTATGTTGCGTAATGAGGTTGTAAGGTATGAAGCACCCGGTGCCCTCTAGCGGCGGTTCTATCGAGTTACCCTGAGAATCCATCTGCAAAAAAAAATTAAAACAAAAATCAAAGTCATTTATTCAGTTTAGGCCCTAGTAAGGCACGTATGAACGTTACATTGGTACATACAGTTGAATTTACCACCGGTTCGGAATACACTTAAACTGAGAAGACTCCGGCAAGAAACTCAGCAAGGTTTTTTTTTGTGGATGTTCTTTTTATATTACAGCTTTTTTTTCCAAATACTTATACAATGGCCCTGATTCTGTTGTTCACAACTAAACTAATTTTAATCTCACTATGTCTCTTTCTAATAAAGAATAAGAAAAGGATGTAAGAAATTTAGTCCTGTCAAATTAGTCCAATGCTTGTTTTCAATATAATTTTAGTCGCCATCTATCGCGGTTACGCCTAAATACACGCAAAATAAGACGGCAAAATTTTATTTGACAACTTAAAATATGTTCTATCCCTTTTCAATAATGTTCGTAAGAAAGAGATGAGCCTAAAGTTAGTTTAGTGCGATTTACAACAGAATCGGCACCAATATATACATTATTATTTTATGCTTGTTCGTACAATTGTCACTTAGCCAGGGTGATGCAAGTGCAGAGAGAAGCTACTACAACCATATATTCTTTGTCTTCCACGTAACCTCAGGATCTTATTGGTGGCAGGGCGGGAGCCAGTTATCGTGTGGCTCAAACTTTTTTTGTACCACTAAGGTGGCAAACAAGCATACGGCCCGCCTGATGGTAAGCAGTTACCGTAGCCTATGGACGCTTGCAACACCAGGGGTATCACTCGCGCGTTGCCAAACCTGAAGAAACCAAAACGTTTGTTGCAACCCAGACGGTACAGGTCGGTTACTAAATCTGGCACGTTCACAGTACTTATGCAATTTCACGATACGGTATGTTTTATTACATTACTAGCAACCCCCCGCGGTTTTACCCTCGTTCCCGTGATAAAAAGCATATGTCCTTCTCCATAACATAGGCTATCTGCATGCCAAATTTCATGATGATCCGATAAGTAGTTGAGGCGTGAAGGCGTAACATACAAAACTCACTTTCACATTTATAATATTATATAAACTAGGTGTCCCCCGCAGTTTCACCCGCGTTACCGGGATAAAAAGTAGCCTATGTCTTTTTCCAATCAATAGGCTATCTGCATGCCAAATTTCATGATGATCCGTTGAGTAGTTGAGGCGTAACAAACAAATAAACAAACTCACTTTCGCATTTGTAATATTATTTATATAGTAAGGATAGTTAAGATATTATAGTTAGGATTGCTTCTAATCAGTCAGTCAATTCTAACGGACGAATACAAAAAAGAACACTGTCATGAGCAGTAGCAAAAGCAAAACAATAACTGTCTCGTTCATACTCATAAGCTTGACGTTGCGCGAGAGAGACGGACAGTGTTGATGACGCGCATGCAGTGCGACGTCACGCCAAGCGCTTTTTCACAGACACTCAAAGTCAAAGTATCTTTATTATGGACCATAGGTAAAAGTTTGTAGGTACAGATGTATTGTAATGTTCCGAACCGGTGGTAACTTCAGTAAATGCGACCTTCATAAGTGCCCTTCTGGGGCCTAAATAGAATAAATGGCTTTGACTTTGACTTTGTTAAGTTCTACTATGTCCCGCCTCTTAGGCATATAATACACTACACAAGTGCGACGTGTAAATGTTCTGAACGTGCCAGATTTAGTTCCTGTAACACGTAATACTTTGACGGGCCAGCTGGCGCAGTTGGTTAAGGTTCACCTTACGCGCCGCAGGTCGTGGGTTCGATTCCCAAACAGGACATGCATTTGTGTGCATGAACATGTCTGTATGTCCTGAGTCTGGGTGTAATTATGTATATTAAGTATGTATTTACAAACAAAAAGTATTATGATGGCTACGTCCGAACCACCATACTTAATGTCATGTCAAAGGGTGAAGAGGATGATGTCAATGTCAAGTCGGTAGGGATTGTCCTGATTAAAAATCCGACTGTTGTCACTGAATGCGTTTAATGCACTAAAATTAAAAACTAACTTAAGAATACTGTCATGTCAGCAGAAATGTAACACAATGCAAATGTACGGTTTTGCCCGTACAAGTATTATTGATGATTAAACGAACTTACCTGTAAGTGAAGTTCTATCACAGTGCTTCGTCCGAAGAGATTAGTAACACCCACCCGCCCTCAGCGGTGCCCATGATCGGTTTAGGAAATAATACTTTAAACTAATGAGACTGGCGAGTGCCGGTGACAAACGGGTAGAACGAGTACCCACAAAAAAAAAAAAAAATACGAGTTGCTACTCTCAACTTAGTGTATATGAGTGGTGTCACTTAGCGTAACTACATAGTGAGAATACAGAATTATCTTACAGCTTACTAATCTCGAGGACGAAGCACGAAGTATAATATGTATTATATCAGTTATCTGGTTTCCATAGTACAAGTTCTGCTTAGTTTAGGATCAGATGACCGTGTGTGTAAAAAAAAAAAATTGGACTGTTTTACAAAAACCTTAAACCGACTTCAAAGTACACTAAGAAGTAATCAAATCCCGATCTGATGACAATGGGACCAAACGGGAAGCGTACCCTTTCAAATGAAAAAAGAATTCTCCAAATCGGTTAATAAATAAAAAATACATTTGAATTGAGAACCTCCTCCTTTTTTTGAAGTCGGTTAAAAAATACTTACTTGTGTGCGTGTATTTGTGGGGTGTAGAGTGTGCGGCGGCCGGTGGCACGGCGGCAGCCAGTTGTCGTGTGGTTCGAACTTGCTCGCGATCATACAAGCTCCGAGACGCTTGTTGCGACCCAAGCGGTACAGGTTCAGGTTCGATACCTGCACGGAGACACTGCATCGTCAATAGATAGGTGACATCCGACTCGCAGGACCAAAATATTGAGATTATAACAACAATTTGACGGGCCAGTTGGCGCAGTTGATTAAAGTTCACCTTACGCGCCGCAGGTCGTGGGTTCGATTCCCACACAGGACATGCATTTGTGTGCAAGAACATGTCTGTATGTCCTGAGTCTGGGTGTAATTATGCATGTTAAGTATGTATTTACAAACAAAAAAGTAGTATATGTATTATATCAGTTGTCTGGTTTCCATAGTACAAGCTCTGCTTAGTTTGGGATCAGATGACCGTGTGTGAGAAATGTCCCAGGATATATATATATCGGCGCGGAGACAATTTTTAGTATTTAATTTAATTATTGTTTTCATGATTATCCAATGTTTTAATTGAATCTAAATTGTTTAGTTATTAATGTAGCTATGGAATTGGATTGCTATTTGATATTGCTAAAATAACAAATAGTAATTGAATCTGATTACTTCATGTTGATATCCGTGTTATGAATTAATGTTAAAACTAGGCTGTTCTGTTCAAATAATAGTTCTAAATTCATATTTTTAATAGAAATGTTTTGTCAATGCATTTGTAGATTTAATTATTATGATTTAAGGCTTTGAGTAACTGATTTGATCCGTGTTGTGAATTAATGTTAAAACTAGGCTGTTCTGTTCAAATAATAGTTCTAAATTCATATTTTTAATAGAAATGTTTTGTCAATGCATTTGTAGATTTAATTATTATGATTTAAGGCTTTGAGTAACTGATTTGATCCGTGTTGTGAATTAATGTAAATACTAGGCTGTTCTGTTCAAATAATAGTTCTAAATTCATATTTTTAATAGAAATGATTTGTCAATGCATTTGTAGATTTAATTATTATGATTTAAGATTTTGAGTAACTGATTTCATTGTTATCAACAAAGCGCGAGCGTTATGGCGCGTGCACTGTGATTGGCCGGTAGCGCCGACCAATCACATCGCCGTATTGGGATATTTGTCCCGCTTTGTAAAACCGATTGCTGTGTAAAAAAATAACGCGCGCTCATTCTTGTTGGAAACGCCGAGGTGAAAACTAATAGTGTAAACATAGTGTGTTGTGTTTCAAGATAATCTGGTGAGTCATTACAATTTTATTTGCTTTATTGCTGGTTTAATTTATTTTATCAAACCTTGTTTTGTTTGCCTTGGGTATGAATAACTCTGACAATGATAATGGTGACGTCAGCAATGCTGACGTCACCATTTCTAAAAATCCTCCGGTTAATTCTCCGCCGTTATCAGAAGCGGGATTGACACCCACTTCAGCCGGTCTTTCTGAATTGCCAACATCGCATCCTACCAGTAGCGAGGCATTGACGGTCGGAGGAGTACCGTCGGAGTTTTTTGTACAAATGATGCAAATGATGCAGCGCATGTCCGATCGTATCGCGGTGCAACCCGAAAACAAAATTAAAATTAACGAGGTTTTTCTACCGTCATACGATCCGGACGCAAATGTGGGCATTCGCGAGTGGTGTCAACATGTTACAACAGCTATGCAAAACTATAATTTAAGCGACTATGATGTTCGTATGAAAGTTAGTAGTCTCCTTAAAGGTCGGGCTAGGTTATGGGTAGACAATTGGCTGGTAACTACTTCCTCGTGGCAGGAACTCCAAGATAACCTCATAATGACATTTGAACCAGAAAACAGATACTCTCGTGATATTATTAGATTTCGTGATCACAATTATGACAATAGTAAGGATATCGCGGAGTTTCTGTCTCGAGCGTGGGTACTTTGGAAACGCGTTACAAAAGACAAGTTGGGAAACGATGACGCGGTCGAGGCAGTAATCGGTTGTATAAATGATGAACGTCTGAGAATCGAGTTGATAAATGCGCGTGCTACCTCCGTGCCTGAACTTATCTCGGTAGCATCTTCAATACGGGTTAAACGATCGCATTCAAGTTCAACCAACGGAAATCAGATCTCAAATAAACGATCTAGATTCTCAGATAAGCCAATGTTGTTTTGTAGTTTGTGTAAAAAACCGGGTCACGCATCGCGAGACTGTCGTTATAAAACGCCTGACGCGCCTCAACCGCGTAATGAT